>OV815488.1:3875854-3883354 GCA_929108735.1 Andrena dorsata | reverse complement strand
TCTTGTAAAAACCAAGTCTTCCCTTTGGCCACCACCTCTACGGCTGCGCATTTGGGGATGGATAACTCCATTCCCAAGTTATTCAGATACTTAGCTAGCGCCGCGAGTTGCTTCCCTGCTTCATTCCTGTCCTTACCGACGAGAACTATATCGTCGGCAAATGCCAGTATGGCGACTTTGGCCCCCTCAAGTGATACGCCATCCGAGGCCTCATCAATTTCCTCAATTATGGGATCCATTATTACATTAAAGAGCAAGGGGGATAGAGGGTCCCCTTGCTTTACTCCCCGCTCGAGGGTTATTTGAATTTCGCCTCCCTCTTTTGTTCTTATGGAGGTCCTGCAACCAGCGTACATCTTTTCGATGAATTCACTTGCTTTCTTTGGTACCCCCTTCATTGCTAGCGTTGGGCCAAGCGCCGCGTGGGGCACCGTGTCGAACGCCTTGGATACATCGACAATTGTGAGTACTCCCCCCTCGCTACTCTTCATGGAGGCGAGGGCAGAGCTCAGAATTGCGATGTTGTGTCGACACCCGTTCTCATTCTTAAAACCTTTTTGTCGGTCCGCTATGGTAACCGACTCCCGCAATCTTCTATCAATTGCACTGGAGAACAGCCTTCCCAGCAGGGAACCGATTGTGATCGGCCTCCAATTCCCAGGCTCTTTGCAGTCCTTTCCTGGCTTAGGGATCAGAGTTGTCCTATTCTGCTTGAAGTGATCTGGGAAATGTTCCTTAAGGAGAAGTGTGTTAAATAGCTGAGCCAGAATCTGAACCGCCCCTTTCCTTTTCAAATCTCCTTTCTTTATGCGGTCGACGCCCGCCGCGGTGTTGGCCTTCATTTTGGCCATCTTGCTGATTATTTCGTCAGTCGTTATGGGCGACCATAAGTCACCCATTGCAGTTCTGGTGGCTGGACCTTTCCTCTGCGTCCTCTGGCGCCATTGGGGCCCGCAGGTACCCCATAGCTTGGTATACAGGTCCCTAACTGCCTCCGTATCAGGGTAGACGGTGCCTTCGTCCTCCTCTACCAGGGCTTTCCCCGCCATGGCCATATTGGCCAATTTGCCGGGACAATTTTTGTATGCCTCCTGAAACTTCGCATACCTATACTTAGCCCTTTTGGTTTTGTCCTTCTTCCTTCTGGTGTCATTCGGGCCCTTATTATTCCTTCTGGCCGGCCTTTTAGCCTTAGCTGGCGTCGCGGTTTTATCGTCGGACAGCTTCTCGACGATATCTTTTATTATGCCGTCCACTTCCGTTGCATCGGAGGTATCGTTCATTGCAACTTCCCTCAGACGGCCCTGAATAGACAACCATTCAGCTGCGTCAGTTTGTTCTGTGACGACTGCTATCTTTAGCGCTTCCCTCCAATCGTTGTCCTCGACCTCCGTGCCGATTGTATCATCGATCCGAGGAGGTACGACCGCTTCCTCGGCCGACTGACCGGTTGATTCTGAATCAGACTCGATTGCTATAACCTCCACTTGTGGAGGTCTGATTTGCCTTCTCTTGTCGCTGATCTGTTTCAGCGTCTTGTTGGGGAAATACTCCTTCATACGGGCATTCATTTGGGAGCTGCCTTCGAACCTCTGGTTGAGTTCTATAAGAAGAAGTCTCTCCTCCTCAGACCAGACGGAGGCATTTGCTCCCCTTTTCGCCGCCACTGTAGCCGCCCCCTTTTCGCCCTTGCGCTTGGCGTTTCTCAATGCCGGATGTTTATGTCGTTCATGAACGGAGAGTCCCCTTTGCGAATCGAACGAGCCGGCGCATTCGCTACACTTGAACTCCTTCTCCAGCGTAACTGTGGGGCCTTTACATTTCGGAATGTGACATACCAAAGCGTGTCCTTTTTTGTACGTTTTGCCACAGCTTCTGCATACCCAGGCAATTGCCATTAGGTTATGCTGCTTGGCGACATGCTTTACAAAGTCCTTCTGATTCAGGAATTGGCAGTCACGGTTATCATCGCGGCATCCTGTGCATCGGATGGGGCTATTTAGCGGCAGCACCACCTCTTGCTGCTTAGAACGTCCTTGGACATTGCCAGTGTCGTCAACTATGGTCCCCTCACGGCTAGCGGACAAGTCCGCCACTGAAGACCCGGGACCATGGGTTTCAGTGTCCGAGGCTTCGCTATGGTTGTATCTAGACATTGTAATAACGAAAGTTTTTTTGTTGCCGGGTGCATGATTCCATTCCATTCCGTCTCGTGTCCTTTTGAAAGCCAGTTCGTCAACGTTTATAACCCAGCCCAGTGTGCAGCCGAACGGGGCCCTCGCCCACACTTCCACCACGTTCGGGTGCGCACGTGGGCTAACTCGGGCCAGTAGGGGTCGTCAAGCCCTTCATCAGGAACTGATGCCCTGCCTGTCGGCCTGCCAAGAATTTCCTAGCGGCGTATTGCTTTGGAGAGAAAGTTTGTATACTATCCGATGTGATATAAACAATACACTCCGAGTGGCCGTTGTCGCACTTGCCGCACTTTCCTCACTTTCCTCACTTTCCACCTTTTCCACATTTTCCGCACTTTTGGGGCTTTTAAGTCGCCTGCCCCCAGGCGACAGCGGCGTTGCGGAGCGGTCGAAGTGAGGTTATCTATCCCAGCTCGCAATTTTTGTCTGCAGTGTCCACTTCACTCATATAAAATCACTTTTTTAATAACACTGATTGTTCGCTGTCACTAGCCCTTCATTTTCTGCTATCCCAAACGAATTTCTGACAAGGATACACCACTCTATTGAAAGTTTTCAGCGGAGCGACTCGCGACACGTCAGCACTCGGCGGCGGCCATCTTGGAACTTCAATTAACATGAGACTCACAGTGAGAAAAGAGCATTTCGGTCTTGTTGTTCGATACGACATTTAAAAACACACTACATTTGCAATATCCGCCTATGGTACTCAGATAACAACTAGAATTTAGCTCATAGTAGACGTTAAGGCCTGCCCACCAAGCAGCATGGACCCACTGATCCGCCGCAGCCACACCTCTATCTAAGGAAAAAGTTCCTAAGAATTTAGTCCCTCGCCTATAGGCAGGATCAAAATCATCACTCAGCCTGGATAATTCCACCACCGGTCCACTGAGTTTCACAACTCTGCTAACGTCGACGGTTCTCGCGTCCGCAACTCTCCGCCACTTCAGCGCACAACACGATAACACTTGCATTGGTAGGTGCCTACTCTTATCCAGTCTTTCAACAGTGCGATTTATCAAAACTCCACTCTCAAAGCGGCTCCATAGTAACCACTGGTACAATTCCCACTCATCTTGGTCCAAAGATGATGGTTTTTCACACCAAGCATCCGGTATCAGGCCCAGATCAAAAGTGTTTTCCCTCACCTTGGAAATCAAACCGAACATTGAGACGGCCCTGTCGACGGCTCCGACTACAACAGAAGTCAAGGTTCTCTGCCAACTCAACTTAACAGCGTGACTAACCCAATTACACACATCATTAGTCTCTATTTCTATTTGAGCAGGGGTCATATCTAAATACGAACCAGACAAAGCCTCTATCGCCGGGTGCAAACAAGCCAACTTGTCAAACAGCGTGCTGGTGAGTGCACTGGGGACTCGCCAACCTAAGACGTAATTAGTGCTACCTCCTTCTTCTGCTGGTCTACTTATCACCAAGAAGGTCATTGACAAAGGTCCCTTGTTAACATTCACGTAATGGGTTGCGACTCCCGATCTGTACCCCAATTCTATGGTAACTTTACAATCGCCTCTAGTTATGTAGACAGCACTCAGGTTTACCTCGACTTCTCCGGCAAAGCAAGCTACTATCTTATACAGATCATTGGATGTAACGCAAAAGAACTCAAAAGGCACCTGAGACTTATACTTTCGACACAATGACATTCCCTGATTTTGCTCCCTCACGAACTTCAGAAAAGCCACAGGCAGGACACTACCGTAGCGCTCCTGGTTAAAAATGCTACGAGAATAATGCAATCTCTCGATTAAGCTGACATTCCCACTGCTCACGCGTTCCAAAAACCAGTCATTAACCACTTGAGGTTCAGCCCTTAGCATTGAAAATTTTTCTTCCATTATTAGCTCCTCGGTTTTCCCCTTGAGCCAGCTGGGCGCACTTTCAAAGAGCCTACCTACCATACCACTACCAATGGAAGATCCAATGAAATTGGCAACTCCTCCAACGACACTCTTAAAATAATTCCAAAGGAAGTCTGTGAATTGTTTGAAGTTGTTCCAAACGTTACTTATGGTATGTACGACGTCCGGGTTGTTGAACCAATACACACAGCCTATAACTCCAGCCAACATACTTGGTATGCTAAACAATATAGACAGGCCGTTAAGACTGTGCCTTTCGGCTGCATCGTGGGTGGCCAAAGCATTGATTCCCTCCGAAATGATAGCTATCGCAATAGGCACCCCAGAGTATGCTTCGAAGGCGTCTTTAAAACAGCCCCGAGTGACCTCACCCCTCCTAGAGCAATTAGCTATCCACGCTATCAAGATAGATATCAATGATGAAGGGCTCGCCAGCACGGAAGAGGTTGACAAGACCGTCAGGGCAAAGTTATCATAACTCCCAAAAAAATCCTCGACGTAAGTGTTAGTTCCGTCAACCTGTCTCACGGTCTTGACGCTAACTCCCGCTTGGTACTTCATCATTTTCAAACCGGATCTCACAGCAATAAGAGCTACAGACACTAATGCGCACAATATTCCCGTTGTGACGTCAATGCTTGCAGCTTGCATCAGGGAGGTCAGCATAGCCCCAACACTGTCCCAAGTCAATTTCCCATCTTGAATCCTAGTGAACAGCAAGTACACTTGCTTGACTAAAACAACAGCGTTGCCAGTGACGCCGAAAAGATAACTAGGCCCACCTACTACTCCCATAGCTGTACCGCCAGCCTGGTTTAAGACACCACTAGCAGCGGCAAATTGGGCAGTCACCAACAGCTGGTTCTTAATAAGATATCCAACGCCAACTCCGCTGGCCAACCCAAAAACCAGATCCCATGCCCTGTCGCTACTCTTAATGACGCTCCCGTAAAGATCGTAATCTTTGATTTCGCCGGAAGTTAAGCCATTGATGACGAAGCCCAACACCTGTGCCACACAGCTAGTTATCGCCAACGGCATAGGGGCGAAGTAAACGCAAAAGCCATTCAACATCGCCAAAATAGTGACAGCAATTGTCCTACCTAGGATGTTCTCCAATTTCGAAAAAATCTTCCCAACCCAAGTCGCTGTCATCACAGTGACCAAAGATGGAAAAGCTCCAACATGATACGTAGCCGGAATAAGTGCCCATGAATTCATTAACATGTTCTTAGCGGTCTCAAAAACGGTCTCGACGTAAGGCAAGCCGCTACTGTGTTGTTCGGTTGAAACGGGATACTTGCTCGCCGCAAACCATTTCCGCCCTTTTTCAAGTCTGTCAGATGCAGTCTGCCAAGCCAACTTAACAAATGCGTTATTATGGAGAGTATTAGAACCCTTCTTATTTGTAGCTAAATACTTACAATGGCTCGCCGCAAACTTATTGCGAAAAACAAAAAGTCGAGTGACATAGCGATCAATGTTCTTCACCGTGAGATGATATATACTACCCAGCAAGACTGCTGAAGCTCCTAAGGCAACAGCAGCCCCGCTTACGACGCCTACTGCGCTATGCTGCACCTCAGTAAAATCATCTACAAGGCCAGTGGTAAAAACTCGATTGTACACTTCAAAGCTGATGTCACCAGATACTGAAGTAGATTCTTTATAACTGCTAATCTTAGCACCAGCATCCAATAAAACATTCGCTCTATCTTCCTCCGTCTTAGTTTTGTAACAGAAATCAAACATGCTGTCATACCACGTTCCATCATTCCCACCTGCCAATCTAGCAAGCTTTTCTTTGTTTGCCATCGTGTAAAGCACTAATTCTTCACTAATGATAGGGGTGAGATACAGGTACACCAAGTCTCCATTAGCCGATCTTATTGTTTCTAACTTCCTTAAATAAGAATCACTTAGGAAGTTTTTTCCCTTGCTTATATAAGCTCTTGCATCGTTCTTGATAGTTTCAAGCATGCTCTTATATCCGGGTTGGCTCAATATGTTGTAAGGCATCAACCACATTAAATCTCTAATGGCCTCTATCAGTTCCAAGTTGTGATGTTCCTTCTCAATTCTACCAAAATCAAATCGTCTCTCGGCTTCTAACTCCAGCATCGCCACGGCCACAGTTCGAGAGTCGATCTTGTGGTCGACTTCGGGGTTGATTCCCCTAGGGGTGATGTAAAAACCGACATTGGTCCTACCAGTTCTCCCCTTACGCTGTTTGGAAGTCGCTTCACCAATTCTTCTCCGGATCAAATTGTGTTCATAGATGACGCCTTCCCTGCTAGCATATAGCAAAGTCGACGGCTTCATCTCTTCCAAGAAGTCAACGACAACTCTGCACCCAGGTATGGTCACAGCTTGTCCCACTACGTCAGTGCAGAAGCACCAACAATGATCACCCATCTCCGACAACTTAAAAGAAGTGCCTCCGTGAATGACTATCATTTGTCGATCCTCCGCATGGTAATTGCGGCTACAGTAATTATATAGACTGTCGCAATCGTTCCTGGTGGACAAGAAAAATATAATTCGCCCAGTATTGAGAGCCCTGAGTGGTATTTTATAACCTCTCTTGAACCCCTCTAGCCTAACGCCAATAACTTTAGGAGGTATGCACAACCAATCATTGTCGACTTTGTCAGTCATAGACATTGGTTCAATTTTGATAGTATCCCTTATCTCAAACCTGGTGCTACTAATGTCGAGCCCTTCTGCTAATTGCTGAGATCTGGTCCTACTCAAGACAGTCGCTGTCAAGTGTACGCATTTGTAATTGGCCAGCTTCGTAAATTGCAAGTCGCCAGCCACTACTGTGGGATCAGACCTGCAATGTATTTCATCAAGTAAAACAAAATTGCTCGTCTGCTCAATCTGCAGAACGTGTCTCAGTGAGGTGCCATAAGTCATAATATGCAGCCTCCTATTCCCTTGGCCCCTAACATCCACACTGTCTTCATGCTGTTGTCCCACTGTGAACATAATCTGATATTTTTTGACTCCGGTTAATTCCATATCCAACAATTCGCAAATACGCAAAACCTTAAGAGAGTCATAGTTACGAGCGCCACCGGGGGGTCTGGGGGGCTGGTCAGGCCCCCCAGCCGTCGGAGACTCATCTCGGATACTAGTTTATCCCGACACCTCAAGCGATGGTCTCCGTTTCGCCGGTTGGGTCGGGGCGCCGTTTCGCCACCTTATAACGCTAGACTAGGACTGCGAACCGGGGGTTTTCCCCTTACAGCGGTTCTGAGTGCACCTCAAGGGCCGTCTCGCGATCGCCCGGACCATCACAGTCTTCAAACGTAGGAAGCTCAGCGACGCCACTAGATCTCTTACTTGTGCCTGGATGTTCCGCAGGCAGTACGGACCCCGCCCCCCGATGCCGATGTGGCTATCGTATGGGG
>OV815488.1:3840854-3865854 GCA_929108735.1 Andrena dorsata | reverse complement strand
AAAAAACTGTCGCGCACAAAAACTGAACTGTATGCAATGAATATTTGAATGCAACTGGTCTCGCTGCGTCTCCAGGCTCTCGCATCTAAACTCATATCTCGAAATTGAGAAGTGCATAGCTTTGCAAAAGCTATGTTCTCCACCTGCATTTTCGCTGATTATCCTCCAGCACTTATCTTCGCCACGTCAGCGTCGGCGGTGGCGAGTTCTGGAAATTAGAACCCACGATATAACACTAACACAACAGCCGTCTGATTTGATCTCGCTCGATTTCAACGGTTAAACGCGATAAATGTTAAAAAATATTTTAAAGTACATACCTCAAAGACGTCGGAGTATGGCTCCTCGTCCCACTCCGGCGCGATGCGGTTGATTCCCATTTTTTTTTTAAATATTTGTTGCACAAAAAAACTGTCGCGCACAAAAAACTGAACTTTGCAAAAGCTATGTTCTCCACCTGCATTTTCGCTGATTATCCTCCAGCACTTATCTTCGCCACTGCCCATCCTCTCCTTTTTTCACACGCGTCTTCTTTCCCTTCTTCTTTGACACATCATTCAGCTAGACCATATCACTTTGAACGGTTTTGAACGCGAATCAAAACGGGTATCGAACGGTATGGAACGGGTATTGAACAGGTATTGAACGGGTATTGAACGGTTTTGAACGGGTATCGAACGGTATTGAACGGGTATCGAACGGGTATTGAACGGTTTTGAACGCGAATCAAAACGGGTATCGAACGGTATGGAACGGGTATTGAACAGGTATTGAACGGGTATTGAACGGTTTTGAACGGGTATCGAACGGTATTGAACGGGTATCGAACGGTATTGAACGGGTATTGAACGGTTTTGAACGGATATCGAACGGTTTTGAACGGGTATCGAACGGTATTGAACGGGTATCGAACGGTTTTGAACGGGTATCGAACGGTATGGAACGGATATCGAACGGTTTTGAACGGGTATCGAACGGTATTGAACGGGTATCGAACGGTTTTGAACGGGTATCGAACGGTATGGAACGGATATCGAACGGTTTTGAACGGGTATCAAACGGTATGGAACGGGTATTGAACGGTTTTGAACGCGAATCGAACGGTTTTGAATGGATATCGAACGGTTTCTACATAATAATTAAAACTATCGTCTTAATCTAGCGTACATGCAAGAGGTTGGGGAGGGTGAAGAAAAAAACATTTATGTATTAAAAATTGGTTATATTTTATTTAAGCATTTCCCTCTGGTGTTTAGACCACCAGTTGAATATTTTAAATACATTTTGCAAGGCACAGTGCTTTGCATGTCTGCCACATCGCAGAGTATCAACTACATTTAGCTTATTTAGAGATTTGATATCCTCGTAGTCAATGTCCAGCGTCTCGATGATCACGTCAGCTCTCGTATTTTCATCGAGGAAATCCGCAAGCCAGTCGCGTTTCTGTAGCCCTTTAACGTATACTATATGAGATGTATCGTCTTCTTCGTCGATCGCATCAGCTACAGCTTTCGTAATTAGCCGT
Organism: Andrena dorsata; assembly: GCA_929108735.1. NCBI lineage: Eukaryota > Metazoa > Arthropoda > Insecta > Hymenoptera > Andrenidae > Andrena > Andrena dorsata. Next base: position 3,864,329 of record OV815488.1, on the reverse strand, counting down.
TTAGCCATACTGTACGGAACGTCTCCATCGTCCCACCGTAGTCCGTGATGTTTTGCCACCAACCACCGAATGCTTGATTTGTCGGATTTTGTAAGAAGAAATTGTGGCATAGGACTCCCAAAAATATAGTGTGCGAGAATTGTCCCCTTGCGTAGGACAGCTACTTCCTTCGCGACAAATCTTCCATCGACGATGAACCCTTGCAGGTCAACGAATGTTGGTACAACCATTATCGGTACAATTTAGAGGTCCGCTCGCTTTCAAGACAGACAGGAGAATGCAGTTTTTCTCATAAAGCATCTCGATTTTCACGATGAAATTTTGTATGAATTTGACACAGGAGAGGGCGCACAAGTAGCGTGGCAATTTAATTCATTTTGCGCACTACGTTTGTCAGTGGATTGTATTCAACCACCCGATCGTGCAGAATCAGACAGTAGGCTGTAGTATTTGCCGGCACATTCTCTTTACACTCGAATTCTATGCGCACGTCCACGGTGCCATTCTTGATGGACTCATTTTGTCGCGAACAATCAATCACCACGATGGGACCAAATTGTAAAAATTCAGCCACGGTGAATAATGCCTCGTTGCAACTATGTCCATAATACGATTTACCGAATTGCGTATACATGTGATACAAAATGGCATGCTTATTCTTGTCAAAGTCCAAGTTCATGTCATCGTATGGGTAAAATTCCGAGTTGAGAAAAAGTTTGACATTAGTCAATTTACAGTTGTTGAACTTAGTAACGTCTTCGCTCGTCACATTCTTTCGACCAGTCTGTAGAGCAAGGATCACGCATCGTGGCTTCTCTAGCTGTGCGGATGCCTTTACGGCCCACGAATGCTTGTTTGTGTTTTGCAACATAGGATACTCGTACAGATCCCACGATTGAAAACAAATGCTCAGGTTTTGTCCACTTTCCAAAGTACGTAGCAACGATAGCTTATTAATGTCGTTCAGCGTCACATGAGGCATCCGCCATTGTAGTTTAAATAATTTAATTTCTGGTTCCAACACCGATGATCCTATCAGTGCATTGTTGTCGTTGCGCGACCGTATTAAAATCAATTCGTGACGCGCATTAATAATCATGTGTTTGTAGTTCTCGCAAAATCCTAGCAAATATTTGAGTGGGATGCAAAAATTGAAATGATTTTTGACTATTGACCCATCGCGTCGTTTCAAGCCCCATCCGGCATTCTCCATATTTTTGTCTTCGTCCGATGTCAGCGATACATAGTTTTTAAGCGTGCTAGTTATTCCAACGTTTCTGTTGCGATCAATCTCCACGCCATTCAGCTCATATCGAATCTCATCGAATAAGAACGCCACACAATTATTTCCCAACATCACCGTTAACGCATCATTTGGCTTATTTATCTTCAATTTCCCCTCCACATAGAGGAAACTTTCACACGGCAATGTGTATAAATCCTGCTGCTGTATCGGTATTCTTATCTCATCGCTGTATCCAAACGTTGTGTTTACGTATGGGTTGTATGTGTGAGTCTCAAGCTTGACGATGCGATCATCAAACGTCGGCTTCCCTCCAATGCTTAGAATATCAGCCATTTTTTTCCAACTTAAATGCGCACAATGAATCCCAAAGATTTCAAAAATGCAATGTTCGCAGCACTGAGCCTCTTCTTTTTAGCGTGATCAGAGCTGTTGGTGTTGTAAACAATTTCACTTGGAACAAACGGGTTTCTGGAGTCGTTCAATACAAGCATTTCTTTCGCACCACACGTATTATCGTAGTCGTCGTCGCACGTGCAGTCTGATTGTAATCTCTTCACCTCGAAAATCAAGCAACCGTCCGTCTTGATCCACAACGCGTATCGTCAGATCCGTAATGACTCGTGCGGTGATTGGAAGGTAAATGATCTGCGCGGGCGTTTCCGATATCTTATATCCTGGTGGAACTCTCGGAGAAAATTCATGTATCGTATGTACGCGCCTCCCATTGTTGTACGCCCCAGTGGTTACGCTACATTCTATGCGAATAATGTTCACGTTCATGATATTAATTGGATCGTCCGATTCGTGCCATCGTTCTGGTGCTAATACCCGATTCGTGGAGAATCCCAGTAGCGATCCAATGTTGTTGGGCTTTGTAAAGTCTACGGTGAACCGACAGTACAGCTCGCTTTTCATGGTATTGTTATTGGGACGCAACACTATAGGATACACATCGTTGTCCCCGTCATCCCCATCGCCATCGGTGTCACCAAGATTTTTAGGATACCGTTCGAGTAATCGTTGCTTCAGGTACTTGGCAATGGCGTCTAGTTCGTAGGAGCCGTGGGGAATCGTAATGTATTCATAAGCGGTGTCGGCACTGTTGTTTACGATGAAGTAGAATTTATCGTTGCTCGAGTCGATGTTCGGTATTGTGTGATAAGTTTCAAAGGTTGTTAGACCAAGCTCGTAATCGTCATCGCTCAAATCTATGGGTGGAAAGTAGCTCGCCGCGAGGGTGCTACTCTTGCCGGTTAGAGTGAATGTTAACGACATATTCTGCCCGAACTGCTCAACCAGTACTGAATCAGAGTGGTGGGAAGTCAATCCTTAAATTTGGTGCCGATCGTTTGTAGAAAGCGTAGACATAGTTGTCCGCAATTGCTCTGATCGTACTTCTGATAGGACGTTCGATTGTATTCAATTTTCACAGCATCCTTATCCAGATATTTTACCAATTCCATAGGTGGTCGAAGATTCCCAAAGCTGTCGAAATATATAGCTCGACACCCTCTCTTCGCATACGCCACCCAATGAGTCCCCAGCCCCTCGGCATTGTCCAAATTTACGATACCGCTCTCGTTTCGACGTACTCCACCAGCTGGTAACGCGTTGCGCATAAAAACACCTCTAAAGAATGGAATACGCATACGTTTTGCCAACTCCTCCAATTGCACATCGGTAGTTACGCCCGCAGGCATTTTTATTTTCTTTTCGACGTTTTTTTTTTTCGTTTAGATATTCCCTGTCCGCGCTTGTACGGCGCGAGATAAAGTCCGCGACCTTCCATGGAGCGATTATGGCGTTGCATTTCCTGCAGCTGACGTTGCGCCGCCTTATTATCGTTTACCGCCTTGGCGATCCCCGCCGCTCCACCAGCCAATGATCCGAGAACACCCAACAGCGGTAAAAGTGGTAATATACCACCCCGTTTTGCCACCGGAAGAATCCGCTTTTGCGATGCTCTCTTTGGAGTCCTTTTGCGAGTTTTTGTTTTCATCCCCATTCCGATCTTCGTCTTGGCCTTCATAGCAGCCCAAACAGCTGTAGCAGCACCTCTTTCACCCAGAGTCGAGTCTCGCGCAACGATGCGTTTTCGCGCTTTGTCAGCGAGAACGTTATCTGCCGCGTGCCTTTCGCCGAGGTCGTTGCTACGCGAATATGCAATATCGTGTTCGCGACACGCTGCGTCCAACGGATTGATACCTCGATCCCCTCTAGCCAATCGTTTTGCAAGATGAGTTCCTGGACCGCAAAACTGATATCCCGGGATGTGTAATTCGATAGGTAGCGCGTTTATAGCTCGATTTAACAAACCACAACCTTTCTTTACTCTCGTCGGTGACATTCGCTACAGTTTTTAATCAGTGGTGATGGACCGTCGATATGCGTTCGCTGCCAAGGGCGATTATAATGTTCCAAGCACCGGCGATACTGCTGAACCTCGGAATTGGCTTTTATATGCTCGGGGAGCCTGTCCCACAACCGATCAATGTGCCTGCCAAAGTCTCGCAGTAGAATAATCTTTGGTATATATTTCAATTGCTCAGAGGTTAGGTCTCGAATATCATAATTATCCGACAGGATCAGAAGCATTTTGAATACTGAGCCATCATGTTTCAGCGCGGACCTATAAATAGGGTGCATCACCGCCTCGACGTATTCAAAATCATTTTTCACGGTTCGCGGGGAGGATGCGATTCGTGCGACAACCTGTAACCATACGCGTGACAAATTTTGACGATAAATCGCGAGTGATGGCTTCGAAAACAGGACGCAGACATGGTAGCATGCTACCAAACACTATCCGCTGCCTCATTTGTGGTCCATCAAATTGTGGAAAGACCAACGTGCTGGTCAGCTTGTTGGAAAGTCCTCACGGCGTCCGCTTCGAGAACGTGTACGTGTATTCCAAGTCGTTGCAACAGCCGAAATATCAGTACTTGGAGAATTTATTGGCTCCGATAGATGAAATTGGCTACTTTACGTTTTCGAATAACAGTGACGTCATCCCACCGAGCGAATCGCTTCCGAATTCCATTTTTATCTTTGATGACGTGGCATGCGACAAGCAAGATACGATACGAGAGTACTTTGCAATGGGGCGCCACTCGAACGTTGACTGCTTCTATCTCTGTCAGACGTATGCAAAGATTCCCAAACATCTAATACGCGACAATGCGAATCTGTTGATTCTGTTTAAGCAGGATGGTACCAACTTGAAACATGTGTACAACGATCACGTAAACACCGACATGCCTTACGAGGATTTCTGCGCTTTGTGTCGTAATTGTTGGCAACGGGAGTATGGTTTCGTGGTGATAGACAAGGATAGTGCAATGTCCAATGGACGTTATAGAAAGGGATTTAACGAGTTTGCCATACCATGAGATGGTCAATTGTCGTCAACACGTCGGTGGGAAAGCAACGTCTGCGGTACAGCGATGATCGATATCGATAGTCTGGAGATTAAGGATCGCGAGAGAATAGCGAAGGAAATTGCAAAAACCAGCGAAGCCATTCGTCAGAAACATCAGGCTTTGAAGACTGGCAAGATGGAGGAAGATATCGCGTTGGAGAAATACTTTAAACCTATCGTCGAACCACTAAAACATATTGCGGAAAATACCGCAGCGACGGAAGCTGACACATCGCCGCTGATGAGCACAGACGTTGAGGGGAATGAAACATTAACGCCTAAAAAAATCCTTCTGAAAGGAAACACATCGCGCAAGGCAAAGAGGAAACAACACATGTCGGCGGAATATTCACCCATAACCTCGACACCAGTTCAAGCGAAGCGGAACCGACAGAATGCCAGATCAAACGATTCTCCGACTCCACCCACACCAATAAGTACATTTCCCAATGTGCAATCACTCTCAACCATTGATGATGATGTTTTCGAAACTAGTCCCAATGAGTCGTTTGTAACATCTATTAGACAGCAATTCCAAACATCCGAGGGACAAGAGACGTTTCGCAATCATTTCGGCCCGCTGGGGCAAAAATACATGAGCGCGATCCTAAGTGGTGATAAGGATACAACAATGGACTATGTGTACGGCGTATACTTTGGCAATAGTGGAACGATGCTTGGAGATAAGGCTTTCGATATAGACAAGGATGATAATATAATCATAGATGGTGTAAAATACAGAGGAACACCCGGTCTTTACGAACTGATTTTCAAGAGAATTCCCGATGATGCTCTATACACCGATGCCGATAAACAAAAATATAAAAGTATACTGCTGGCGACGAACGCCCACAGACGCGGTCATGGTGCTAAAAATCCCATATTGAGCAACAAGGGACACAAGTACAAATATGTAATTGCACCGCTACTCCCTCGCGCATCAGCTAGTAGGGCAGGGAAAGGTCTAACGGTACCGCGCGCTATGGTGGTAAACGATAACAAGATCGATTACGTACACTGGAACGATCCCAACGAGCTGGTGGATCGAATGCGTTTGCTTGAAGCGTCGCGTCAGGCGGGTAACAACTCTCACGATCCCGAAATTCTATCGATTATCGAGGAACTCCGCGAGGTAGGCCTCATTATAAATTAAACCGCATGCCGATGATGTGCGCTGTATGCATCGAGATGTCGATCAACAAATTTGGGGTATCGCTCGAGAAGAGTGGAGCAGCTACAATGGACTATTACAAATGGAGCGGTTTGCTTCGAAATTACATGCGAGATAACACCCTTTGCATGGCTGGTGTCGACTTTGATGCGAAATCACGCAAGATACGACGTGTAGCTCAGCCGGTGGCCGACACCGATGTCGTCAATAAACTATACGTGGAAAAGAACATTAAACTTTTGAGAGAGCAGCAGGAAGAATTAGAGAGGAAGCTGGTTGTGTTTCAGAAAGATATGCTGACGTTGCAAAACAGCGTTCAAAAGATATCGGAGGCGTTCAATTCTATCCCGCAGCCCGACAGCGAAACTCGTAAAGTTAAAGAGGCTATAACCGCTTTTGCTACGGAGCAGCAACTTGTCCAGAATTTCCTCGGACCGACGAGAAGCACATAATAAATGTACGCGATAATTATCGCATCATTCGTGTCCAAGACACCTCGGCGATCAAACATGCAACCATTATCGAAATCCAAGAGTAAAGAAGAAAACCATGGCTACAAGAAGCTACAACTCGTTGAGGAATTGCACGCTCCAGCTCGAAGACATTTCCCGCGGAGACGCGTCGTAGTGCATGGATACGATGATTTGTGGCAAGCTGACATTGTAGAAATGCGTCCATACTCGCGTTTCAACCAAGGTCGCCACTACATACTTACCGTCATCGATGTGTTGAGCAAGTATGCATGGGCGGTGCCGCTCAAGACTAAAAGTGGCGCTGAGGTGACTAAAGCGTTCGCAAAGATATTTAGAGATCGATATCCGAAAAATTTGCAAACCGATCAAGGAAAAGAATTTTACAACGCCGATATGCAGAAACTCTTGACAAAGCACGATATTAATCATTATTCGACGTATTCGGTGATGAAGGCCTCCGTCGTAGAACGTTTCAATCGAACTTTGAAGAACAATATGTGGAAATTGTTTACGCTCAATGGAACCTATAGATGGATCGATGTGCTACCGCGTCTGCTTGCAGAGTATAACGCACGAAAACATAGAACCATCAGAATGCGTCCTTGCGATGTTACCCCTGTGATCGCCGACAGGCTGCTAGCCACCGTATACAGCAACATAAAGATCGCTGCTCCAGCGAGATTCAAGTTGGGCGAGTTTGTGCGCGTGAGCAAATTTAAAACCATCTTCGATAAAGGCTATACGCCGAATTGGACAACGGAGGTGTTCAAGATAGCCAAAGTACAGGCAACTAATCCTGCCACGTATCTGCTCGTCGATTCCTGTGGAAAACCCGTTGCCGGTGGATTCTATGAACATGAGCTGCAACGTGTCGCCGATCCTGATGTGCATCTAGTGGAAAAAGTGTTGCGTAGAAAGGGGGATAAGGTGTACGTCAAGTGGCTGGGGTTTGATAAATCACACAATTCTTGGATCAATAAAAATAATATATTGTAAAATTAATAATTCAATAAATACAATGATACATATGTGTAAATGTGTAAACAATTTTTTTATTTTAACACATTAATCCCACTATTTATAATACAATAATTCCACTATTTATAATACAATAATTCCACTATTTATAATACAATAATTCCACTATTTATAATACAATAATTTCTATTTTACAATGGGATATTATAATGTCCCCAGGGCAGAGTGTCGGTCGAATCGGGTACGATATGCCGCTTGTCATCATATGGACTTAGAGCGATTTTAGATTCCGAAATGGTGTACACTTTATGATGCTTAGACCGTATACATGATTGTGTGCGAACCATTTCGATCTCCCTTTGCAAACACTGCGCGTAATCGTCGAAAGTTATCGTTCTGGCTATGACGTTGGTCTTGACGCCTTTCGCCTTTTTCGTATCTTTTTTACCATCTACGCGAAGTGCATACATTTTCGCTCTAAGACCTACGAATTCGGTCATTATCACACCGTTATTTTCATCCTTCATCAGCCCTGGAACCTTCTTATTTACACGTGGCATATTATATGCATTGTCGATAGGATAATCGCTTGTGTCGAATCTATCGATATTGTGCTTCATGGTCTCGTAGATATCGTCGCATCGAATATGGTAAATGAGGCTGTCTGTGTCTGTGTATAGAATTTTACAATTTTCCCCATGCTTGGGCGACATGTACTCGTGATGAAATTCATACAAACGAATTTTTGATATGTCCAGAATGCACATACCCACGTATATCGGTTTGTTGAATTTCACCTCGAGTTTTCGCAATTCAACAGCTATTAAATTTTCCGAAAAAACACTTCTGCTATGGAAATTCGGTTTCGCGATCATTGCCTCCGCGCCATATCGCCCTTCCCAATGTGTTAACAGTTTTACATCCACGTGATTTCGTACATTTTCCATAGTTTTGCCAAATACCGCGTTGTTCATCAATTTGTACAAATTTTTTTCAAAGTCGTTTGTCGCGCTTGTTCTGAACCGTGTATTGAGTTCGATGTAATCGCGGAGCCAGGGAGATTGAGCGAATTGAAGCACGCGGTGTATCTTTGTAATACGAAGACCGTGACGCGTGCACTGCTGCAGGTTACGGTAATGGATAACGTAACGCTGCTTATCGTATACCGTCGCGAGTAATTTGTCCTGCCTGCTGCCAGGTGGTTTGGCACGCGTCGGGCAGAACGGTAGATCGGCATGAGCGTTGTGCAGACGTTGCGGATATTCCAGATCTACCTCGAGAATGTACCCTATGAGCGAATCGACTTTGATTGATGATACATCAAACTTTGCGACATCTTCGACCCATTGAAATTTAGCGTATGGTAGGGGCTGACACATTGCCCACCCATACAAATTATTCACATCAAAGTACATCAAGTACGATGACTCTTCCGATGCGTCGTAAGATGGCATGTACTTGTTATTGGCATGTGCATATCTTCCGGAACATTGGCTTAAACCACCACGTATGCCGCGTTCGATAAACATGACCATATCGACGTCGGTGAGCAATTCGAATTCAATTTTGGTATGCTTTAGCATGGCATCCCACGTGAAACCGGGTAGAGTATAATAATGCGCCGAATCTAATCCATAACTTTTGATACAACTTTCGCGAAAATTTTCAAAAATATCAGCCAATAACAAGACATCAGTTTTCAAATACAAGTCGCTGTATTCGCCCAAGGTTCTAATCCCGAAACGCTGCCAGATAGTCTCAGCGTGCGCGTAATCGCTCTCGGATACAGTCTCAACCGTTAACGAACTGTAGAATGACTCGCGCGGCGGTAAGCATGGATCCTGCAGCTTGTTCGCGCAATCAAGGTATTCGTACGGAAAGACACCTTTTCGCGTCAATAAATTGAAATCTTCGGTGGATAATGTTTCAAATTTGGATCGTAAAATTTTTAATTGATCTATGCTAAGAAAAGATGCTAATTTGTCGAGACTGGTATTGAGAAATTTGTACGAATCGATGAATCGTAATTTAATATAAATTCGCGAGTCTGATTCAGCCGTATCTTCGACATTTTTTGTGAACGAAATATACTTTTCTTTGGTTATGGGCAATACATCAACGTGACCGTCGAAAGCGGTAGCTATTTCCTCGATAATGAAATGTGAATCGTAGCCGGATAAATTATGGAAAACTATGGGGATGTAAAACGCGTTTTTATAATTTAAATTGCACTCCGAATGTGCCGGGCCTCTAAACCGTCCGGATAGATGACAATGATCGCGAACTCGTACATCGTTAGCCTTGAATGGTTTTTCGCAAATATGACAGTCTGTTGCATCGTGAAATATCGTCAACTGTTCGCTGGTTAAATCAAGCATGGTAACATTACTGTTCAAGATGGGTTTGGCGAAGTTTGCAAATTTTTTCAGTTCGTATACGAACCATGAAACACAATCCGCGTCGCGGCGACATCGATACGTCGATAGCGATGTGTCGTAGGAACAATGCATATAATATGCAATGCTATGCACTTTATGGTGCTGATATGTATGTAACTTATTATCTAGATCACCCACGCGATTGTCCTCTGTTTTCTCGATGATGCACTCCAGATCTGCATACACCACGAAGGGGAGCCGCTCCTTCCTGCAGTGGTTCTCGAAGCTTAGGAGATTTTTTCCTTCGCTGGGCAGCAGGATGGCGCAGTCGTTCATCTTGCCGCAGTCCAGCGAATGGATCTCCAACTTCTCGACAGATCCGAAATAGTGCATGCATCTGTAACCATAAATTTTTTTATTTAATTTGTTTCGTGAGACATTTCAATATTTCACAAGTTTTCTGTACATACCGATCGCAGATGAATTTCTTTTCCTTGTGCCTGCTCAGCTGCATGCTCACCAGCCGGGACAAGTTCTTGATAAGTACAAAGTGCCCTACATCACCGTGCTCTTGATTCGGTGTGTAGAGCAGGTTGACGCGTTGATCCCTCTTGTTGCTGGTGAGACGCAGCGGAAAGACCGTCGACCCTTTCTCCTCGTCGAAGGTGTAGACGTTGACGGAGATTTCGTTCTGTCGCTCAAACTTCCCTATTTGCTCCAGGGACATTGGGAACTCAATGCCCTGGAGATTTAGCACGGAAGCATAAGGCGGGTACGAACTTGGGCGATCGGCATTTCTTTCGACAGGATGGAGAGCGGCGACCACTGCCCACGCGAAACACGCATTGTCCGGGGATTGCACGCTAATTGTGGCTTTCTTCAAAGACAATATACGCGGCAACTTGACGTAACATCCCGCGCGCAGCGGATTGTACTTGTTGACATTGACGGTTAGATTCATAATTCTCGTCAATGCCCATCCGCTGTCGCGTTCCTGGAACTCTTCCAGCGATGCCAGGGTGGGTTCGATGACGCATCGTTGGTACCACTCCTGTAGATCGGATGTGTGGAAGAGTTCGCAGTTTCGGGTGTTGATGCTTTTACAAGCATGCTTGTCACCCGCCACGAATTCGCCGTTGAACACAGTGTTCACTTTGAGGTTTCGATGTTTCCTCAAAGCGTCCCGCACATGCTCCAGCACGATGGTCCCTGCATCTTGGAGGAAGTTGCGCGGCTCGATGTAGTTCGAATTTAGCACTGCACCAGTTAATACGCGGCTATCGAACGCAGTGTCTATTTCGCGCCACAAAAGTCCCGTACTCGAATGACCGGCACCTTCGCGCACGAAACGTCCGCGCAACGAATGTTTCAGTCCTTCGAGACGTGCGATTCGAGCAATCAGCGATTGCCGAACACCGATCGATAATCGTGGGCGTTTCACGCGACTTTGTTCTTCCAACGATTCGATGCACTCGTTGCACCGTTCTTCCCACGCGAGGTACTCTTCCCGAGAAATCAATCGCGTGGATTGATCCAACAATTGGCGTTCTACTTGCGCGAATTCTTCCATGGTCGTAAATATAATGTGACTTTTCCACGCAATACGTTGCAACGATTTACGGCTTTGTACAGTTTAGAGCATATATTTATATCCTCATCATGATTTGGTATCTCTGTCTAACTCTTTTAGCGCACCCCCTCCCTCGAATGCATTAGTTTCAGCTAATACTGTATAATTCATTCTTTTTTTGGCGTACCCCTCCCCAAATGCATTAGTTTCTGCTGATACAGCATAATTCTTTCTACGATTCACGCGTATGAGGAATTAGCGGGCATGATCATCCGACATAGTTTCTGCTGATACAGCATAATTCTAAGACTCGACGTTCCCAGAAATATTATATTACGTTCGGCACGTGTCGAGACTTTTTATCCTTGAGGATGGGACTCAAATTACATATGCTACGACGTTGAGATTTCGGCACATTATGGAAAAATTGGTAGCTTTATAATAAAATGTGGTGGCGGGGGGGGAAGCAATTGCACCTCTATTTAAGCAAGTCTCTCGGATGTCATTCAATCAATCGCTCAATAGTCTCAGTGCCTTTCGACGGAACAAATTGTGCTCTGAAAACAAAATGTGCAGTACCAGTGCCGAAGGAAACGTTGAACGCATGAATTATTACGTTCCGATCGTGCGAGATGACGGCGTGGCTCAATGCGGGGAGGATACAGTTGTTTGGTAAGGGTTAATTTTCACATCTTAAAATTTTTATGTTTATTCCTAATACGCGCGAGCAATTTCATAGCTTTGATTGTTCTCTTAGCTCGCACCGAACATCGCGTATCATGGTTAGAAGATATGCATTAACATCCACGGGCAGCAAATACTTGGAAATTGGGATCAGAGTATGGCCTACGATTGATGTAGAAATGGTTCTCGGCGACAATCGTGGGATGTTTCTCACGTTATCATGGGATACATGGGGTTTGCTATGCGGCAGTCGTACAACCATTGAAGAACGTGCACGATTACCTGAATCACCTTCGATGCAAATGGATCAATTAACTGTGGATTTTTGTGAAATCTATAATTCCCCGATTGTAAGGATGGCACTACATAATAATAAGTCGCTGTATTTCAAACCGAATACGATAACATTTTTATTAAATCTTGAACCATGTATAGACTATGTGTATGCGCGGCTGTATCAAAATGTGAGAGATGTTAGGATAAAATTTGAAACTTTTGTTAAAGTGCTACAGCAAAGCGATCTTGCCTGCGAAACATTAGATGCGCGTCGTGCTGCTAAAATCATACGTGAAAGTGAACATTACTGCGAGGATTATTATGTAGATTGCGAACTGGTAGCATGCACCATCAATGATATTCTAGCTGATGCTCGTAGGAAAAAATGTTAAAATTATATTCTTTTAATTTTAAATAAATTTCTTAAACACATATTATTTGTCAATTTCATTTACTCGTCTTCCTCCTCGCCACCTAATTTTAAGATATGGCGTTTCTGCTAACGGTGCATAATTCAAAGATTCGACGTTCCCAGAAATATTATATTACGTTCAACACGTGTCCGAGACTTTTATCCTTGGGGACTCAAATTACATATGCTACGACGTTAAGATTTCAGCACATTATGAAAAAATTGATTGCTTTAGAATAAAATGCGGCGGTGGGAGAAGCAATTGCACCTCTATTTAGGCCTGTCTCTCGGATACCATTCAATCAATCGCTCAATAGTCGCATACGTTCGTGCCAGCACAATTATTAACTGCTTCCATTCAATACACTCCGTCATAGTACTAACAGTTGAACTGGAACAGTTTTTTGAAACACTTGTGAAACTGCTTTGAAGGATATCATTCACCATCCAACGCATAGAAGATACAATCGAATAATACCGTAAGTTTCCATTACCATATTTTTAGTGAATCGTTGTGTTAGTAACTTTGAGAATTATATGAAAAAATCGATTTTAGATTATGTCTATACCCATGGATTTGTATTGGAAAGTTGCTGCTGTGATCCCCAGTCGCGCATCCCATCCCAAAATATATGTAGCGTGTCAGAATGTTGCTGTGCAATGCGAAGAAATTCGAGGTGATGAATTTCACAAGGCAGAAGATTTTTACGATGAGGATGAGGATGAGGATGATGATGAGGAGGAGGTTTATTTGAAGGTGTTCTACAATGGTGACTGTGAAAACAACTATTTACCGCGTAGTGAATATGGGTGTATGCATTTTTGGCTAGATATGCATAGGCAAACTTCATTCATCATTGGTGAAGATGATCCGGATGATGTGGCTCCGTCGAGCTGGGAGAAGGCCCTACAATCTGTTGTATGGCGGAAATGTATCAATGCGGGACAAATCGACGAAATCGCAATTAATCGCAATGCAATATCGGGGATTGAAGTTCGTGACATTGCAGTTCAGGTTAACGAGTCTGATTTTAATACGAGTACGCCATCGCAAGTTGATATATTTTTTACTGATGATGATTTATTTACTGAAATCATCAACAATGCATTCTTTACGAACGATATTGATGATGCTATATTCAACGATGATGTTGACCAGTGGGATTGATAACTCCATCCCAATCATCATCGTCGCCATTGCCATCGCCATCACCATCACCGCCTCCGGTGGTATGTAATACTACTTTACACTGATTTATGCATTTTGATGTGTGAGTATTATATCAACGTTTGTATCTGTGTGCAGGTGATTCATGGAAATGTGTGGTACCCACCACCGCCGCCGCCGCCATCGCCCCCATCGCCGTGGCCATAATTTATTTTTTTATTTTTATGTTTTTTCTCTTTTATTTTTATGTTTTTTCTCTTTTTTTTATCTTTAATAGTTTTTGTAACAATATATTCTTAAACGTATTTCATTGTGCCATTTCATTTACCCTCCTTCTCTCCTCGCCACCTAATTTTAAGATTTGCTGACGCCACATAATTCTATTTCGTTCTTCGCGCTGTTAAATGATGTCACCCTGCACGGCTGCTCCGGAGGTTTCGAATTATGCACGATCGTGCGCGACGCTAAGATTGATAAATCGGAACGCTTTAGAATACTGTTAGCTTTAAAAAACTGTTAGCTTTAGAATGCGTGCGATTGTATCGCCAAGTAGTGTTGTCTCTTTCCCTCTTCCAAAATTTTAGCTTTAAAGGTAATGCTCTGTCTCTTTCCCTCCGAAGACGCGGTGTGAAAACACCAATCTTTCCCAACATTGTCCGAAACAATTTCTGATAATGTATTAAACAATTCCATCGCATAATGGTTTGGAAAATTATTTGGGGGTCGTCCCCTCCCTCGGTTAGGTATAAAAAAAATTTTGGGGTGGGCCGAGGTCTGAAAGAGATTTTTTGGGGGTCATTCACCTCCGTGGAAATTTCCGGCGGTGGGTCCGGTGTGGAGAGGTCTCCGCGGCCGCTCGGCCCGGACTGATCCCCTCCACGATCGCGGCTTCCCCCACTCCGCGGCTCGTGCGCGCGCAACCGACCTTCCACTCCCCGCAGGCCCCGCGTCCATGTTTCCCTCCGCCGCGCTCCCCCGCGCGCCCTCACTTCCCCCCGCCCCTGCGCTCCCCTCAGAGGACCTGAGTTAGAATCCCCTTATACATACTACTGTAGCCGTTTCTCAGGCTCCCTCTCCGGAATCGAACCCTGATTCCCCGTTACCCGTTACAACCATGGTAGGCGCAGAACCTACCATCGACAGTTGATAAGGCAGACATTTGAAAGATGCGTCGCCGGTGCTAGATGACCATGCGATCAGCACAAAGTTATTCAGAGTCACCAAAGCAAACGATGGGACGGACGGCGAACCATCCGCCACCGATTGGTTTTGATCTAATAAAAGCGTTCCTTCCATCTCTGGTCGGAACTCTGTTTTGCATGTATTAGCTCTAGAATTACCACAGTTATCCAAGTAAATGTGGGTACGATCTAAGGAACCATAACTGATTTAATGAGCCATTCGCGGTTTCACCTTAATACGGTATGTACTGAGACATGCATGGCTTAATCTTTGAGACAAGCATATGACTACTGGCAGGATCAACCAGGGAGCTTCGCGAAGCTTCCCTCTATTCGAATTCACCACACATTCGTGTTCTTTCTGTTCTCATCGCGTCGTCCGCTCTTTTAGAGACGGATCGACGATGCCCCACGTTTATAACTTTATAAAACTTGCACACGTCAGCGTGCAGTTTTAGAGAGACATCATATCCTCGAATCGTTCCACTAATTCTATCTCGGATATGTGCCGCATACACACACTCTCCTTTATATAATACTTCTTCTAGACACCATATATATATATCCTAGGATTTTCCACGGACTAACTCCATCAGATATAATATACGTGCCCTTTCTCTTCACTCGCCTTTATTATATACTTCGACATCATATCTTTTCGATTTTTCCACGGACTAATATCGGATATGTGCCTTTTATATATACGTTCACAGAAAGATCGCAGATTCAGACAAAATTCATTATATTTCCCTTATAAATAAGGGATGGCATCGGATGCTCGATAAAGCGCGTATCACGCGTGCCGCTGCATCCATCGGGAAGCACGGAGTACACGCACGCAATCATCAACCGTAGAAGCACGGATCACTACACGCTGGACATATCGACAAAGCGCGTAACATTCACGCTGGTCATGTACGTAATAGCGCGGACAAGTGCATGCTGAGCAAACGGGAAAGCGCGGACCGTGCCATGCTGGTCATAACGAGTTGGCACGTAATGTGCGCGCTAGGCATATCGAGATCTGACACCTCTTGGGTTTGTATCTACTTTCTCCCTCTTTCAAAGTTCGAACGTTTATAGTTCGATACTTTATATGTACCCGACGCTAGCCTTCCTTAGCGTTTTGTTAAGTTTACATCGTCCATCTGCGTGGATAAAGAGTTGAATGCGTGAGGTAGTACAAGCATACACAGAATTGCATATGTGTCACCAACGTCACTTATGGACGCTCACCACATAAGGGCCATTCGGTCTTAGACACCGACCCGTGGTAATGCTGTGTGGAGAAATCCGAAACGCAACACGGTAAGAACAGTCGAGACAGAATCTCGAGGAGCGGTGACTGCTTCTCAACCGAGGTCATAGAATAGCCACGCGCCCAAAACGCTGCTCCGACCGAGACGCTCGGACCGTCGCTCTCCCTTATAGATACCGAACGGCCGGCCGGAACGCCGGCGCCGCCGTACCTTACGCACGGGCGCTTATGGGTGTAAACCGCTGCTACAACAGGCCGTTCGAACGGCACGTTGGGACTTAGCCGCTGGGAGAGCGTCGGAGACAAGAGTAAACCGACTAAACGAATAATTATAATACATTCGCCGCGAACATTACCACGCTAAATACACGCTCCCAAACGACATTGGAAAATAATTTCTCGAAACTTTGAAATATTTCGAAGCATTTGGGGTTTTTCGCGATTTTCTCGGAAAACCAGCGCGACGACCGAGGACGAACCATCAGAGTAATACGTTCGCAACGGAACGAGGAACGAGGATCCAATGGTTGGTTGTTTGGACGATTTTCGCTGTCGACGGACGATGGTCCCGCAGAACACCACTGAAGTCCGTCGGGACTTTGAAATATTTCGGAGCAATTGGAGTATTTCGGGATTTTCTCGAAAACCAACGCGTCGACCGGGGTCGAACCATCAGAGTAATACGTTCGCAACGGAACGAGGAACGAGGATCAATGGTTTTTCGGACGATTCGGACCAGCTTGTGCTCGGACGATGGTCCCGCAGAACACCACTGGAGTCCGTCGGGACATTGAAATATTTCGGAGCAATTGGAGTATTTCGGGATTTTCTCGTAAACCAGCGCGACGACCGGGGTCGAACCATCAGAGTAATACGTTCGCAACGGAACGAGGAACGAGGATCCAATGGTTGGTTGTTCGGACGATTCGGACCAGCTTGCGCTCGTACGATGGTCCCGCAGAACACCACTGAAGTCCGTCGGGACTTTGAAATATTTCGGAGCAATTGGAGTATTTCGGGATTTTCTCGAAAACCAACGCGTCGACCGGGGTCGAACCATCAGAGTAATACGTTCGCAACGGAACGAGGAACGAGGCTCAATGGTTGTTCGGACGATTCGGACCAGCTTGCGCTCGGACGATGGTCCCGCAGAACACCACTGTAGTCAGTCGGGACTTTGAAATATTTCGGAGCAATTGGAGTATTTCGGGATTTTCTCGAAAACCAACGCGTCGACCGGGGTCGAACCATCAGAGTAATACGTTCGCAACGGAACGAGGAACGAGGATCCAATGGTTGGTTGTTCGGACGATTCGGACCAGCTTGCGCTCGTACGATGGTCCCGCAGAACACCACTGTAGTCAGTCGGGACTTTGAAATATTTCGGAGCAATTGGAGTATTTCGGGATTTTCTCGAAAACCAACGCGTCGACCGGGGTCGAACCATCAGAGTAATACGTTCGCAACGGAACGAGGAACGAGGCTCAATGGTTGTTCGGACGATTCGGACCAGCTTGCGCTCGGACGATGGTCCCGCAGAACACCACTGTAGTCAGTCGGGACTTTGAAATATTTCGGAGCAATTGGAGTATTTCGGGATTTTCTCGAAAACCAACGCGTCGACCGGGGTCGAACCATCAGAGTAATACGTTCGCAACGGAACGAGGAACGAGGATCCAATGGTTGGTTGTTCGGACGATTCGGACCAGCTTGCGCTCGTACGATGGTCCCGCAGAACACCACTGTAGTCAGTCGGGACTTTGAAATATTTCGGAGCAATTGGAGTATTTCGGGATTTTCTCGAAAACCAACGCGTCGACCGGGGTCGAACCATCAGAGTAATACGTTCGCAACGGAACGAGGAACGAGGCTCAATGGTTGTTCGGACGATTCGGACCAGCTTGCGCTCGGACGATGGTCCCGCAGAACACCACTGTAGTCAGTCGGGACTTTGAAATATTTCGGAGCAATTGGAGTATTTCGGGATTTTCTCGAAAACCAACGCGTCGACCGGGGTCGAATCATCAGAGTAATACGTTCGCAACGGATCGAGGAACGAGGCTCAATGGTTGTTCGGACGATTCGGACCAGCTTGCGCTCGGACGATGGTCCCGCAGAACACCACTGGAGTCCGTCGGGACATTGAAATATTTCGGAGCAATTGGAGTATTTCGGGATTTTCTCGTAAACCAACGCGACGACCGGGGTCGAACCATCAGAGTAATACGTTCGCAACGGAAGGAGGAACGAGGATCCAATGGTTGGTTGTTCGGACGATTCGGACCAGCTTGCGCTCGTACGATGGTCCCGCAGAACACCACTGTAGTCAGTCGGGACTTTGAAATATTTCGGAGCAATTGGAGTATTTCGGGATTTTCTCGAAAACCAACGCGTCGACCGGGGTCGAACCATCAGAGTAATACGTTCGCAACGGAACGAGGAACGAGGCTCAATGGTTGTTCGGACGATTCGGACCAGCTTGCGCTCGGACGATGGTCCCGCAGAACACCACTGTAGTCAGTCGGGACTTTGAAATATTTCGGAGCAATTGGAGTATTTCGGGATTTTCTCGAAAACCAACGCGTCGACCGGGGTCGAACCATCAGAGTAATACGTTCGCAACGGAACGAGGAACGAGGATCCAATGGTTGGTTGTTCGGACGATTCGGACCAGCTTGCGCTCGTACGATGGTCCCGCAGAACACCACTGTAGTCAGTCGGGACTTTGAAATATTTCGGAGCAATTGGAGTATTTCGGGATTTTCTCGAAAACCAACGCGTCGACCGGGGTCGAACCATCAGAGTAATACGTTCGCAACGGAACGAGGAACGAGGCTCAATGGTTGTTCGGACGATTCGGACCAGCTTGCGCTCGGACGATGGTCCCGCAGAACACCACTGTAGTCAGTCGGGACTTTGAAATATTTCGGAGCAATTGGAGTATTTCGGGATTTTCTCGAAAACCAACGCGTCGACCGGGGTCGAACCATCAGAGTAATACGTTCGCAACGGAACGAGGAACGAGGATCCAATGGTTGGTTGTTCGGACGATTCGGACCAGCTTGCGCTCGTACGATGGTCCCGCAGAACACCACTGTAGTCAGTCGGGACTTTGAAATATTTCGGAGCAATTGGAGTATTTCGGGATTTTCTCGAAAACCAACGCGTCGACCGGGGTCGAACCATCAGAGTAATACGTTCGCAACGGAACGAGGAACGAGGCACAATGGTTGTTCGGACGATTCGGACCAGCTTGCGCTCGGACGATGGTCCCGCAGAACACCACTGTAGTCAGTCGGGACTTTGAAATATTTCGGAGCAATTGGAGTATTTCGGGATTTTCTCGAAAACCAACGCGTCGACCGGGGTCGAACCATCAGAGTAATACGTTCGCAACGGAACGAGGAACGAGGCTCAATGGTTGTTCGGACGATTCGGACCAGCTTGCGCTCGTACGATGGTCCCGCAGAACACCACTGGAGTCCGTCGGGACATTGAAATATTTCGGAGCAATTGGAGTATTTCGGGATTTTCTCGTAAACCAACGCGACGACCGGGGTCGAACCATCAGAGTAATACGTTCGCAACGGAAGGAGGAACGAGGATCCAATGGTTGGTTGTTCGGACGATTCGGACCAGCTTGCGCTCGTACGATGGTCCCGCAGAACACCACTGTAGTCAGTCGGGACTTTGAAATATTTCGGAGCAATTGGAGTATTTCGGGATTTTCTCGAAAACCAACGCGTCGACCGGGGTCGAACCATCAGAGTAATACGTTCGCAACGGAACGAGGAACGAGGCTCAATGGTTGTTCGGACGATTCGGACCAGCTTGCGCTCGGACGATGGTCCCGCAGAACACCACTGTAGTCAGTCGGGACTTTGAAATATTTCGGAGCAATTGGAGTATTTCGGGATTTTCTCGAAAACCAACGCGTCGACCGGGGTCGAACCATCAGAGTAATACGTTCGCAACGGATCGAGGAACGAGGCTCAATGGTTGTTCGGACGATTCGGACCAGCTTGCGCTCGGACGATGGTCCCGCAGAACACCACTGGAGTCCGTCGGGACATTGAAATATTTCGGAGCAATTGGAGTATTTCGGGATTTTCTCGTAAACCAACGCGACGACCGGGGTCGAACCATCAGAGTAATACGTTCGCAACGGAAGGAGGAACGAGGATCCAATGGTTGGTTGTTCGGACGATTCGGACCAGCTTGCGCTCGTACGATGGTCCCGCAGAACACCACTGTAGTCAGTCGGGACTTTGAAATATTTCGGAGCAATTGGAGTATTTCGGGATTTTCTCGAAAACCAACGCGTCGACCGGGGTCGAACCATCAGAGTAATACGTTCGCAACGGAACGAGGAACGAGGCTCAATGGTTGTTCGGACGATTCGGACCAGCTTGCGCTCGGACGATGGTCCCGCAGAACACCACTGTAGTCAGTCGGGACTTTGAAATATTTCGGAGCAATTGGAGTATTTCGGGATTTTCTCGAAAACCAACGCGTCGACCGGGGTCGAACCATCAGAGTAATACGTTCGCAACGGAACGAGGAACGAGGATCCAATGGTTGGTTGTTCGGACGATTCGGACCAGCTTGCGCTCGTACGATGGTCCCGCAGAACACCACTGTAGTCAGTCGGGACTTTGAAATATTTCGGAGCAATTGGAGTATTTCGGGATTTTCTCGAAAACCAACGCGTCGACCGGGGTTGAACCATCAGAGTAATACGTTCGCAACGGAACGAGGAACGAGGATCCAATGGTTGGTTGTTCGGACGATTCGGACCAGCTTGTGCTCGGACGATGGTCCCGCAGAACACCACTGGAGTCCGTCGGGACATTGAAATATTTCGGAGCAATTGGAGTATTTCGGGATTTTCTCGTAAACCAGCGCGACGACCGGGGTCGAACCATCAGAGTAATACGTTCGCAACGGAACGAGGAACGAGGATCCAATGGTTGTTCGGACGATTCGGATCAGTTTGTGTTCGGACGATGGCCCCGGGACTTGGTAACATTGCTTCGCCGCCGAGACATTCAAATTTCCAGCGGCGTATCGCTTCGCCGCCGTGGGATTCAACGTTCCAGCGGCGTATCGCTTCGCCGCCGTGAGATTCAACGTTCCAGCTGCGTATCGCTTCGCCGCCGTGTTATTCAAAAAGTCCCAGCGGCGTATCGCTTCGCCGCCGTGGGATTCAATGTTCCAGCGGCGTATCGCTTCGCCGCCGTGGGATTCAATGTTCCAGCGGCGTATCGCTTCGCCGCCGTGAGATTCAACGTTCCAGCGGCGTATCGCTTCGCCGCCGTGAGATTCAACGTTCCAGCGGCGTATCGCTTCGCCGCCGTGGGATTCAATGTTCCAGCGGCGTATCGCTTCGCCGCCGTGGGATTCAACGTTCCAGCGGCGTGTCGCTTCGCCGCCGAGATATTCAAATATCCAGCGGCGTATCGCTTCGCCGCCGTGAGATTCAAATTTCCAGCGGCGTATCGCTTCGCCGCCGTGAGATTCAACGTTCCAGCGGCGTGTCGCTTCGCCGCCGAGATATTCAAATTTCCAGCGGCGTATCGCTTCGCCGCCGTGGGATTCAATGTTCCAGCGGCGTATCGCTTCGCCGCCGTGAGATTCAATGTTCCAGCGGCGTATCGCTTCGCCGCCGTGGGATTCAACGTTCCAGCGGCGTGTCGCTTCGCCGCCGAGATATTCAAATTTCCAGCGGCGTATCGCTTCGCCGCCGTGAGATTCAACGTTCCAGCTGCGTATCGCTTCGCCGCCGTGTTATTCAAAAAGTCCCAGCGGCGTATCGCTTCGCCGCCGTGGGATTCAATGTTCCAGCGGCGTATCGCTTCGCCGCCGTGAGATTCAACGTTCCAGCGGCGTATCGCTTCGCCGCCGTGAGATTCAACGTTCCAGCGGCGTATCGCTTCGCCGCCGTGGGATTCAATGTTCCAGCGGCGTATCGCTTCGCCGCCGTGGGATTCAACGTTCCAGCGGCGTGTCGCTTCGCCGCCGAGATATTCAAATATCCAGCGGCGTATCGCTTCGCCGCCGTGAGATTCAAATTTCCAGCGGCGTATCGCTTCGCCGCCGTGAGATTCAACGTTCCAGCTGCGTATCGCTTCGCCGCCGTGTTATTCAAAAAGTCCCAGCGGCGTATCGCTTCGCCGCCGTGAGATTCAACGCTCCAGCGGCGTATCGCTTCGCCGCCGTGAGATTCAACGTTCCAGCGGCGTATCGCTAAGCCGCCGTGGGATTCAACGTTCCAGCGGCGTGTCGCTTCGCCGCCGAGATATTCAAATTTCCAGCGGCGTATCGCTTCGCCGCCGTGGGATTCAATGTTCCAGCGGCGTGTCGCTTCGCCGCCGAGATATTCAAATTTCCAGCGGCGTATCGCTTCGCCGCCGTGAGATTCAACGTTCCAGCTGCGTATCGCTTCGCCGCCGTGTTATTCAAAAAGTCCCAGCGGCGTATCGCTTCGCCGCCGTGGGATTCAATGTTCCAGCGGCGTATCGCTTCGCCGCCGTGGGATTCAACGTTCCAGCGGCGTATCGCTTCGCCGCCGTGAGATTCAATGTTCCAGCGGCGTGTCGCTTCGCCGCCGTGTTATTCAATGTTCCAGCGGCGTATCGCTTCGCCGCCGTGGGATTCAACGTTCCAGCCGCGTATCGCTTCGCCGCCGTGTTATTCAATAAGTCCCAGCGGCGTATTGCTCCCAGATAGCACAAATACGTCTTATGTACGTCCGAGGAACGTCCGTTCCGAACGTACTGTGGATGTTCAGAGGATGTCCCAAAAGTGTCCATATGTCCCCTGTACGTCCCCGTAAAGTTCATTAATAATGTCGTAGGAAGGTCCTATTTACAAAGTAGAACGTCCCGAGGACGTGCTGTGCCAACATTCTCCGAACGTTTTCTGAATGTCCGAAAGTACAATTAAATACGTCCAACAGGCGTCTTAATAACATTTTGCAGATGTCGTAAAAGCGTCTGGGTTAGGATGTTGAGAAAAAAAAACTTATCGGTGACGAGAATCGAACCCAGGTCTCCCAATTTACGAAGCAACCGCCTTTCGCAACTACCCAAGACACTTATCTTGAAAATAGCTTTAATTTCTAGGTATATAACTAGATTTAATTGTTTATAAAAAATACGCATTGACGCGAAATATTCTACAGAATATCATCATTCGACCTCTTGACTCATTGCTTAAAATTTCACATTCGTTTCAAGACAGACGTGTTAACGACGTCTTAA
>OV815488.1:3828354-3835854 GCA_929108735.1 Andrena dorsata | reverse complement strand
CCGTATCAGGGTAGACGGTGCCTTCGTCCTCCTCTACCAGGGCTTTCCCCGCCATGGCCATATTGGCCAATTTGCCGGGACAATTTTTGTATGCCTCCTGAAACTTCGCATACCTATACTTAGCCCTTTTGGTTTTGTCCTTCTTCCTTCTGGTGTCATTCGGGCCCTTATTATTCCTTCTGGCCGGCCTTTTAGCCTTAGCTGGCGTCGCGGTTTTATCGTCGGACAGCTTCTCGACGATATCTTTTATTATGCCGTCCACTTCCGTTGCATCGGAGGTATCGTTCATTGCAACTTCCCTCAGACGGCCCTGAATAGACAACCATTCAGCTGCGTCAGTTTGTTCTGTGACGACTGCTATCTTTAGCGCTTCCCTCCAATCGTTGTCCTCGACCTCCGTGCCGATTGTATCATCGATCCGAGGAGGTACGACCGCTTCCTCGGCCGACTGACCGGTTGATTCTGAATCAGACTCGATTGCTATAACCTCCACTTGTGGAGGTCTGATTTGCCTTCTCTTGTCGCTGATCTGTTTCAGCGTCTTGTTGGGGAAATACTCCTTCATACGGGCATTCATTTGGGAGCTGCCTTCGAACCTCTGGTTGAGTTCTATAAGAAGAAGTCTCTCCTCCTCAGACCAGACGGAGGCATTTGCTCCCCTTTTCGCCGCCACTGTAGCCGCCCCCTTTTCGCCCTTGCGCTTGGCGTTTCTCAATGCCGGATGTTTATGTCGTTCATGAACGGAGAGTCCCCTTTGCGAATCGAACGAGCCGGCGCATTCGCTACACTTGAACTCCTTCTCCAGCGTAACTGTGGGGCCTTTACATTTCGGAATGTGACATACCAAAGCGTGTCCTTTTTTGTACGTTTTGCCACAGCTTCTGCATACCCAGGCAATTGCCATTAGGTTATGCTGCTTGGCGACATGCTTTACAAAGTCCTTCTGATTCAGGAATTGGCAGTCACGGTTATCATCGCGGCATCCTGTGCATCGGATGGGGCTATTTAGCGGCAGCACCACCTCTTGCTGCTTAGAACGTCCTTGGACATTGCCAGTGTCGTCAACTATGGTCCCCTCACGGCTAGCGGACAAGTCCGCCACTGAAGACCCGGGACCATGGGTTTCAGTGTCCGAGGCTTCGCTATGGTTGTATCTAGACATTGTAATAACGAAAGTTTTTTTGTTGCCGGGTGCATGATTCCATTCCATTCCGTCTCGTGTCCTTTTGAAAGCCAGTTCGTCAACGTTTATAACCCAGCCCAGTGTGCAGCCGAACGGGGCCCTCGCCCACACTTCCACCACGTTCGGGTGCGCACGTGGGCTAACTCGGGCCAGTAGGGGTCGTCAAGCCCTTCATCAGGAACTGATGCCCTGCCTGTCGGCCTGCCAAGAATTTCCTAGCGGCGTATTGCTTTGGAGAGAAAGTTTGTATACTATCCGATGTGATATAAACAATACACTCCGAGTGGCCGTTGTCGCACTTGCCGCACTTTCCTCACTTTCCTCACTTTCCACCTTTTCCACATTTTCCGCACTTTTGGGGCTTTTAAGTCGCCTGCCCCCAGGCGACAGCGGCGTTGCGGAGCGGTCGAAGTGAGGTTATCTATCCCAGCTCGCAATTTTTGTCTGCAGTGTCCACTTCACTCATATAAAATCACTTTTTTAATAACACTGATTGTTCGCTGTCACTAGCCCTTCATTTTCTGCTATCCCAAACGAATTTCTGACAAGGATACACCACTCTATTGAAAGTTTTCAGCGGAGCGACTCGCGACACGTCAGCACTCGGCGGCGGCCATCTTGGAACTTCAATTAACATGAGACTCACAGTGAGAAAAGAGCATTTCGGTCTTGTTGTTCGATACGACATTTAAAAACACACTACATTTGCAATATCCGCCTATGGTACTCAGATAACAACTAGAATTTAGCTCATAGTAGACGTTAAGGCCTGCCCACCAAGCAGCATGGACCCACTGATCCGCCGCAGCCACACCTCTATCTAAGGAAAAAGTTCCTAAGAATTTAGTCCCTCGCCTATAGGCAGGATCAAAATCATCACTCAGCCTGGATAATTCCACCACCGGTCCACTGAGTTTCACAACTCTGCTAACGTCGACGGTTCTCGCGTCCGCAACTCTCCGCCACTTCAGCGCACAACACGATAACACTTGCATTGGTAGGTGCCTACTCTTATCCAGTCTTTCAACAGTGCGATTTATCAAAACTCCACTCTCAAAGCGGCTCCATAGTAACCACTGGTACAATTCCCACTCATCTTGGTCCAAAGATGATGGTTTTTCACACCAAGCATCCGGTATCAGGCCCAGATCAAAAGTGTTTTCCCTCACCTTGGAAATCAAACCGAACATTGAGACGGCCCTGTCGACGGCTCCGACTACAACAGAAGTCAAGGTTCTCTGCCAACTCAACTTAACAGCGTGACTAACCCAATTACACACATCATTAGTCTCTATTTCTATTTGAGCAGGGGTCATATCTAAATACGAACCAGACAAAGCCTCTATCGCCGGGTGCAAACAAGCCAACTTGTCAAACAGCGTGCTGGTGAGTGCACTGGGGACTCGCCAACCTAAGACGTAATTAGTGCTACCTCCTTCTTCTGCTGGTCTACTTATCACCAAGAAGGTCATTGACAAAGGTCCCTTGTTAACATTCACGTAATGGGTTGCGACTCCCGATCTGTACCCCAATTCTATGGTAACTTTACAATCGCCTCTAGTTATGTAGACAGCACTCAGGTTTACCTCGACTTCTCCGGCAAAGCAAGCTACTATCTTATACAGATCATTGGATGTAACGCAAAAGAACTCAAAAGGCACCTGAGACTTATACTTTCGACACAATGACATTCCCTGATTTTGCTCCCTCACGAACTTCAGAAAAGCCACAGGCAGGACACTACCGTAGCGCTCCTGGTTAAAAATGCTACGAGAATAATGCAATCTCTCGATTAAGCTGACATTCCCACTGCTCACGCGTTCCAAAAACCAGTCATTAACCACTTGAGGTTCAGCCCTTAGCATTGAAAATTTTTCTTCCATTATTAGCTCCTCGGTTTTCCCCTTGAGCCAGCTGGGCGCACTTTCAAAGAGCCTACCTACCATACCACTACCAATGGAAGATCCAATGAAATTGGCAACTCCTCCAACGACACTCTTAAAATAATTCCAAAGGAAGTCTGTGAATTGTTTGAAGTTGTTCCAAACGTTACTTATGGTATGTACGACGTCCGGGTTGTTGAACCAATACACACAGCCTATAACTCCAGCCAACATACTTGGTATGCTAAACAATATAGACAGGCCGTTAAGACTGTGCCTTTCGGCTGCATCGTGGGTGGCCAAAGCATTGATTCCCTCCGAAATGATAGCTATCGCAATAGGCACCCCAGAGTATGCTTCGAAGGCGTCTTTAAAACAGCCCCGAGTGACCTCACCCCTCCTAGAGCAATTAGCTATCCACGCTATCAAGATAGATATCAATGATGAAGGGCTCGCCAGCACGGAAGAGGTTGACAAGACCGTCAGGGCAAAGTTATCATAACTCCCAAAAAAATCCTCGACGTAAGTGTTAGTTCCGTCAACCTGTCTCACGGTCTTGACGCTAACTCCCGCTTGGTACTTCATCATTTTCAAACCGGATCTCACAGCAATAAGAGCTACAGACACTAATGCGCACAATATTCCCGTTGTGACGTCAATGCTTGCAGCTTGCATCAGGGAGGTCAGCATAGCCCCAACACTGTCCCAAGTCAATTTCCCATCTTGAATCCTAGTGAACAGCAAGTACACTTGCTTGACTAAAACAACAGCGTTGCCAGTGACGCCGAAAAGATAACTAGGCCCACCTACTACTCCCATAGCTGTACCGCCAGCCTGGTTTAAGACACCACTAGCAGCGGCAAATTGGGCAGTCACCAACAGCTGGTTCTTAATAAGATATCCAACGCCAACTCCGCTGGCCAACCCAAAAACCAGATCCCATGCCCTGTCGCTACTCTTAATGACGCTCCCGTAAAGATCGTAATCTTTGATTTCGCCGGAAGTTAAGCCATTGATGACGAAGCCCAACACCTGTGCCACACAGCTAGTTATCGCCAACGGCATAGGGGCGAAGTAAACGCAAAAGCCATTCAACATCGCCAAAATAGTGACAGCAATTGTCCTACCTAGGATGTTCTCCAATTTCGAAAAAATCTTCCCAACCCAAGTCGCTGTCATCACAGTGACCAAAGATGGAAAAGCTCCAACATGATACGTAGCCGGAATAAGTGCCCATGAATTCATTAACATGTTCTTAGCGGTCTCAAAAACGGTCTCGACGTAAGGCAAGCCGCTACTGTGTTGTTCGGTTGAAACGGGATACTTGCTCGCCGCAAACCATTTCCGCCCTTTTTCAAGTCTGTCAGATGCAGTCTGCCAAGCCAACTTAACAAATGCGTTATTATGGAGAGTATTAGAACCCTTCTTATTTGTAGCTAAATACTTACAATGGCTCGCCGCAAACTTATTGCGAAAAACAAAAAGTCGAGTGACATAGCGATCAATGTTCTTCACCGTGAGATGATATATACTACCCAGCAAGACTGCTGAAGCTCCTAAGGCAACAGCAGCCCCGCTTACGACGCCTACTGCGCTATGCTGCACCTCAGTAAAATCATCTACAAGGCCAGTGGTAAAAACTCGATTGTACACTTCAAAGCTGATGTCACCAGATACTGAAGTAGATTCTTTATAACTGCTAATCTTAGCACCAGCATCCAATAAAACATTCGCTCTATCTTCCTCCGTCTTAGTTTTGTAACAGAAATCAAACATGCTGTCATACCACGTTCCATCATTCCCACCTGCCAATCTAGCAAGCTTTTCTTTGTTTGCCATCGTGTAAAGCACTAATTCTTCACTAATGATAGGGGTGAGATACAGGTACACCAAGTCTCCATTAGCCGATCTTATTGTTTCTAACTTCCTTAAATAAGAATCACTTAGGAAGTTTTTTCCCTTGCTTATATAAGCTCTTGCATCGTTCTTGATAGTTTCAAGCATGCTCTTATATCCGGGTTGGCTCAATATGTTGTAAGGCATCAACCACATTAAATCTCTAATGGCCTCTATCAGTTCCAAGTTGTGATGTTCCTTCTCAATTCTACCAAAATCAAATCGTCTCTCGGCTTCTAACTCCAGCATCGCCACGGCCACAGTTCGAGAGTCGATCTTGTGGTCGACTTCGGGGTTGATTCCCCTAGGGGTGATGTAAAAACCGACATTGGTCCTACCAGTTCTCCCCTTACGCTGTTTGGAAGTCGCTTCACCAATTCTTCTCCGGATCAAATTGTGTTCATAGATGACGCCTTCCCTGCTAGCATATAGCAAAGTCGACGGCTTCATCTCTTCCAAGAAGTCAACGACAACTCTGCACCCAGGTATGGTCACAGCTTGTCCCACTACGTCAGTGCAGAAGCACCAACAATGATCACCCATCTCCGACAACTTAAAAGAAGTGCCTCCGTGAATGACTATCATTTGTCGATCCTCCGCATGGTAATTGCGGCTACAGTAATTATATAGACTGTCGCAATCGTTCCTGGTGGACAAGAAAAATATAATTCGCCCAGTATTGAGAGCCCTGAGTGGTATTTTATAACCTCTCTTGAACCCCTCTAGCCTAACGCCAATAACTTTAGGAGGTATGCACAACCAATCATTGTCGACTTTGTCAGTCATAGACATTGGTTCAATTTTGATAGTATCCCTTATCTCAAACCTGGTGCTACTAATGTCGAGCCCTTCTGCTAATTGCTGAGATCTGGTCCTACTCAAGACAGTCGCTGTCAAGTGTACGCATTTGTAATTGGCCAGCTTCGTAAATTGCAAGTCGCCAGCCACTACTGTGGGATCAGACCTGCAATGTATTTCATCAAGTAAAACAAAATTGCTCGTCTGCTCAATCTGCAGAACGTGTCTCAGTGAGGTGCCATAAGTCATAATATGCAGCCTCCTATTCCCTTGGCCCCTAACATCCACACTGTCTTCATGCTGTTGTCCCACTGTGAACATAATCTGATATTTTTTGACTCCGGTTAATTCCATATCCAACAATTCGCAAATACGCAAAACCTTAAGAGAGTCATAGTTACGAGCGCCACCGGGGGGTCTGGGGGGCTGGTCAGGCCCCCCAGCCGTCGGAGACTCATCTCGGATACTAGTTTATCCCGACACCTCAAGCGATGGTCTCCGTTTCGCCGGTTGGGTCGGGGCGCCGTTTCGCCACCTTATAACGCTAGACTAGGACTGCGAACCGGGGGTTTTCCCCTTACAGCGGTTCTGAGTGCACCTCAAGGGCCGTCTCGCGATCGCCCGGACCATCACAGTCTTCAAACGTAGGAAGCTCAGCGACGCCACTAGATCTCTTACTTGTGCCTGGATGTTCCGCAGGCAGTACGGACCCCGCCCCCCGATGCCGATGTGGCTATCGTATGGGGGACGAGGCGGAAGCAAGGGCCGAAGCCCCCCCTCCTTCTCAAGGGTATGCACGCAAAAACGAACACAAGTCCCTCACGTCCCTGCTTATGCTCACCATCTGCCCCTTAGAGGCCGACACCAAGCAAGAAGGCGGTTGGTAGCCACCCAACCGGGGCTCCTTCTTCCCTAAGCAACTCATGTCGATCGGATTTCTCCAATCAGGTTTGATGAGTGACCCTCGAGGTCGGTTTCCCGGTTCCCTCTACCGCACATCTTTGCTGCCGGTGGCTAACCGTTACCTACATACGTAGGATAGGAGAGCTCCGCCAGCAGCTTTAGGGGTAAACGCAGCGCGGTCAGTACCGGGGACTCGTCTCGGATACTAGGGTCAAGCCCCGACACCTCAAGCGACGGCCCCGACGTTTACCCGCGCTTTTTTGAATTTCTTCACGTTGACATTCAGAGCACTGGGCAGAAATCACATTGCGTCAACACCCTCGGGGGCCATCGCAATGCTTTGTTTTAATTAGACAGTCGGATTCCCCTAGTCCGTGCCAGTTCTGAGCTGAGCGTTGAATGGCGGCCGAAGAGGACGACCACGACGGTGAAACCGACACGGAAGCCTCGCAGCAAGGAAGATCCGCGGGAGGCGATGGCACGGGACCGAGCTCGGATCCCGGATGCGAGACCGAAATCCCGACCGTTCACCTCACCCAGGCCCGGCTCGTCAACCAAACCCGTTTCCCAACCAAGCCCGACACGCCCCGCTCCTCAGAGCCAATCCTTATTCCGAAGTTACGGATCCAATTTGCCGACTTCCCTTACCTACATTAATCTATCGACTAGAGGCTCTTTACCTTGGAGACCTGCTGCGGATATGGGTACGAACCGGCGCGACACCTCCACGTGGCCCTCTCCTGGATTTTCAAGGTCCGAGGGGAAGATCCGGACACCGCCGCAACTGCGGTGCTCTTCGCGTTCCAAACCCTATCTCCCTGCTAGAGGTTTCCAGGG
>OV815488.1:3823354-3825854 GCA_929108735.1 Andrena dorsata | reverse complement strand
TATACGGCATCGCGCCACACGCACATGCATCTTTTCCCCCGTACACATCCCGGCTCATAGCCGGAGACCCGAACGACGGATCGATGTGGTGATCGATCTCGTGTGGTGGTAATCCAGAGGTGCGCCATCGCACGATTTTCCAGAGGAAAGGTATTTTATTAATACCGGACTCTCTCTTCTCCTTTAATCGAGAGAATTAGAGTTTTCCCCTACCTCTAATTGCGCCTCGCCAAAGTGTCTTTTCGTCGCGGTTCGTCGATTCGGCACGGGTGGAGACTCTCCTCGCGGAACGACCACCGGTTTTTACTTTAACGTCCGTCCGCTATTATTAGCTTTGAGATTCCGCTATCCCTTCACGCCTCGAGCAGCGACTCGCAGCAGAGGGAACCGTGGAAAAATAAGCTTTTCCGTGGACTGGACGACCGGCGAGACCCGCGGGGTCTCTTGTACGATCGACCAACAACGCGACAAAGACATGGGGCGATCGGGGAGACTCTTTTCTCTTCAATTCTACGAAGGAGAGAGTCTTCTTACATATACCTCTCGCGGCATCAGCGCCTTTCGGTTCGTCAATGTTCAAATATTCGCGCAGCCGCGCCAACGAGGATTCCGGGGGTACAGAAACGTTTTAAACGACGCGTGGAGCAATATCGTAGTCTCGCTCTCTTCTTCTCATCGGATGTTTGGCGCAAACAAACAACACCACTCTTGTGTGTCGACGGAACGTGGCCATAGGGAGGGAATGAATAGGGGGGCTAGGCGAGGACACGCGCAACGACGGGGAAAATACATCGACCCGATCATGTTAACGAGTGGTTTTTTCATTTTTCATCCCGCACAGCGCCTCCCCATTATTCATTCTACATCAATCCCTTGTGGATCTTCACGGCGTCCCGGAAGAACGAGTGTGTGTGTGTTGTTGTCGTCGTGCCCTCGATGTGGTGTATCGATGATGGAGACTGGACTTTTTCTCTCACTTGTCGTCAACGACGACCCTCTTTTTAAAATCCCTGGGGCCGCTTGAACGCGACGATAGATCGGCGCACATATGCCGCGCGCACTCCGCGCTCTTTCTCCTCAATATCTCTTCTCTTCTCTTTGGTCTCTCTTTCTAGGGACAAGTTTATCATTTCAGGCGACGTCGGGAGCACGGTTAAAAGATCTCGCGCGGGACGTGAAGGCAAATTCTACAAACCAGTGCGAGCGGAGAGGCCGCTGTGTGTGTGTGTGTGTCTGATCCGGGGAGCGGTGCTGCAGCACACGGGCGGTCGTTATGAAACAACGACGCACAACGCCGTGATGAAAGCATGCACGCACGCGAGTCCTCGCGCGATCATTCGTCACATATCACATTCGCTTCCTCTCTCTGTTTCTGGTTCTCGCACGGCAAGAGAATATACACGCTTCACGATTCTCGGCGCGAGCCGTTGCAAACGCCGACGAACCGCCCAACTTTCGCTCGTACGTCGCGTATCTCTAGTGTATCATCCGACCCGACTCCGAAACGCGTTACATCGTCGGAAACGCGAGACGGCGAGGATGTGATTACGCAGAGACCGACGCAAGCAGTCTTTTGTATGTGATAACGACCCTCAGCCAGGCGTGGTCCAGGAATTGTATCCGTGGACCGCAATGTGCGTTCGAAATGTCGATGTTCATGTGTCCTGCAGTTCACACGTTGACGCGCAATTAGCTGCGTTCTTCATCGACCCACGAGCCAAGTGATCCACCGTTCAGGGTAATCGTGTTATTAAATATGTTCGTTAATATCTTTGTTCTCGGTTCGGATGAAGCCGTGGCCCGTGCGCCTCCAACCAGCGCGCGAAGGAGGTCCGGGCGTCGCCAGCGTTGACGACACGGTGTGTGTGATTTGTGTCCAAGACTGGAACACCGTCGAAGCGTACCGCGGCGGAAACACCGCGACACGTCCGACGGCCGAGCGTACATGTTCATTTAAAAACCTTCGAGAGATACACTGTTCGGCACGAGAACCGTAATATAACCGTGTATACTCTGGACGGGGTGCAGCAACAGCACCGCACGCGGCAGCATCTCCTCCCTCCTCCCTCCTCCCTCCGCTGCTGCTCTCTATCGTCGCCGTCCCCCGAAAGCGGACACACGGCCGGCTTCGATCGGTCAAATCTGACTTTCGCTATCGAAACTTCACAGCCGGTCCCTTTTTTGGCTATCGGGGCGCGCGATTAAGCGAGCGATACTGGGGGGGGGGGGGGGGGGGGGGGGATGCACGTCGACGCGATGGATGTGTGTGCTGCGAGCCGCCGCCCTAGGTTACCCGGGAGGATCCCCTCCGAGGAGGGTGTCCGTCCGTCACAGGACTTTTAGGAGAGCCCGACCACAAAACTGAGGAAGCGGGATGCGAGTGGAAGAAGCGTCGTCGTCGACGAAAGAGAACACAGAGACAGAGGGGGAGGAGGACGAGGGCTTCGACGGCGGCTCGTTCTCTCTCTTCTCTCTCTCTCTCTCTCTCGCGCGCGCGCGC
>OV815488.1:3798354-3820854 GCA_929108735.1 Andrena dorsata | reverse complement strand
CCGGACCCACCGCCGGAAATTTCCACGGAGGTGAATGACCCCCAAAAAATCTCTTTCAGACCTCGGCCCACCCCAAAATTTTTTTTATACCTAACCGAGGGAGGGGACGACCCCCAAATAATTTTCCAAACCATTATGCGATGGAATTGTTTAATACATTATCAGAAATTGTTTCGGACAATGTTGGGAAAGATTGGTGTTTTCACACCGCGTCTTCGGAGGGAAAGAGACAGAGCATTACCTTTAAAGCTAAAATTTTGGAAGAGGGAAAGAGACAACACTACTTGGCGATACAATCGCACGCATTCTAAAGCTAACAGTTTTTTAAAGCTAACAGTATTCTAAAGCGTTCCGATTTATCAATCTTAGCGTCGCGCACGATCGTGCATAATTCGAAACCTCCGGAGCAGCCGTGCAGGGTGACATCATTTAACAGCGCGAAGAACGAAATAGAATTATGTGGCGTCAGCAAATCTTAAAATTAGGTGGCGAGGAGAGAAGGAGGGTAAATGAAATGGCACAATGAAATACGTTTAAGAATATATTGTTACAAAAACTATTAAAGATAAAAAAAAGAATAAAAACATAAAAAATAAAAAAAACAAAAAATAAAAAAAAATTGAAAAAAATTATGGCGTCGGCGGTGGTGAGGACGGTGGCGAAGACGGCGGCGGTGAGGACGACTGTGAGGACGGCGTCGGCGAGGACGGCGTCGGCGGCGTCGACGGAGGCCACCAGGTTGACGACGACGACGACTGCGGCTGCGGCCTGCTGACAGTGGACGACGACGACGACGACTGCGGCTGCGGCCTGCTGACAGTGGACGACGACGACGACTGCGGCGGCTGCGGGCTGCTGACAGTGGACGACGACGACGACTGCGGCGGCTGCGGCCTGCTGACATCAATCCATCCAGTCTCTTGTGGTGATGGAGGCCGCTGTCGCCGCAGGGGCCCCACCTGCCTGTATGGCGCCCACGGTCGCCGCATCCTTTCCGCCATGACAGGACCAATTATTGGCCCCGAACTCCGCCGCATCTGCGGCTCCTGGGCAGGTACCGCCTGAGGTGCAGCAGCAGCCTCCTCCAGGAGCCGCGCCAACAGCGCAAACCGTCTCATGAGGAAGTCGTTGTTCTAGAACATACACACAAACGTCGATATAATATTAATACTTCAAAACGGATAAAAAAGAAAAAAAGAAAAAAAAGAAAAAAAATACAAAGTATTACATACTATTGGAGGCGGCGGCGATGGCGATGGCGATGGCGATGGCGATGGCGATGGCGATGGCGATGGCGAGTTCTGGAAAATAGAACCCACGATATAACACTAACACAACAGCCGTCTGATTTGATCTCGCTCGATTTCAACGGTTAAACGCGATAAATGTTAAAAAATATTTTAAAGTACATACCTCAAAGACGTCGGAGCATGGCTCCTCGTCCCACTCCGGCGCGATGCAGTTAATTCCCATTATTTTAATAAAATATTTATTATTGCACAAAAAAAAAAACTGTCGCGCACAAAAACTGAACTGTATGCAATGAATATTTGAATGCAACTGGTCTCGCTGCGTCTCCAGGCTCTCGCATCTAAACTCATATCTCGAAATTGAGAAGTGCATAGCTTTGCAAAAGCTATGTTCTCCACCTGCATTTTCGCTGATTATCCTCCAGCACTTATCTTCGCCACGTCAGCGTCGGCGGTGGCGAGTTCTGGAAATTAGAACCCACGATATAACACTAACACAACAGCCGTCTGATTTGATCTCGCTCGATTTCAACGGTTAAACGCGATAAATGTTAAAAAATATTTTAAAGTACATACCTCAAAGACGTCGGAGTATGGCTCCTCGTCCCACTCCGGCGCGATGCGGTTGATTCCCATTTTTTTTTAAAATATTTGTTGCACAAAAAAACTGTCGCGCACAAAAAACTGAACTTTGCAAAAGCTATGTTCTCCACCTGCATTTTCGCTGATTATCCTCCAGCACTTATCTTCGCCACTGCCCATCCTCTCCTTTTTTCACACGCGTCTTCTTTCCCTTCTTCTTTGACACATCATTCAGCTAGACCATATCACTTTGAACGGTTTTGAACGCGAATCAAAACGGGTATCGAACGGTATGGAACGGGTATTGAACGGGTATTGAACGGTTTTGAACGGGTATCGAACGGTATTGAACGGGTATCGAACGGGTATTGAACGGTTTTGAACGCGAATCAAAACGGGTATCGAACGGTATGGAACGGGTATTGAACAGGTATTGAACGGGTATTGAACGGTTTTGAACGGGTATCGAACGGTATTGAACGGGTATCGAACGGTATTGAACGGGTATTGAACGGTTTTGAACGGATATCGAACGGTTTTGAACGGGTATCGAACGGTATTGAACGGGTATCGAACGGTTTTGAACGGGTATCGAACGGTATGGAACGGATATCGAACGGTTTTGAACGGGTATCGAACGGTATTGAACGGGTATCGAACGGTTTTGAACGGGTATCGAACGGTATGGAACGGATATCGAACGGTTTTGAACGGGTATCAAACGGTATGGAACGGGTATTGAACGGTTTTGAACGCGAATCGAACGGTTTTGAATGGATATCGAACGGTTTCTACATAATAATTAAAACTATCGTCTTAATCTAGCGTACATGCAAGAGGTTGGGGAGGGTGAAGAAAAAAACATTTATGTATTAAAAATTGGTTATATTTTATTTAAGCATTTCCCTCTGGTGTTTAGACCACCAGTTGAATATTTTAAATACATTTTGCAAGGCACAGTGCTTTGCATGTCTGCCACATCGCAGAGTATCAACTACATTTAGCTTATTTAGAGATTTGATATCCTCGTAGTCAATGTCCAGCGTCTCGATGATCACGTCAGCTCTCGTATTTTCATCGAGGAAATCCGCAAGCCAGTCGCGTTTCTGTAGCCCTTTAACGTATACTATATGAGATGTATCGTCTTCTTCGTCGATCGCATCAGCTACAGCTTTCGTAATTAGCCGTTTAGCCATACTGTACGGAACGTCTCCATCGTCCCACCGTAGTCCGTGATGTTTTGCCACCAACCACCGAATGCTTGATTTGTCGGATTTTGTAAGAAGAAATTGTGGCATAGGACTCCCAAAAATATAGTGTGCGAGAATTGTCCCCTTGCGTAGGACAGCTACTTCCTTCGCGACAAATCTTCCATCGACGATGAACCCTTGCAGGTCAACGAATGTTGGTACAACCATTATCGGTACAATTTAGAGGTCCGCTCGCTTTCAAGACAGACAGGAGAATGCAGTTTTTCTCATAAAGCATCTCGATTTTCACGATGAAATTTTGTATGAATTTGACACAGGAGAGGGCGCACAAGTAGCGTGGCAATTTAATTCATTTTGCGCACTACGTTTGTCAGTGGATTGTATTCAACCACCCGATCGTGCAGAATCAGACAGTAGGCTGTAGTATTTGCCGACACATTCTCTTTACACTCGAATTCTATGCGCACGTCCACGGTGCCATTCTTGATGGACTCATTTTGTCGCGAACAATCAATCACCACGATGGGACCAAATTGTAAAAATTCAGCCACGGTGAATAATGCCTCGTTGCAACTATGTCCATAATACGATTTACCGAATTGCGTATACATGTGATACAAAATGGCATGCTTATTCTTGTCAAAGTCCAAGTTCATGTCATCGTATGGGTAAAATTCCGAGTTGAGAAAAAGTTTGACATTAGTCAATTTACAGTTGTTGAACTTAGTAACGTCTTCGCTCGTCACATTCTTTCGACCAGTCTGTAGAGCAAGGATCACGCATCGTGGCTTCTCTAGCTGTGCGGATGCCTTTACGGCCCACGAATGCTTGTTTGTGTTTTGCAACATAGGATACTCGTACAGATCCCACGATTGAAAACAAATGCTCAGGTTTTGTCCACTTTCCAAAGTACGTAGCAACGATAGCTTATTAATGTCGTTCAGCGTCACATGAGGCATCCGCCATTGTAGTTTAAATAATTTAATTTCTGGTTCCAACACCGATGATCCTATCAGTGCATTGTTGTCGTTGCGCGACCGTATTAAAATCAATTCGTGACGCGCATTAATAATCATGTGTTTGTAGTTCTCGCAAAATCCTAGCAAATATTTGAGTGGGATGCAAAAATTGAAATGATTTTTGACTATTGACCCATCGCGTCGTTTCAAGCCCCATCCGGCATTCTCCATATTTTTGTCTTCGTCCGATGTCAGCGATACATAGTTTTTAAGCGTGCTAGTTATTCCAACGTTTCTGTTGCGATCAATCTCCACGCCATTCAGCTCATATC
This sequence comes from Andrena dorsata, assembly GCA_929108735.1. Taxonomy (NCBI): domain Eukaryota; kingdom Metazoa; phylum Arthropoda; class Insecta; order Hymenoptera; family Andrenidae; genus Andrena; species Andrena dorsata. Next base: position 3,816,520 of record OV815488.1, on the reverse strand, counting down.
GAATCTCATCGAATAAGAACGCCACACAATTATTTCCCAACATCACCGTTAACGCATCATTTGGCTTATTTATCTTCAATTTCCCCTCCACATAGAGGAAACTTTCACACGGCAATGTGTATAAATCCTGCTGCTGTATCGGTATTCTTATCTCATCGCTGTATCCAAACGTTGTGTTTACGTATGGGTTGTATGTGTGAGTCTCAAGCTTGACGATGCGATCATCAAACGTCGGCTTCCCTCCAATGCTTAGAATATCAGCCATTTTTTTCCAACTTAAATGCGCACAATGAATCCCAAAGATTTCAAAAATGCAATGTTCGCAGCACTGAGCCTCTTCTTTTTAGCGTGATCAGAGCTGTTGGTGTTGTAAACAATTTCACTTGGAACAAACGGGTTTCTGGAGTCGTTCAATACAAGCATTTCTTTCGCACCACACGTATTATCGTAGTCGTCGTCGCACGTGCAGTCTGATTGTAATCTCTTCACCTCGAAAATCAAGCAACCGTCCGTCTTGATCCACAACGCGTATCGTCAGATCCGTAATGACTCATGCGGTGATTGGAAGGTAAATGATCTGCGCGGGCGTTTCCGATATCTTATATCCTGGTGGAACTCTCGGAGAAAATTCATGTATCGTATGTACGCGCCTCCCATTGTTGTACGCCCCAGTGGTTACGCTACATTCTATGCGAATAATGTTCACGTTCATGATATTAATTGGATCGTCCGATTCGTGCCATCGTTCTGGTGCTAATACCCGATTCGTGGAGAATCCCAGTAGCGATCCAATGTTGTTGGGCTTTGTAAAGTCTACGGTGAACCGACAGTACAGCTCGCTTTTCATGGTATTGTTATTGGGACGCAACACTATAGGATACACATCGTTGTCCCCGTCATCCCCATCGCCATCGGTGTCACCAAGATTTTTAGGATACCGTTCGAGTAATCGTTGCTTCAGGTACTTGGCAATGGCGTCTAGTTCGTAGGAGCCGTGGGGAATCGTAATGTATTCATAAGCGGTGTCGGCACTGTTGTTTACGATGAAGTAGAATTTATCGTTGCTCGAGTCGATGTTCGGTATTGTGTGATAAGTTTCAAAGGTTGTTAGACCAAGCTCGTAATCGTCATCGCTCAAATCTATGGGTGGAAAGTAGCTCGCCGCGAGGGTGCTACTCTTGCCGGTTAGAGTGAATGTTAACGACATATTCTGCCCGAACTGCTCAACCAGTACTGAATCAGAGTGGTGGGAAGTCAATCCTTAAATTTGGTGCCGATCGTTTGTAGAAAGCGTAGACATAGTTGTCCGCAATTGCTCTGATCGTACTTCTGATAGGACGTTCGATTGTATTCAATTTTCACAGCATCCTTATCCAGATATTTTACCAATTCCATAGGTGGTCGAAGATTCCCAAAGCTGTCGAAATATATAGCTCGACACCCTCTCTTCGCATACGCCACCCAATGAGTCCCCAGCCCCTCGGCATTGTCCAAATTTACGATACCGCTCTCGTTTCGACGTACTCCACCAGCTGGTAACGCGTTGCGCATAAAAACACCTCTAAAGAATGGAATACGCATACGTTTTGCCAACTCCTCCAATTGCACATCGGTAGTTACGCCCGCAGGCATTTTTATTTTCTTTTCGACGTTTTTTTTTTTCGTTTAGATATTCCCTGTCCGCGCTTGTACGGCGCGAGATAAAGTCCGCGACCTTCCATGGAGCGATTATGGCGTTGCATTTCCTGCAGCTGACGTTGCGCCGCCTTATTATCGTTTACCGCCTTGGCGATCCCCGCCGCTCCACCAGCCAATGATCCGAGAACACCCAACAGCGGTAAAAGTGGTAATATACCACCCCGTTTTGCCACCGGAAGAATCCGCTTTTGCGATGCTCTCTTTGGAGTCCTTTTGCGAGTTTTTGTTTTCATCCCCATTCCGATCTTCGTCTTGGCCTTCATAGCAGCCCAAACAGCTGTAGCAGCACCTCTTTCACCCAGAGTCGAGTCTCGCGCAACGATGCGTTTTCGCGCTTTGTCAGCGAGAACGTTATCTGCCGCGTGCCTTTCGCCGAGGTCGTTGCTACGCGAATATGCAATATCGTGTTCGCGACACGCTGCGTCCAACGGATTGATACCTCGATCCCCTCTAGCCAATCGTTTTGCAAGATGAGTTCCTGGACCGCAAAACTGATATCCCGGGATGTGTAATTCGATAGGTAGCGCGTTTATAGCTCGATTTAACAAACCACAACCTTTCTTTACTCTCGTCGGTGACATTCGCTACAGTTTTTAATCAGTGGTGATGGACCGTCGATATGCGTTCGCTGCCAAGGGCGATTATAATGTTCCAAGCACCGGCGATACTGCTGAACCTCGGAATTGGCTTTTATATGCTCGGGGAGCCTGTCCCACAACCGATCAATGTGCCTGCCAAAGTCTCGCAGTAGAATAATCTTTGGTATATATTTCAATTGCTCAGAGGTTAGGTCTCGAATATCATAATTATCCGACAGGATCAGAAGCATTTTGAATACTGAGCCATCATGTTTCAGCGCGGACCTATAAATAGGGTGCATCACCGCCTCGACGTATTCAAAATCATTTTTCACGGTTCGCGGGGAGGATGCGATTCGTGCGACAACCTGTAACCATACGCGTGACAAATTTTGACGATAAATCGCGAGTGATGGCTTCGAAAACAGGACGCAGACATGGTAGCATGCTACCAAACACTATCCGCTGCCTCATTTGTGGTCCATCAAATTGTGGAAAGACCAACGTGCTGGTCAGCTTGTTGGAAAGTCCTCACGGCGTCCGCTTCGAGAACGTGTACGTGTATTCCAAGTCGTTGCAACAGCCGAAATATCAGTACTTGGAGAATTTATTGGCTCCGATAGATGAAATTGGCTACTTTACGTTTTCGAATAACAGTGACGTCATCCCACCGAGCGAATCGCTTCCGAATTCCATTTTTATCTTTGATGACGTGGCATGCGACAAGCAAGATACGATACGAGAGTACTTTGCAATGGGGCGCCACTCGAACGTTGACTGCTTCTATCTCTGTCAGACGTATGCAAAGATTCCCAAACATCTAATACGCGACAATGCGAATCTGTTGATTCTGTTTAAGCAGGATGGTACCAACTTGAAACATGTGTACAACGATCACGTAAACACCGACATGCCTTACGAGGATTTCTGCGCTTTGTGTCGTAATTGTTGGCAACGGGAGTATGGTTTCGTGGTGATAGACAAGGATAGTGCAATGTCCAATGGACGTTATAGAAAGGGATTTAACGAGTTTGCCATACCATGAGATGGTCAATTGTCGTCAACACGTCGGTGGGAAAGCAACGTCTGCGGTACAGCGATGATCGATATCGATAGTCTGGAGATTAAGGATCGCGAGAGAATAGCGAAGGAAATTGCAAAAACCAGCGAAGCCATTCGTCAGAAACATCAGGCTTTGAAGACTGGCAAGATGGAGGAAGATATCGCGTTGGAGAAATACTTTAAACCTATCGTCGAACCACTAAAACATATTGCGGAAAATACCGCAGCGACGGAAGCTGACACATCGCCGCTGATGAGCACAGACGTTGAGGGGAATGAAACATTAACGCCTAAAAAAATCCTTCTGAAAGGAAACACATCGCGCAAGGCAAAGAGGAAACAACACATGTCGGCGGAATATTCACCCATAACCTCGACACCAGTTCAAGCGAAGCGGAACCGACAGAATGCCAGATCAAACGATTCTCCGACTCCACCCACACCAATAAGTACATTTCCCAATGTGCAATCACTCTCAACCATTGATGATGATGTTTTCGAAACTAGTCCCAATGAGTCGTTTGTAACATCTATTAGACAGCAATTCCAAACATCCGAGGGACAAGAGACGTTTCGCAATCATTTCGGCCCGCTGGGGCAAAAATACATGAGCGCGATCCTAAGTGGTGATAAGGATACAACAATGGACTATGTGTACGGCGTATACTTTGGCAATAGTGGAACGATGCTTGGAGATAAGGCTTTCGATATAGACAAGGATGATAATATAATCATAGATGGTGTAAAATACAGAGGAACACCCGGTCTTTACGAACTGATTTTCAAGAGAATTCCCGATGATGCTCTATACACCGATGCCGATAAACAAAAATATAAAAGTATACTGCTGGCGACGAACGCCCACAGACGCGGTCATGGTGCTAAAAATCCCATATTGAGCAACAAGGGACACAAGTACAAATATGTAATTGCACCGCTACTCCCTCGCGCATCAGCTAGTAGGGCAGGGAAAGGTCTAACGGTACCGCGCGCTATGGTGGTAAACGATAACAAGATCGATTACGTACACTGGAACGATCCCAACGAGCTGGTGGATCGAATGCGTTTGCTTGAAGCGTCGCGTCAGGCGGGTAACAACTCTCACGATCCCGAAATTCTATCGATTATCGAGGAACTCCGCGAGGTAGGCCTCATTATAAATTAAACCGCATGCCGATGATGTGCGCTGTATGCATCGAGATGTCGATCAACAAATTTGGGGTATCGCTCGAGAAGAGTGGAGCAGCTACAATGGACTATTACAAATGGAGCGGTTTGCTTCGAAATTACATGCGAGATAACACCCTTTGCATGGTTGGTGTCGACTTTGATGCGAAATCACGCAAGATACGACGTGTAGCTCAGCCGGTGGCCGACACCGATGTCGTCAATAAACTATACGTGGAAAAGAACATTAAACTTTTGAGAGAGCAGCAGGAAGAATTAGAGAGGAAGCTGGTTGTGTTTCAGAAAGATATGCTGACGTTGCAAAACAGCGTTCAAAAGATATCGGAGGCGTTCAATTCTATCCCGCAGCCCGACAGCGAAACTCGTAAAGTTAAAGAGGCTATAACCGCTTTTGCTACGGAGCAGCAACTTGTCCAGAATTTCCTCGGACCGACGAGAAGCACATAATAAATGTACGCGATAATTATCGCATCATTCGTGTCCAAGACACCTCGGCGATCAAACATGCAACCATTATCGAAATCCAAGAGTAAAGAAGAAAACCATGGCTACAAGAAGCTACAACTCGTTGAGGAATTGCACGCTCCAGCTCGAAGACATTTCCCGCGGAGACGCGTCGTAGTGCAGGGATACGATGATTTGTGGCAAGCTGACATTGTAGAAATGCGTCCATACTCGCGTTTCAACCAAGGTCGCCACTACATACTTACCGTCATCGATGTGTTGAGCAAGTATGCATGGGCGGTGCCGCTCAAGACTAAAAGTGGCGCTGAGGTGACTAAAGCGTTCGCAAAGATATTTAGAGATCGATATCCGAAAAATTTGCAAACCGATCAAGGAAAAGAATTTTACAACGCCGATATGCAGAAACTCTTGACAAAGCACGATATTAATCATTATTCGACGTATTCGGTGATGAAGGCCTCCGTCGTAGAACGTTTCAATCGAACTTTGAAGAACAATATGTGGAAATTGTTTACGCTCAATGGAACCTATAGATGGATCGATGTGCTACCGCGTCTGCTTGCAGAGTATAACGCACGAAAACATAGAACCATCAGAATGCGTCCTTGCGATGTTACCCCTGTGATCGCCGACAGGCTGCTAGCCACCGTATACAGCAACATAAAGATCGCTGCTCCAGCGAGATTCAAGTTGGGCGAGTTTGTGCGCGTGAGCAAATTTAAAACCATCTTCGATAAAGGCTATACGCCGAATTGGACAACGGAGGTGTTCAAGATAGCCAAAGTACAGGCAACTAATCCTGCAACGTATCTGCTCGTCGATTCCTGTGGAAAACCCGTTGCCGGTGGATTCTATGAACATGAGCTGCAACGTGTCGCCGATCCTGATGTGCATCTAGTGGAAAAAGTGTTGCGTAGAAAGGGGGATAAGGTGTACGTCAAGTGGCTGGGGTTTGATAAATCACACAATTCTTGGATCAATAAAAATAATATATTGTAAAATTAATAATTCAATAAATACAATGATACATATGTGTAAATGTGTAAACAATTTTTTTATTTTAACACATTAATCCCACTATTTATAATACAATAATTCCACTATTTATAATACAATAATTCCACTATTTATAATACAATAATTTCTATTTTACAATGGGATATTATAATGTCCCCAGGGCAGAGTGTCGGTCGAATCGGGTACGATATGCCGCTTGTCATCATATGGACTTAGAGCGATTTTAGATTCCGAAATGGTGTACACTTTATGATGCTTAGACCGTATACATGATTGTCTGCGAACCATTTCGATCTCCCTTTGCAAACACTGCGCGTAATCGTCGAAAGTTATCGTTCTGGCTATGACGTTGGTCTTGACGCCTTTCGCCTTTTTCGTATCTTTTTTACCATCTACGCGAAGTGCATACATTTTCGCTCTAAGACCTACGAATTCGGTCATTATCACACCGTTATTTTCATCCTTCATCAGCCCTGGAACCTTCTTATTTACACGTGGCATATTATATGCATTGTCGATAGGATAATCGCTTGTGTCGAATCTATCGATATTGTGCTTCATGGTCTCGTAGATATCGTCGCATCGAATATGGTAAATGAGGCTGTCTGTGTCTGTGTATAGAATTTTACAATTTTCCCCATGCTTGGGCGACATGTACTCGTGATGAAATTCATACAAACAAATTTTTGATATGTCCAGAATGCACATACCCACGTATATCGGTTTGTTGAATTTCACCTCGAGTTTTCGCAATTCAACAGCTATTAAATTTTCCGAAAAAACACTTCTGCTATGGAAATTCGGTTTCGCGATCATTGCCTCCGCGCCATATCGCCCTTCCCAATGTGTTAACAGTTTTACATCCACGTGATTTCGTACATTTTCCATAGTTTTGCCAAATACCGCGTTGTTCATCAATTTGTACAAATTTTTTTCAAAGTCGTTTGTCGCGCTTGTTCTGAACCGTGTATTGAGTTCGATGTAATCGCGGAGCCAGGGAGATTGAGCGAATTGAAGCACGCGGTGTATCTTTGTAATACGAAGACCGTGACGCGTGCACTGCTGCAGGTTACGGTAATGGATAACGTAACGCTGCTTATCGTATACCGTCGCGAGTAATTTGTCCTGCCTGCTGCCAGGTGGTTTGGCACGCGTCGGGCAGAACGGTAGATCGGCATGAGCGTTGTGCAGACGTTGCGGATATTCCAGATCTACCTCGAGAATGTACCCTATGAGCGAATCGACTTTGATTGATGATACATCAAACTTTGCGACATCTTCGACCCATTGAAATTTAGCGTATGGTAGGGGCTGACACATTGCCCACCCATACAAATTATTCACATCAAAGTACATCAAGTACGATGACTCTTCCGATGCGTCGTAAGATGGCATGTACTTGTTATTGGCATGTGCATATCTTCCGGAACATTGGCTTAAACCACCACGTATGCCGCGTTCGATAAACATGACCATATCAACGTCGGTGAGCAATTCGAATTCAATTTTGGTATGCTTTAGCATGGCATCCCACGTGAAACCGGGTAGAGTATAATAATGCGCCGAATCTAATCCATAACTTTTGATACAACTTTCGCGAAAATTTTCAAAAATATCAGCCAATAACAAGACATCAGTTTTCAAATACAAGTCGCTGTATTCGCCCAAGGTTCTAATCCCGAAACGCTGCCAGATAGTCTCAGCGTGCGCGTAATCGCTCTCGGATACAGTCTCACCCGTTAACGAACTGTAGAATGACTCGCGCGGCGGTAAGCATGGATCCTGCAGCTTGTTCGCGCAATCAAGGTATTCGTACGGAAAGACACCTTTTCGCGTCAATAAATTGAAATCTTCGGTGGATAATGTTTCAAATTTGGATCGTAAAATTTTTAATTGATCTATGCTAAGAAAAGATGCTAATTTGTCGAGACTGGTATTGAGAAATTTGTACGAATCGATGAATCGTAATTTAATATAATTTCGCGAGTCTGATTCAGCCGTATCTTCGACATTTTTTGTGAACGAAATATACTTTTCTTTGGTTATGGGCAATACATCAACGTGACCGTCGAAAGCGGTAGCTATTTCCTCGATAATGAAATGTGAATCGTAGCCGGATAAATTATGGAAAACTATGGGGATGTAAAACGCGTTTTTATAATTTAAATTGCACTCCGAATGTGCCGGGCCTCTAAACCGTCCGGATAGATGACAATGATCGCGAACTCGTACATCGTTAGCCTTGAATGGTTTTTCGCAAATATGACAGTCTGTTGCATCGTGAAATATCGTCAACTGTTCGCTGGTTAAATCAAGCATGGGAACATTACTGTTCAAGATGGGTTTGGCGAAGTTTGCAAATTTTTTCAGTTCGTATACGAACCATGAAACACAATCCGCGTCGCGGCGACATCGATACGTCGATAGCGATGTGTCGTAGGAACAATGCATATAATATGCAATGCTATGCACTTTATGGTGCTGATATGTATGTAACTTATTATCTAGATCACCCACGCGATTGTCCTCTGTTTTCTCGATGATGCACTCCAGATCTGCATACACCACGAAGGGGAGCCGCTCCTTCCTGCAGTGGTTCTCGAAGCTTAGGAGATTTTTTCCTTCGCTGGGCAGCAGGATGGCGCAGTCGTTCATCTTGCCGCAGTCCAGCGAATGGATCTCCAACTTCTCGACAGATCCGAAATAGTGCATGCATCTGTAACCATAAATATTTTTATTTAATTTGTTTCGTGAGACATTTCAATATTTCACAAGTTTTCTGTACATACCGATCGCAGATGAATTTCTTTTCCTTGTGCCTGCTCAGCTGCATGCTCACCAGCCGGGACAAGTTCTTGATAAGTACAAAGTGCCCTACATCACCGTGCTCTTGATTCGGTGTGTAGAGCAGGTTGACGTGTTGATCCCTCTTGTTGCTGGTGAGACGCAGCGGAAAGACCGTCGACCCTTTCTCCTCGTCGAAGGTGTAGACGTTGACGGAGATTTCGTTCTGTCGCTCAAACTTCCCTATTTGCTCCAGGGACATTGGGAACTCAATGCCCTGGAGATTTAGCACGGAAGCATAAGGCGGGTACGAACTTGGGCGATCGGCATTTCTTTCGACAGGATGGAGAGCGGCGACCACTGCCCACGCGAAACACGCATTGTCCGGGGATTGCACGCTAATTGTGGCTTTCTTCAAAGACAATATACGCGGCAACTTGACGTAACATCCCGCGCGCAGCGGATTGTACTTGTTGACATTGACGGTTAGATTCATGATTCTCGTCAATGCCCATCCGCTGTCGCGTTCCTGGAACTCTTCCAGCGATGCCAGGGTGGGTTCGATGACGCATCGTTGGTACCACTCCTGTAGATCGGATGTGTGGAAGAGTTCGCAGTTTCGGGTGTTGATGCTTTTACAAGCATGCTTGTCACCCGCCACAAATTCGCCGTTGAACACAGTGTTCACTTTGAGGTTTCGCTGTTTCCTCAAAGCATCCTGCACATGCTCCAGCACGATGGTCCCCGCATCCTGAAGGAAGTTGCGCGGCTCGATGTAATTCGAATTTAGCACGGCACCAGTTAATACGCGGCTATCGAACGCAGTGTCTATTTCGTGCCACAAAAGTCCCGTACTCGAATGACCGGCACCTTCGCGCACGAAACGTCCGCGCAACGAATGTTTCAGTCCTTCGAGACGTGCGATTCGAGCAATCAGCGATTGCCGAACACCGATCGATAATCGTGGGCGTTTCACGCGACTTTGTTCTTCCAACGATTCGATGCACTCGTTGCACCGTTCTTCCCACGCGAGGTACTCTTCCCGAGAAATCAATCGCGTGGATTGATCCAACAATTGGCGTTCTACTTGCGCGAATTCTTCCATGGTCGTAAATATAATGTGACTTTTCCACGCAATACGTTGCAACGATTTACGGCTTTGTACAGTTTAGAGCATATATTTATATCCTCATCATGATTTGGTATCTCTGTCTAACTCTTTTAGCGCACCCCCTCCCTCGAATGCATTAGTTTCAGCTAATACTGTATAATTCATTCTTTTTTTGGCGTACCCCTCCCCAAATGCATTAGTTTCTGCTGATACAGCATAATTCTTTCTACGATTCACGCGTATGAGGAATTAGCGGGCATGATCATCCGACATAGTTTCTGCTGATACAGCATAATTCTAAGACTCGACGTTCCCAGAAATATTATATTACGTTCGGCACGTGTCGAGACTTTTTATCCTTGAGGATGGGACTCAAATTACATATGCTACGACGTTGAGATTTCGGCACATTATGGAAAAATTGGTAGCTTTATAATAAAATGTGGTGGCGGGGGGGGAAGCAATTGCACCTCTATTTAAGCAAGTCTCTCGGATGTCATTCAATCAATCGCTCAATAGTCTCAGTGCCTTTCGACGGAACAAATTGTGCTCTGAAAACAAAATGTGCAGTACCAGTGCCGAAGGAAACGTTGAACGCATGAATTATTACGTTCCGATCGTGCGAGATGACGGCGTGGCTCAATGCGGGGAGGATACAGTTGTTTGGTAAGGGTTAATTTTCACATCTTAAAATTTTTATGTTTATTCCTAATACGCGCGAGCAATTTCATAGCTTTGATTGTTCTCTTAGCTCGCACCGAACATCGCGTATCATGGTTAGAAGATATGCATTAACATCCACGGGCAGCAAATACTTGGAAATTGGGATCAGAGTATGGCCTACGATTGATGTAGAAATGGTTCTCGGCGACAATCGTGGGATGTTTCTCACGTTATCATGGGATACATGGGGTTTGCTATGCGGCAGTCGTACAACCATTGAAGAACGTGCACGATTACCTGAATCACCTTCGATGCAAATGGATCAATTAACTGTGGATTTTTGTGAAATCTATAATTCCCCGATTGTAAGGATGGCACTACATAATAATAAGTCGCTGTATTTCAAACCGAATACGATAACATTTTTATTAAATCTTGAACCATGTATAGACTATGTGTATGCGCGGCTGTATCAAAATGTGAGAGATGTTAGGATAAAATTTGAAACTTTTGTTAAAGTGCTACAGCAAAGCGATCTTGCCTGCGAAACATTAGATGCGCGTCGTGCTGCTAAAATCATACGTGAAAGTGAACATTACTGCGAGGATTATTATGTAGATTGCGAACTGGTAGCATGTGCCATCAATGATATTCTAGCTGATGCTCGTAGGAAAAAATGTTAAAATTATATTCTTTTAATTTTAAATAAATTTCTTAAACACATATTATTTGTCAATTTCATTTACTCGTCTTCCTCCTCGCCACCTAATTTTAAGATATGGCGTTTCTGCTAACGGTGCATAATTCAAAGATTCGACGTTCCCAGAAATATTATATTACGTTCAACACGTGTCCGAGACTTTTATCCTTGGGGACTCAAATTACATATGCTACGACGTTAAGATTTCAGCACATTATGGAAAAAATTGATTGCTTTAGAATAAAATGCGGCGGTGGGAGAAGCAATTGCACCTCTATTTAGGCCTGTCTCTCGGATACCATTCAATCAATCGCTCAATAGTCGCATACGTTCGTGCCAGCACAATTATTAACTGCTTCCATTCAATACACTCCGTCATAGTACTAACAGTTGAACTGGAACAGTTTTTTGAAACACTTGTGAAACTGCTTTGAAGGATATCATTCACCATCCAACGCATAGAAGATACAATCGAATAATACCGTAAGTTTCCATTACCATATTTTTAGTGAATCGTTGTGTTAGTAACTTTGAGAATTATATGAAAAAAATCGATTTTAGATTATGTCTATACCCATGGATTTGTATTGGAAAGTTGCTGCTGTGATCCCCAGTCGCGCATCCCATCCCAAAATATATGTAGCGTGTCAGAATGTTGCTGTGCAATGCGAAGAAATTCGAGGTGATGAATTTCACAAGGCAGAAGATTTTTACGATGAGGATGAGGATGAGGATGATGATGATGAGGAGGAGGTTTATTTGAAGGTGTTCTACAAGGGTGACTGTGAAAACAACTATTTACCGCGTAGTGAATATGGGTGTATGCATTTTTGGCTAGATATGCATAGGCAAACTTCATTCATCATTGGTGAAGATGATCCGGATGATGTGGCTCCGTCGAGCTGGGAGAAGGCCCTACAATCTGTTGTATGGCGGAAATGTATCAATGCGGGACAAATCGACGAAATCGCAATTAATCGCAATGCAATATCGGGGATTGAAGTTCGTGACATTGCAGTTCAGGTTAACGAGTCTGATTTTAATACGAGTACGCCATCGCAAGTTGATATATTTTTTACTGATGATGATTTATTTACTGAAATCATCAACAATGCATTCTTTACGAACGATATTGATGATGCTATATTCAACGATGATGTTGACCAGTGGGATTGATAACTCCATCCCAATCATCATCGTCGCCATTGCCATCGCCATCACCATCACCGCCTCCGGTGGTATGTAATACTACTTTACACTGATTTATGCATTTTGATGTGTGAGTATTATATCAACGTTTGTATCTGTGTGCAGGTGATTCATGGAAATGTGTGGTACCCACCACCGCCGCCGCCGCCATCGCCCCCATCGCCGTGGCCATAATTTATTTTTTTATTTTTATGTTTTTTCTCTTTTATTTTTATGTTTTTTCTCTTTTTTTTATCTTTAATAGTTTTTTGTAACAATATATTCTTAAACGTATTTCATTGTGCCATTTCATTTACCCTCCTTCTCTCCTCGCCACCTAATTTTAAGATTTGCTGACGCCACATAATTCTATTTCGTTCTTCGCGCTGTTAAATGATGTCACCCTGCACGGCTGCTCCGGAGGTTTCGAATTATGCACGATCGTGCGCGACGCTAAGATTGATAAATCGGAACGCTTTAGAATACTGTTAGCTTTAAAAAACTGTTAGCTTTAGAATGCGTGCGATTGTATCGCCAAGTAGTGTTGTCTCTTTCCCTCTTCCAAAATTTTAGCTTTAAAGGTAATGCTCTGTCTCTTTCCCTCCGAAGACGCGGTGTGAAAACACCAATCTTTCCCAACATTGTCCGAAACAATTTCTGATAATGTATTAAACAATTCCATCGCATAATGGTTTGGAAAATTATTTGGGGGTCGTCCCCTCCCTCGGTTAGGTATAAAAAAAATTTTGGGGTGGGCCGAGGTCTGAAAGAGATTTTTTGGGGGTCATTCACCTCCGTGGAAATTTCCGGCGGTGGGTCCGGTGTGGAGAGGTCTCCGCGGCCGCTCGGCCCGGACTGATCCCCTCCACGATCGCGGCTTCCCCCACTCCGCGGCTCGTGCGCGCGCAACCGACCTTCCACTCCCCGCAGGCCCCGCGTCCATGTTTCCCTCCGCCGCGCTCCCCCGCGCGCCCTCACTTCCCCCCGCCCCTGCGCTCCCCTCAGAGGACCTGAGTTAGAATCCCCTTATACATACTACTGTAGCCGTTTCTCAGGCTCCCTCTCCGGAATCGAACCCTGATTCCCCGTTACCCGTTACAACCATGGTAGGCGCAGAACCTACCATCGACAGTTGATAAGGCAGACATTTGAAAGATGCGTCGCCGGTGCTAGATGACCATGCGATCAGCACAAAGTTATTCAGAGTCACCAAAGCAAACGATGGGACGGACGGCGAACCATCCGCCACCGATTGGTTTTGATCTAATAAAAGCGTTCCTTCCATCTCTGGTCGGAACTCTGTTTTGCATGTATTAGCTCTAGAATTACCACAGTTATCCAAGTAAATGTGGGTACGATCTAAGGAACCATAACTGATTTAATGAGCCATTCGCGGTTTCACCTTAATACGGTATGTACTGAGACATGCCTGGCTTAATCTTTGAGACAAGCATATGACTACTGGCAGGATCAACCAGGGAGCTTCGCGAAGCTTCCCTCTATTCGAATTCACCACACATTCGTGTTCTTTCTGTTCTCATCGCGTCGTCCGCTCTTTTAGAGACGGATCGACGATGCCCCACGTTTATAACTTTATAAAACTTGCACACGTCAGCGTGCAGTTTTAGAGAGACATCATATCCTCGAATCGTTCCACTAATTCTATCTCGGATATGTGCCGCATACACACACTCTCCTTTATATAATACTTCTTCTAGACACCATATATATATATCCTAGGATTTTCCACGGACTAACTCCATCAGATATAATATACGTGCCCTTTCTCTTCACTCGCCTTTATTATATACTTCGACATCATATCTTTTCGATTTTTCCACGGACTAATATCGGATATGTGCCTTTTATATATACGTTCACAGAAAGATCGCAGATTCAGACAAAATTCATTATATTTCCCTTATAAATAAGGGATGGCATCGGATGCTCGATAAAGCGCGTATCACGCGTGCCGCTGCATCCATCGGGAAGCACGGAGTACACGCACGCAATCATCAACCGTAGAAGCACGGATCACTACACGCTGGACATATCGACAAAGCGCGTAACATTCACGCTGGTCATGTACGTAATAGCGCGGACAAGTGCATGCTGAGCAAACGGGAAAGCGCGGACCGTGCCATGCTGGTCATAACGAGTTGGCACGTAATGTGCGCGCTAGGCATATCGAGATCTGACACCTCTTGGGTTTGTATCTACTTTCTCCCTCTTTCAAAGTTCGAACGTTTATAGTTCGATACTTTATATGTACCCGACGCTAGCCTTCCTTAGCGTTTTGTTAAGTTTACATCGTCCATCTGCGTGGATAAAGAGTTGAATGCGTGAGGTAGTACAAGCATACACAGAATTGCATATGTGTCACCAACGTCACTTATGGACGCTCACCACATAAGGGCCATTCGGTCTTAGACACCGACCCGTGGTAATGCTGTGTGGAGAAATCCGAAACGCAACACGGTAAGAACAGTCGAGACAGAATCTCGAGGAGCGGTGACTGCTTCTCAACCGAGGTCATAGAATAGCCACGCGCCCAAAACGCTGCTCCGACCGAGACGCTCGGACCGTCGCTCTCCCTTATAGATACCGAACGGCCGGCCGGAACGCCGGCGCCGCCGTACCTTACGCACGGGCGCTTATGGGTGTAAACCGCTGCTACAACAGGCCGTTCGAACGGCACGTTGGGACTTAGCCGCTGGGAGAGCGTCGGAGACAAGAGTAAACCGACTAAACGAATAATTATAATACATTCGCCGCGAACATTACCACGCTAAATACACGCTCCCAAACGACATTGGAAAATAATTTCTCGAAACTTTGAAATATTTCGAAGCATTTGGGGTTTTTCGCGATTTTCTCGGAAAACCAGCGCGACGACCGAGGACGAACCATCAGAGTAATACGTTCGCAACGGAACGAGGAACGAGGATCCAATGGTTGGTTGTTTGGACGATTTTCGCTGTCGACGGACGATGGTCCCGCAGAACACCACTGAAGTCCGTCGGGACTTTGAAATATTTCGGAGCAATTGGAGTATTTCGGGATTTTCTCGAAAACCAACGCGTCGACCGGGGTCGAACCATCAGAGTAATACGTTCGCAACGGAACGAGGAACGAGGATCAATGGTTTTTCGGACGATTCGGACCAGCTTGTGCTCGGACGATGGTCCCGCAGAACACCACTGTAGTCAGTCGGGACTTTGAAATATTTCGGAGCAATTGGAGTATTTCGGGATTTTCTCGAAAACCAACGCGTCGACCGGGGTCGAACCATCAGAGTAATACGTTCGCAACGGAACGAGGAACGAGGATCCAATGGTTGGTTGTTCGGACGATTCGGACCAGCTTGTGCTCGGACGATGGTCCCGCAGAACACCACTGGAGTCCGTCGGGACATTGAAATATTTCGGAGCAATTGGAGTATTTCGGGATTTTCTCGTAAACCAGCGCGACGACCGGGGTCGAACCATCAGAGTAATACGTTCGCAACGGAACGAGGAACGAGGATCCAATGGTTGTTCGGACGATTCGGATCAGTTTGTGTTCGGACGATGGCCCCGGGACTTGGTAACATTGCTTCGCCGCCGAGACATTCAAATTTCCAGCGGCGTATCGCTTCGCCGCCGTGGGATTCAACGTTCCAGCGGCGTATCGCTTCGCCGCCGTGAGATTCAACGTTCCAGCTGCGTATCGCTTCGCCGCCGTGTTATTCAAAAAGTCCCAGCGGCGTATCGCTTCGCCGCCGTGGGATTCAATGTTCCAGCGGCGTATCGCTTCGCCGCCGTGGGATTCAATGTTCCAGCGGCGTATCGCTTCGCCGCCGTGAGATTCAACGTTCCAGCGGCGTATCGCTTCGCCGCCGTGAGATTCAACGTTCCAGCGGCGTATCGCTTCGCCGCCGTGGGATTCAATGTTCCAGCGGCGTATCGCTTCGCCGCCGTGGGATTCAACGTTCCAGCGGCGTGTCGCTTCGCCGCCGAGATATTCAAATATCCAGCGGCGTATCGCTTCGCCGCCGTGAGATTCAAATTTCCAGCGGCGTATCGCTTCGCCGCCGTGAGATTCAACGTTCCAGCTGCGTATCGCTTCGCCGCCGTGTTATTCAAAAAGTCCCAGCGGCGTATCGCTTCGCCGCCGTGAGATTCAACGCTCCAGCGGCGTATCGCTTCGCCGCCGTGAGATTCAACGTTCCAGCGGCGTGTCGCTTCGCCGCCGAGATATTCAAATTTCCAGCGGCGTATCGCTTCGCCGCCGTGAGATTCAACGTTCCAGCGGCGTATCGCTTCGCCGCCGTGGGATTCAATGTTCCAGCGGCGTATCGCTTCGCCGCCGTGAGATTCAATGTTCCAGCGGCGTATCGCTTCGCCGCCGTGGGATTCAATGTTCCAGCTGCGTATCGCTAAGCCGCCGTGGGATTCAACGTTCCAGCGGCGTGTCGCTTCGCCGCCGAGATATTCAAATATCCAGCGGCGTATCGCTTCGCCGCCGTGAGATTCAAATTTCCAGCGGCGTATCGCTTCGCCGCCGTGAGATTCAACGTTCCAGCTGCGTATCGCTTCGCCGCCGTGTTATTCAAAAAGTCCCAGCGGCGTATCGCTTCGCCGCCGTGAGATTCAACGCTCCAGCGGCGTATCGCTTCGCCGCCGTGAGATTCAACGTTCCAGCGGCGTATCGCTTCGCCGCCGTGGGATTCAACGTTCCAGCGGCGTGTCGCTTCGCCGCCGAGATATTCAAATTTCCAGCGGCGTATCGCTTCGCCGCCGTGAGATTCAACGTTCCAGCTGCGTATCGCTTCGCCGCCGTGTTATTCAAAAAGTCCCAGCGGCGTATCGCTTCGCCGCCGTGGGATTCAATGTTCCAGCGGCGTATCGCTTCGCCGCCGTGAGATTCAACGTTCCAGCGGCGTATCGCTTCGCCGCCGTGAGATTCAACGTTCCAGCGGCGTATCGCTTCGCCGCCGTGGGATTCAATGTTCCAGCGGCGTATCGCTTCGCCGCCGTGGGATTCAACGTTCCAGCGGCGTGTCGCTTCGCCGCCGAGATATTCAAATTTCCAGCGGCGTATCGCTTCGCCGCCGTGAGATTCAACGTTCCAGCTGCGTATCGCTTCGCCGCCGTGTTATTCAAAAAGTCCCAGCGGCGTATCGCTTCGCCGCCGTGGGATTCAATGTTCCAGCGGCGTATCGCTTCGCCGCCGTGGGATTCAACGTTCCAGCGGCGTATCGCTTCGCCGCCGTGAGATTCAATGTTCCAGCGGCGTGTCGCTTCGCCGCCGTGTTATTCAATGTTCCAGCGGCGTATCGCTTCGCCGCCGTGGGATTCAACGTTCCAGCCGCGTATCGCTTCGCCGCCGTGTTATTCAATAAGTCCCAGCGGCGTATTGCTCCCAGATAGCACAAATACGTCTTATGTACGTCCGAGGAACGTCCGTTCCGAACGTACTGTGGATGTTCAGAGGATGTCCCAAAAGTGTCCATATGTCCCCTGTACGTCCCCGTAAAGTTCATTAATAATGTCGTAGGAAGGTCCTATTTACAAAGTAGAACGTCCCGAGGACGTGCTGTGCCAACATTCTCCGAACGTTTTCTGAATGTCCGAAAGTACAATTAAATACGTCCAACAGGCGTCTTAATAACATTTTGCAGATGTCGTAAAAGCGTCTGGGTTAGGATGTTGAGAAAAAAAAACTTATCGG
>OV815488.1:3785854-3793354 GCA_929108735.1 Andrena dorsata | reverse complement strand
CTTTATGCGGTCGACGCCCGCCGCGGTGTTGGCCTTCATTTTGGCCATCTTGCTGATTATTTCGTCAGTCGTTATGGGCGACCATAAGTCACCCATTGCAGTTCTGGTGGCTGGACCTTTCCTCTGCGTCCTCTGGCGCCATTGGGGCCCGCAGGTACCCCATAGCTTGGTATACAGGTCCCTAACTGCCTCCGTATCAGGGTAGACGGTGCCTTCGTCCTCCTCTACCAGGGCTTTCCCCGCCATGGCCATATTGGCCAATTTGCCGGGACAATTTTTGTATGCCTCCTGAAACTTCGCATACCTATACTTAGCCCTTTTGGTTTTGTCCTTCTTCCTTCTGGTGTCATTCGGGCCCTTATTATTCCTTCTGGCCGGCCTTTTAGCCTTAGCTGGCGTCGCGGTTTTATCGTCGGACAGCTTCTCGACGATATCTTTTATTATGCCGTCCACTTCCGTTGCATCGGAGGTATCGTTCATTGCAACTTCCCTCAGACGGCCCTGAATAGACAACCATTCAGCTGCGTCAGTTTGTTCTGTGACGACTGCTATCTTTAGCGCTTCCCTCCAATCGTTGTCCTCGACCTCCGTGCCGATTGTATCATCGATCCGAGGAGGTACGACCGCTTCCTCGGCCGACTGACCGGTTGATTCTGAATCAGACTCGATTGCTATAACCTCCACTTGTGGAGGTCTGATTTGCCTTCTCTTGTCGCTGATCTGTTTCAGCGTCTTGTTGGGGAAATACTCCTTCATACGGGCATTCATTTGGGAGCTGCCTTCGAACCTCTGGTTGAGTTCTATAAGAAGAAGTCTCTCCTCCTCAGACCAGACGGAGGCATTTGCTCCCCTTTTCGCCGCCACTGTAGCCGCCCCCTTTTCGCCCTTGCGCTTGGCGTTTCTCAATGCCGGATGTTTATGTCGTTCATGAACGGAGAGTCCCCTTTGCGAATCGAACGAGCCGGCGCATTCGCTACACTTGAACTCCTTCTCCAGCGTAACTGTGGGGCCTTTACATTTCGGAATGTGACATACCAAAGCGTGTCCTTTTTTGTACGTTTTGCCACAGCTTCTGCATACCCAGGCAATTGCCATTAGGTTATGCTGCTTGGCGACATGCTTTACAAAGTCCTTCTGATTCAGGAATTGGCAGTCACGGTTATCATCGCGGCATCCTGTGCATCGGATGGGGCTATTTAGCGGCAGCACCACCTCTTGCTGCTTAGAACGTCCTTGGACATTGCCAGTGTCGTCAACTATGGTCCCCTCACGGCTAGCGGACAAGTCCGCCACTGAAGACCCGGGACCATGGGTTTCAGTGTCCGAGGCTTCGCTATGGTTGTATCTAGACATTGTAATAACGAAAGTTTTTTTGTTGCCGGGTGCATGATTCCATTCCATTCCGTCTCGTGTCCTTTTGAAAGCCAGTTCGTCAACGTTTATAACCCAGCCCAGTGTGCAGCCGAACGGGGCCCTCGCCCACACTTCCACCACGTTCGGGTGCGCACGTGGGCTAACTCGGGCCAGTAGGGGTCGTCAAGCCCTTCATCAGGAACTGATGCCCTGCCTGTCGGCCTGCCAAGAATTTCCTAGCGGCGTATTGCTTTGGAGAGAAAGTTTGTATACTATCCGATGTGATATAAACAATACACTCCGAGTGGCCGTTGTCGCACTTGCCGCACTTTCCTCACTTTCCTCACTTTCCACCTTTTCCACATTTTCCGCACTTTTGGGGCTTTTAAGTCGCCTGCCCCCAGGCGACAGCGGCGTTGCGGAGCGGTCGAAGTGAGGTTATCTATCCCAGCTCGCAATTTTTGTCTGCAGTGTCCACTTCACTCATATAAAATCACTTTTTTAATAACACTGATTGTTCGCTGTCACTAGCCCTTCATTTTCTGCTATCCCAAACGAATTTCTGACAAGGATACACCACTCTATTGAAAGTTTTCAGCGGAGCGACTCGCGACACGTCAGCACTCGGCGGCGGCCATCTTGGAACTTCAATTAACATGAGACTCACAGTGAGAAAAGAGCATTTCGGTCTTGTTGTTCGATACGACATTTAAAAACACACTACATTTGCAATATCCGCCTATGGTACTCAGATAACAACTAGAATTTAGCTCATAGTAGACGTTAAGGCCTGCCCACCAAGCAGCATGGACCCACTGATCCGCCGCAGCCACACCTCTATCTAAGGAAAAAGTTCCTAAGAATTTAGTCCCTCGCCTATAGGCAGGATCAAAATCATCACTCAGCCTGGATAATTCCACCACCGGTCCACTGAGTTTCACAACTCTGCTAACGTCGACGGTTCTCGCGTCCGCAACTCTCCGCCACTTCAGCGCACAACACGATAACACTTGCATTGGTAGGTGCCTACTCTTATCCAGTCTTTCAACAGTGCGATTTATCAAAACTCCACTCTCAAAGCGGCTCCATAGTAACCACTGGTACAATTCCCACTCATCTTGGTCCAAAGATGACGGTTTTTCACACCAAGCATCCGGTATCAGGCCCAGATCAAAAGTGTTTTCCCTCACCTTGGAAATCAAACCGAACATTGAGACGGCCCTGTCGACGGCTCCGACTACAACAGAAGTCAAGGTTCTCTGCCAACTCAACTTAACAGCGTGACTAACCCAATTACACACATCATTAGTCTCTATTTCTATTTGAGCAGGGGTCATATCTAAATACGAACCAGACAAAGCCTCTATCGCCGGGTGCAAACAAGCCAACTTGTCAAACAGCGTGCTGGTGAGTGCACTGGGGACTCGCCAACCTAAGACGTAATTAGTGCTACCTCCTTCTTCTGCTGGTCTACTTATCACCAAGAAGGTCATTGACAAAGGTCCCTTGTTAACATTCACGTAATGGGTTGCGACTCCCGATCTGTACCCCAATTCTATGGTAACTTTACAATCGCCTCTAGTTATGTAGACAGCACTCAGGTTTACCTCGACTTCTCCGGCAAAGCAAGCTACTATCTTATACAGATCATTGGATGTAACGCAAAAGAACTCAAAAGGCACCTGAGACTTATACTTTCGACACAATGACATTCCCTGATTTTGCTCCCTCACGAACTTCAGAAAAGCCACAGGCAGGACACTACCGTAGCGCTCCTGGTTAAAAATGCTACGAGAATAATGCAATCTCTCGATTAAGCTGACATTCCCACTGCTCACGCGTTCCAAAAACCAGTCATTAACCACTTGAGGTTCAGCCCTTAGCATTGAAAATTTTTCTTCCATTATTAGCTCCTCGGTTTTCCCCTTGAGCCAGCTGGGCGCACTTTCAAAGAGCCTACCTACCATACCACTACCAATGGAAGATCCAATGAAATTGGCAACTCCTCCAACGACACTCTTAAAATAATTCCAAAGGAAGTCTGTGAATTGTTTGAAGTTGTTCCAAACGTTACTTATGGTATGTACGACGTCCGGGTTGTTGAACCAATACACACAGCCTATAACTCCAGCCAACATACTTGGTATGCTAAACAATATAGACAGGCCGTTAAGACTGTGCCTTTCGGCTGCATCGTGGGTGGCCAAAGCATTGATTCCCTCCGAAATGATAGCTATCGCAATAGGCACCCCAGAGTATGCTTCGAAGGCGTCTTTAAAACAGCCCCGAGTGACCTCACCCCTCCTAGAGCAATTAGCTATCCACGCTATCAAGATAGATATCAATGATGAAGGGCTCGCCAGCACGGAAGAGGTTGACAAGACCGTCAGGGCAAAGTTATCATAACTCCCAAAAAAATCCTCGACGTAAGTGTTAGTTCCGTCAACCTGTCTCACGGTCTTGACGCTAACTCCCGCTTGGTACTTCATCATTTTCAAACCGGATCTCACAGCAATAAGAGCTACAGACACTAATGCGCACAATATTCCCGTTGTGACGTCAATGCTTGCAGCTTGCATCAGGGAGGTCAGCATAGCCCCAACACTGTCCCAAGTCAATTTCCCATCTTGAATCCTAGTGAACAGCAAGTACACTTGCTTGACTAAAACAACAGCGTTGCCAGTGACGCCGAAAAGATAACTAGGCCCACCTACTACTCCCATAGCTGTACCGCCAGCCTGGTTTAAGACACCACTAGCAGCGGCAAATTGGGCAGTCACCAACAGCTGGTTCTTAATAAGATATCCAACGCCAACTCCGCTGGCCAACCCAAAAACCAGATCCCATGCCCTGTCGCTACTCTTAATGACGCTCCCGTAAAGATCGTAATCTTTGATTTCGCCGGAAGTTAAGCCATTGATGACGAAGCCCAACACCTGTGCCACACAGCTAGTTATCGCCAACGGCATAGGGGCGAAGTAAACGCAAAAGCCATTCAACATCGCCAAAATAGTGACAGCAATTGTCCTACCTAGGATGTTCTCCAATTTCGAAAAAATCTTCCCAACCCAAGTCGCTGTCATCACAGTGACCAAAGATGGAAAAGCTCCAACATGATACGTAGCCGGAATAAGTGCCCATGAATTCATTAACATGTTCTTAGCGGTCTCAAAAACGGTCTCGACGTAAGGCAAGCCGCTACTGTGTTGTTCGGTTGAAACGGGATACTTGCTCGCCGCAAACCATTTCCGCCCTTTTTCAAGTCTGTCAGATGCAGTCTGCCAAGCCAACTTAACAAATGCGTTATTATGGAGAGTATTAGAACCCTTCTTATTTGTAGCTAAATACTTACAATGGCTCGCCGCAAACTTATTGCGAAAAACAAAAAGTCGAGTGACATAGCGATCAATGTTCTTCACCGTGAGATGATATATACTACCCAGCAAGACTGCTGAAGCTCCTAAGGCAACAGCAGCCCCGCTTACGACGCCTACTGCGCTATGCTGCACCTCAGTAAAATCATCTACAAGGCCAGTGGTAAAAACTCGATTGTACACTTCAAAGCTGATGTCACCAGATACTGAAGTAGATTCTTTATAACTGCTAATCTTAGCACCAGCATCCAATAAAACATTCGCTCTATCTTCCTCCGTCTTAGTTTTGTAACAGAAATCAAACATGCTGTCATACCACGTTCCATCATTCCCACCTGCCAATCTAGCAAGCTTTTCTTTGTTTGCCATCGTGTAAAGCACTAATTCTTCACTAATGATAGGGGTGAGATACAGGTACACCAAGTCTCCATTAGCCGATCTTATTGTTTCTAACTTCCTTAAATAAGAATCACTTAGGAAGTTTTTTCCCTTGCTTATATAAGCTCTTGCATCGTTCTTGATAGTTTCAAGCATGCTCTTATATCCGGGTTGGCTCAATATGTTGTAAGGCATCAACCACATTAAATCTCTAATGGCCTCTATCAGTTCCAAGTTGTGATGTTCCTTCTCAATTCTACCAAAATCAAATCGTCTCTCGGCTTCTAACTCCAGCATCGCCACGGCCACAGTTCGAGAGTCGATCTTGTGGTCGACTTCGGGGTTGATTCCCCTAGGGGTGATGTAAAAACCGACATTGGTCCTACCAGTTCTCCCCTTACGCTGTTTGGAAGTCGCTTCACCAATTCTTCTCCGGATCAAATTGTGTTCATAGATGACGCCTTCCCTGCTAGCATATAGCAAAGTCGACGGCTTCATCTCTTCCAAGAAGTCAACGACAACTCTGCACCCAGGTATGGTCACAGCTTGTCCCACTACGTCAGTGCAGAAGCACCAACAATGATCACCCATCTCCGACAACTTAAAAGAAGTGCCTCCGTGAATGACTATCATTTGTCGATCCTCCGCATGGTAATTGCGGCTACAGTAATTATATAGACTGTCGCAATCGTTCCTGGTGGACAAGAAAAATATAATTCGCCCAGTATTGAGAGCCCTGAGTGGTATTTTATAACCTCTCTTGAACCCCTCTAGCCTAACGCCAATAACTTTAGGAGGTATGCACAACCAATCATTGTCGACTTTGTCAGTCATAGACATTGGTTCAATTTTGATAGTATCCCTTATCTCAAACCTGGTGCTACTAATGTCGAGCCCTTCTGCTAATTGCTGAGATCTGGTCCTACTCAAGACAGTCGCTGTCAAGTGTACGCATTTGTAATTGGCCAGCTTCGTAAATTGCAAGTCGCCAGCCACTACTGTGGGATCAGACCTGCAATGTATTTCATCAAGTAAAACAAAATTGCTCGTCTGCTCAATCTGCAGAACGTGTCTCAGTGAGGTGCCATAAGTCATAATATGCAGCCTCCTATTCCCTTGGCCCCTAACATCCACACTGTCTTCATGCTGTTGTCCCACTGTGAACATAATCTGATATTTTTTGACTCCGGTTAATTCCATATCCAACAATTCGCAAATACGCAAAACCTTAAGAGAGTCATAGTTACGAGCGCCACCGGGGGGTCTGGGGGGCTGGTCAGGCCCCCCAGCCGTCGGAGACTCATCTCGGATACTAGTTTATCCCGACACCTCAAGCGATGGTCTCCGTTTCGCCGGTTGGGTCGGGGCGCCGTTTCGCCACCTTATAACGCTAGACTAGGACTTTTCCCCTTACAGCGGTTCTGAGTGCACCTCAAGGGCCGTCTCGCGATCGCCCGGACCATCACAGTCTTCAAACGTAGGAAGCTCAGCGACGCCACTAGATCTCTTACTTGTGCCTGGATGTTCCGCAGGCAGTACGGACCCCGCCCCCCGATGCCGATGTGGCTATCGTATGGGGGACGAGGCGGAAGCAAGGGCCGAAGCCCCCCCTCCTTCTCAAGGGTATGCACGCAAAAACGAACACAAGTCCCTCACGTCCCTGCTTATGCTCACCATCTGCCCCTTAGAGGCCGACACCAAGCAAGAAGGCGGTTGGTAGCCACCCAACCGGGGCTCCTTCTTCCCTAAGCAACTCATGTCGATCGGATTTCTCCAATCAGGTTTGATGAGTGACCCTCGAGGTCGGTTTCCCGGTTCCCTCTACCGCACATCTTTGCTGCCGGTGGCTAACCGTTACCTACATACGTAGGATAGGAGAGCTCCGCCAGCAGCTTTAGGGGTAAACGCAGCGCGGTCAGTACCGGGGACTCGTCTCGGATACTAGGGTCAAGCCCCGACACCTCAAGCGACGGCCCCGACGTTTACCCGCGCTTTTTTGAATTTCTTCACGTTGACATTCAGAGCACTGGGCAGAAATCACATTGCGTCAACACCCTCGGGGGCCATCGCAATGCTTTGTTTTAATTAGACAGTCGGATTCCCCTAGTCCGTGCCAGTTCTGAGCTGAGCGTTGAATGGCGGCCGAAGAGGACGACCACGACGGTGAAACCGACACGGAAGCCTCGCAGCAAGGAAGATCCGCGGGAGGCGATGGCACGGGACCGAGCTCGGATCCCGGATGCGAGACCGAAATCCCGACCGTTCACCTCACCCAGGCCCGGCTCGTCAACCAAACCCGTTTCCCAACCAAGCCCGACACGCCCCGCTCCTCAGAGCCAATCCTTATTCCGAAGTTACGGATCCAATTTGCCGACTTCCCTTACCTACATTAATC
>OV815488.1:3523354-3783354 GCA_929108735.1 Andrena dorsata | reverse complement strand
TGCGCGCGTGTAGTGGCAATCTATACACCGACGCGACGGGGTCGGGGGCCGGACGAGAAGCTGGGCTGAAGAATATAAAGCAGAAGTATGTGTGTGTGTGCAACAACACAACAAAACTTCTTCAGATTCTTTCTCTTCCCTCGCTCGCTCGCTCGAAATTTCCCATGCACACCGCGCGTATACGGCATCGCGCCACACGCACATGCATCTTTTCCCCCGTACACATCCCGGCTCATAGCCGGAGACCCGAACGACGGATCGATGTGGTGATCGATCTCGTGTGGTGGTAATCCAGAGGTGCGCCATCGCACGATTTTCCAGAGGAAAGGTATTTTATTAATACCGGACTCTCTCTTCTCCTCTAATCGAGAGAATTAGAGTTTTCCCCTACCTCTAATTGCGCCTCGCCAAAGTGTCTTTTCGTCGCGGTTCGTCGATTCGGCACGGGTGGAGACTCTCCTCGCGGAACGACCACCGGTTTTTACTTTAACGTCCGTCCGCTATTATTAGCTTTGAGATTCCGCTATCCCTTCACGCCTCGAGCAGCGACTCGCAGCAGAGGGAACCGTGGAAAAATAAGCTTTTCCGTGGACTGGACGACCGGCGAGACCCGCGGGGTCTCTTGTACGATCGACCAACAACGCGACAAAGACATGGGGCGATCGGGGAGACTCTTTTCTCTTCAATTCTACGAAGGAGAGAGTCTTCTTACATATACCTCTCGCGGCATCAGCGCCTTTCGGTTCGTCAATGTTCAAATATTCGCGCAGCCGCGCCAACGAGGATTCCGGGGGTACAGAAACGTTTTAAACGACGCGTGGAGCAATATCGTAGTCTCGCTCTCTTCTTCTCATCGGATGTTTGGCGCAAACAAACAACACCACTCTTGTGTGTCGACGGAACGTGGCCATAGGGAGGGAATGAATAGGGGGGCTAGGCGAGGACACGCGCAACGACGGGGAAAATACATCGACCCGATCATGTTAACGAGTGGTTTTTTCATTTTTCATCCCGCACAGCGCCTCCCCATTATTCATTCTACATCAATCCCTTGTGGATCTTCACGGCGTCCCGGAAGAACGAGTGTGTGTGTGTTGTTGTCGTCGTGCCCTCGATGTGGTGTATCGATGATGGAGACTGGACTTTTTCTCTCACTTGTCGTCAACGACGACCCTCTTTTTAAAATCCCTGGGGCCGCTTGAACGCGACGATAGATCGGCGCACATATGCCGCGCGCACTCCGCGCTCTTTCTCCTCAATATCTCTTCTCTTCTCTTTGGTCTCTCTTTCTAGGGACAAGTTTATCATTTCAGGCGACGTCGGGAGCACGGTTAAAAGATCTCGCGCGGGACGTGAAGGCAAATTCTACAAACCAGTGCGAGCGGAGAGGCCGCTGTGTGTGTGTGTGTGTCTGATCCGGGGAGCGGTGCTGCAGCACACGGGCGGTCGTTATGAAACAACGACGCACAACGCCGTGATGAAAGCATGCACGCACGCGAGTCCTCGCGCGATCATTCGTCACATATCACATTCGCTTCCTCTCTCTGTTTCTGGTTCTCGCACGGCAAGAGAATATACACGCTTCACGATTCTCGGCGCGAGCCGTTGCAAACGCCGACGAACCGCCCAACTTTCGCTCGTACGTCGCGTATCTCTAGTGTATCATCCGACCCGACTCCGAAACGCGTTACATCGTCGGAAACGCGAGACGGCGAGGATGTGATTACGCAGAGACCGACGCTAGCAGTCTTTTGTATGTGATAACGACCCTCAGCCAGGCGTGGTCCAGGAATTGTATCCGTGGACCGCAATGTGCGTTCGAAATGTCGATGTTCATGTGTCCTGCAGTTCACACGTTGACGCGCAATTAGCTGCGTTCTTCATCGACCCACGAGCCAAGTGATCCACCGTTCAGGGTAATCGTGTTATTAAATATGTTCGTTAATATCTTTGTTCTCGGTTCGGATGAAGCCGTGGCCCGTGCGCCTCCAACCAGCGCGCGAAGGAGGTCCGGGCGTCGCCAGCGTTGACGACACGGTGTGTGTGATTTGTGTCCAAGACTGGAACACCGTCGAAGCGTACCGCGGCGGAAACACCGCGACACGTCCGACGGCCGAGCGTACATGTTCATTTAAAAACCTTCGAGAGATACACTGTTCGGCACGAGAACCGTAATATAACCGTGTATACTCTGGACGGGGTGCAGCAACAGCACCGCACGCGGCAGCATCTCCTCCCTCCTCCCTCCTCCCTCCGCTGCTGCTCTCTATCGTCGCCGTCCCCCGAAAGCGGACACACGGCCGGCTTCGATCGGTCAAATCTGACTTTCGCTATCGAAACTTCACAGCCGGTCCCTTTTTTGGCTATCGGGGCGCGCGATTAAGCGAGCGACACTGGGGGGGGGTGGGGGGGGGGGGGATGCACGTCGACGCGATGGATGTGTGTGCTGCGAGCCGCCGCCCTAGGTTACCCGGGAGGATCCCCTCCGAGGAGGGTGTCCGTCCGTCACAGGACTTTTAGGAGAGCCCGACCACAAAACTGAGGAAGCGGGATGCGAGTGGAAGAAGCGTCGTCGTCGACGAAAGAGAACACAGAGACAGAGGGGGAGGAGGACGAGGGCTTCGACGGCGGCTCGTTCTCTCTCTTCTCTCTCTCTCTCTCTCTCGCGCGCGCGCGCGCGCTTCATTTAACCACTCGGAGCGCTTGTGGTGTGTGTTTTCGTCCCGGTCTTGGGTCGCGAGTGAATCTCCTTTCTCGATACGAGCCACTTTACACGCTCGCGCAGACAACACGCGCAGACACGTGGTGGTGGTACCGTTTTATAATAACGGCACACCTCCGATACGAGGTGAACGCGAATCTACGAGACGGCGGGTCTTACCGGAGAGGACAATCGCAACGACGGGTCTTGTTTTTTTTCCCCGATCCAGTTAACGACGGCCTCTCGCGAGAAACCTCGCGCGAGCGCACTCGTGATTGCGTTCATATTATTATCGTCCCGTTCTCAAAGAGGGGGCGCCGCGTGTCTGGCGGTCTGGAGCGCTTGCTCTTTGCGCTTCACCGATGGCAGCGGACGGGAGCGTCGCGGTGAGAAACCAGGTTTCTCCGGCTGTAGCGACCCTCCGCACGTAAGCCGTGCCACGGCGTTGCTAAATGCGTCCGCATTTAGTCTTTGGTATCTGTTTAAATGCATTCGCATTTAGTTTTTGGTATCTGTTTAAATGCATTCGCATTTAGTTTTTGGTATCTGTATAAATGCATTCGCATTTAGTTTTTGGTATCTGTATAAATGCATTCGCATTTAGTTTTTGGTATCTGTATAAATGCATTCGCATTTAGTTTTTGGTATCTGTATAAATGCATTCGCATTTAGTTTTTGGTATCTGTTTATATAATTGCATTCGCATTTATATAGTGTTTTTGCATAGTTACGGTTTCAAGCTTTTTGCTTTTTGCTCTTTGAGCCTTGTTAATGATCCTTCCGCAGGTTCACCTACGGAAACCTTGTTACGACTTTTACTTCCTCTAAATGATCAAGTTTGGTCATCTTCCCGGCAACATCGGCAATGCCGAGACATTGCCGCGCACCAGTCCGAAGACCTCACTAAATCATTCAATCGGTAGTAGCGACGGGCGGTGTGTACAAAGGGCAGGGACGTAATCAACGCGAGCTTATGACTCGCGCTTACTGGGAATTCCTCGTTCATGGGGAATAATTGCAAGCCCCAATCCCTAGCACGAAGGAGGTTCAGCGGGTTACCCGGGCCTTTCGGCCAGGGAAAACACGCTGATTCCTTCAGTGTAGCGCGCGTGCGGCCCAGAACATCTAAGGGCATCACAGACCTGTTATTGCTCAATCTCGTGCGGCTAGAAGCCGCCTGTCCCTCTAAGAAGATTTTCGATTTTTACATACGCAACGACGTGAACAAGACCTGGCCGGCTTGCCGCGCGACGACACGTACGACGGCAACCGGAGCGCGCGTCCCCCGTCCCCATACGACCCTCAGCGTAGATGGACTGAATGGAGGCAACCTAATGTCGAAAATGACTCATATGAAGAGCCTCGTTCCTCGTACTCCGCATATAGTGCCCCTCGCTATCGAGACGAATATTATCACGAGCCGTATTATCGCGATCCGACACCGGAGCGCCGTCCATCGTCCTTGCTGACGAGGCAAGGCGAACGCCCGTTGTACTACGATCGCCGACCGAGTGCGCCCCGCGGAAGAGGAGCACGCGGGAGACCTTGGAATAGTAGGCGGTCACAACCTCGCGATCCTAGATTGTATGATCCCTACGAACCTCGCGGATACGAACCCCGCGGATATGAACTGCGCGGGTATGGACCTCGCGAAACGGAAAGATATGAACCTCCTCGCGAGTCGCGGGCATATGAATCTCGTGAACCCCAGAGACCAGAAGCACGTGAAACAACCCCGGAGAAGCCCGATCATTTAAACTCCCAGCGTGCCCGCCCGTTCAACCGGAACGAGGCGGGCGGGTCCTCCTCGCAGGCCCAAAGATCACCTCAAAATCCACCCCGGAGCCAGAGCCCGCAACAACGCTCCTACAAACCATCTATTGGCATCAATATTTCGGAAATTCTACCAACCCTCACGGAACATCATGTAAAAATTTTAGCTGACTATCAACAGAAGGAACCCAAAGGAACCCTTCAAGATGCCCATGCGAAAGCTAATGCAATCGCCTTGGACGACATAGAGAGACAAGCAAGAGAAATAGCTACACATCACCGTACGGAAAATTTATCAACATATGTAACATATGGACTACCAGGACTAGGAGGCACTATCGTAATTATCCTCATTATCTGGATTGGATACCGCGTCTTTAAGACATGTCAAAACCAACATCGTGAGCCCTTAAGGAAAGAGACAAGGGTTAATATTGAAATGACACCACACCGTTCCGCCCCTCAAATAATTTCCAGACCCCGTCCCCTAGCCATTACATCTTTTCCTCCAGACCTACCCGTTATACCATCCACGAGGACAGAATATAGAGCTGACGTGGAACGATCGAGAAGTTTCGCGGGCACCGAGCCGTACTTCGATGTATTCTAGGAAGTACCCTGCTGATAACAGCAAAAAGTCCCGCGCCTTAACTCTAAGAATCGATTCCCACGAGGCGTTCTGCTGCAAAAATTCGATGGTAGGGACAATAGCATATAAGTTAGCAATTAAGTCAAGCGCGGACAGTCAGTACGAATTTTTCGCGGTCGAAAGGAAAAGAAACGAAACGAAATGTACGCGCCGAAATTCGACGATACGAAGTATCAACGCACTTCACTGGCGGAGGTGGTGCTTCCGCGACATTTGCACGCGCCATTCGCGAGAAGGTTGTGCGTGCGTCCAACTATAAGTTTCGACGGCGAAGAGGGACAGGCTTGGACACACAAATCGTGCCAAACTAACACAATTTGTGCAAGGTGCTGGTGGGCCGGACCGGTTGGGGTAGTTGAAGAATACCACCGGTGCCCCGTGCACTGGCTGGTGGAAGAGGCAAGGGCGGTGGCCCTTACGAAGTGCAAGCTATGTGGGCAGCGTCACCTGGAATGGTCCACCCCGGGAAACTGCACGGGGTGCATCAGGGCCATTATGGAGATCGACCCCCGGTATCTCCCGAGCTTTCCCATAATAAACGCACCAAAACCATGGAATCCGCAGCAAGGCCAACGGAAGGTCCAAGTCCTGCCCGCCGGCGCGGAATAAGAGACCACCACCCCGCACACTAGGTTAAAAAAAAAAAAAAAAAAAAAAAAAAAAAAAAAAAAAAAAAAAAAAAAAAAAAAAAAAAAAAAAAACCGAAACAATTGTAATCTCACTAAGCGACGCGAACAAATTGTAATTATTCCCGTTCCGTTTCATTCACAGCAGAACGTCGCCCGGTACCATCGCCACCACCATCGGCAACGCCCAAACCCCGCCCACCCCACATTATATTATATTTAGCTTTTCTTTTATTATATTTAGCTTTTCTTTTATTATATTTAGCTTTTCTTTTACTGTACTCAGCTTTTCTTTATTTGCCAAATATCCCTTTGATTATACCCCTTTATACATATGCCACGATAACCATTTTGTAACAATATATATGGGTTTCGTTTATAACTAATTACGTATCATTTATTGTAATCACCTTGCGATCCCTAATTTTAGTTGCGTTATTCATAATTTTAAGTCGCGGAGAAAGCGCACGCGACGACAGCCACACACGGGTTGACGACGAAACAGCCTCGCGAGGCCGTTTCGTATCTAAGTGGGGAGGTGTTACATGGGCCCTTCAGGTCCATCCCGTGCTAGCTGTCCTCGCGTCGTTTTCTTTCGCAAAGGCGATTCAGCGGAATCGCCTCGCGTATAGCAGTCACGTTGTGCTGAGCCCGTGGCAACAGCGTTAGGGACAACGACCGTGCTCGGCCCGGGCCCCGATCATTGCGAAATATCCGGAGAATTAGTGAAGCAAGCGGCAGCTGCCGACGGGGCAGTTTCCCCCATTCGAGGGGATCGTCCGAGGTTCGGCCCGCGATCGCGAACCGCGTAAAGGGCATTCTTATTCGGGAACTCAACTTAGGAAGTCAGGACGAGCGAGAGAGCCGTCAAGAAGCCGCGATCGCCTCACAGCGTCTAGTCCGCGAATTACGATCGGCCGTCAATAAACCGTGCAAGGGTAACTCCATCCGATATACCGAGAACGGCCTAGCCGGGAGAGCCCTTGTGCGTCACTCGTGTCCGGCGTAGGAACGCGTAGAATAAGAGACGATTAGAGACAGTGCGATTCGGCGGTCTTCAGAGGACCGACTTCCGAGTGCTATCCGAGAGCACAGCGAGCGACCGCGACCTACCCTAGGGTCAGCGACTCCGCGAGCGTCTGAAACTCTAGACGGCCGGCGTGCCGTGCGATATTCGACTGACACAGCGAGCGACAGCTGAGACGGAGCGCCGTTTCAAGGTAGGACTTTACAGTACACTACATGTAACAATATATTTTGCCACTGTTTATCCCTCTAAATCCTTCGTGCAATTTGATTTAATCCCTTATCACCTTCCTCACTCCCCCGCGAGTATAGTCAAGGCGTGCTTTAGCACCTTGACCGAGCAGCGAACCCCGTGGATCACCCTAACCGCTCGGGGTGGTTCGCATCTGTCCCTTCAGGACGTAACACGAGTGACATCCGTTTAGTCCGAATTACTTTTGCCGGCTCTTTGTCATGTACCCCGAGGCATTCTGCGAGGTAAGTGTCATTACTGGTTGTATGTTTCGAGAAAAAAAAATTTCTTTGCTATAATTACTGATTCCTGTTTTCTGTCATTCCCGCTAGATCTTTGCTAGGCGCCGAATTTGGGGTTACATTTATGTGCGAGAGATGTGTGAGGTGCGGTTGGAGAGGCAGCAGCACCGCCGATACCTCCACATGTTGTGGGAGGAGGGTTACCCAGATTATTACCAATCAGTGGATTTATTCAATCTCCGGCGGCTCTTTGGGGAGCCGCCACTGCGGATCGAAGTAAGTATCCTTTTGTGGTGACACTTTACTGGTAATCTACGTTCTCCCCGGTTGTTAATGGCTCTCTTTTCTCATTTGCTTCAGTTGGAGGATGAAGATTGGGGTTCATGAGGTGCTCGCTGCGTCGTTCCCTCCCCCATTATTTTATTGTATTTTATATAATTTTACTTTATTTTTCTTTATTGTATTTTTATAATTTTTAGTATGCATGCACTTTGTGCATGTGTACAATAAATTGTAACTTTCATCCTATTTGGGTGCGTCCCCTTTTACTTTCCTTCCTTGCCAGTTCCCTACTCCCGCCTATAGTTTTAATTTTCGTTGTCTTATTTCATTGTTTTTTTTTTTTTGAGTTGTTGGTTTTCTCTTTGCTATTCAATGAAATGTTTTAATCTATTTGCGTGAGTATGTAGGGTTTTCTGACCTTACTTAAGGGTTATGTTAACTTTTGATTTTTTCTCTATAATTATGTAAGGGCCAACCCATTTGTTATCTAATTTTTTCGATCTTCCCCTACGTACCGATTCGTCGAATAACCAAACTTTATCGCCTACCTTAAATTTTATCTCGCGCGTTTTTTTGTCGTATCCTTTTTTGGCCTTTTCTTTTGCTCCTTGAAGTTGTTTTCTCGCCGCTTCATTTGTTGTTCGGATGCGTTCCCTTGTTTGCTGCGCGTAGTCCTCGTAGTTATATGTTTGTTTAGGCGGGTTTTTTAATGCGGTCGGTAGTGACGCGGTCTTTCCATAGACTAGTTCGTATGGCGTAAACCCTGTTGCCGTATGTGGGGTTGTATTATATGTAAACATAGCGTAGGGTAACCATTTATCCCAGTCGGACTGGTCGTTATCTATGTAGTGCCGCAGGTATTCTACTAGGGTTTTGTGCGATCTTTCTAATGCTCCGTTAGACTCTGGGTGGTACGCGGTTGTCTGTATTTTCGTGATTCGGAAAAGTTTGAATATGTTTTTGAACATTTCACTTATAAAGTTTCTCCCTTGATCCGTTAGTATCTTTCCGGGTATGCCGTATTCGCAGATAATTTTCTCGACCACGGCTTCCGCTACCGTGGCTGCCTCCTGATTTGGCAGGGGGATAGCCTTGCTAAATTTTGTGAGTAGGTCCTGGAACGTTAGTATGTAAATATTCCCTTG
This sequence comes from Andrena dorsata, assembly GCA_929108735.1. Classification (NCBI taxonomy): domain Eukaryota; kingdom Metazoa; phylum Arthropoda; class Insecta; order Hymenoptera; family Andrenidae; genus Andrena; species Andrena dorsata. The sequence continues at coordinate 3,774,678 of OV815488.1, read as the reverse complement.
GTTGCTCTCCGGCAGGGGCCCTACTATATCTAGCGCTACTTTTTCGAGGGGATCCCGTGGTGTGTCGGTGATCTCCATTGGGGCCCTAGTTTTCCTTCCTAATTTATTTTTTTGGCAGGTGCTACATTTTTGTATATATTCCTCGATATCTTTATTCATTCCTTCCCAACTATATTTCTGTTTTATTCTGTTTGCTGTTCTTTTGATACCTTGATGCCCTCCTATGGGCATACGGTGGTATTCGTAGAGTATTTGTTGTTTTGTTTCTTCGTCGTGGACTTTGGTTGTCCCTGTTTCTTCCTCTTCATTTTGCAACGCGTGCACATTTCTGCTTAACGCGTCTGCGTTTGTATTGTTCTTCCCTGATTTATGTATGATTTCATAGTCGTATTCGGCTAATAATAATCTCCATCTTATTAACCTGGATCCTGGGTCTTGTACCCTGAATAACCATATAAGTGCTTTGTGGTCTGTAACCACTTTGAAAGGCGTACCGTAGACGTACGGTCGGAAGTGTTTAACTGCCCAGGCGATAGCTAGCAATTCCTTTTCTGTTGTACTGTAGTTCCTTTCGGCTTTGTTTAGTACTCGGCTCGCGTACGCGATTGGTTTGTCCTCGCCTATTTTCCCTTGCGACAATATTGCGCCTATTGCTACACCAGAGGCGTTCGTTGTTATTATGAATTCTTCTGTGAAGTCTGGGTAGATTAATAGGGGTGCCGTAGTTAGTGCTTCTTTTAACGTGTCGAAAGCGTTCTGCTGTTCGGCTGCCCAGATGAATTCGACCTTGCTGCTCGTGATGCTGGATAGGGGCTTAGCTATTTTTGAATATCTTGGGATAAATCTGCGGTAGTATCCTGCTAATCCTAAGAATGCTTGCAGTTCTTTTAGCTTGGTTGGGGTAGGGAATTCTTTTACGGCCTTAGTTTTTTCGGGGTCCGGTTTGATCCCTTCAGGGGTGATTATGTGTCCCAAAAATCCCACTTCTTTTCGCAAAAACGCGCATTTTTCTGGTTGTAGTTTTAGGTTGTATTTGCGAAGAGTGTCCAAAATTTTCCTTAGTCGTGTGTTATGTTCCATTAAATTAGATCCATAGATGACAATGTCGTCCAGGTAAACGAAACAATCTATCCCCTGTAATCCGATAAGCGCGGCGTTCATCGCTCGTTGGAATGTTGCTGGTGCATTTTTCAGTCCGAACGGCTTGCGATTGAATTCGAAATGCTCTTGGGGAGTTGAAAATGCTGTCTTGCATTTATCGCGTTCGTCCATAGGAATTTGGTGGTATCCGGATGCCAAATCGAGCGTGGTAAAATATTGCACTTTTCCCAGTTGATCTAGTATGTCCGTGATATTGGGTAGTGGGAATGAGTCGCCTATGGTGACTTCGTTAAGTTTCCTATAGTCAAATACCACGCGGTATTTTTTATTCCCTTCGTTGTCCGTTTTTTTTTGGTACTACTAATAAGGGTGCGTTCCATGGGCTGGCGCTATGTCGGATGATACCATCCTCTAGCATTTTTTCCACCTGTTTCCGCACTTCTTGCTTGTGGATTTCGGGTAGTCTATAGGGTTTGATATTGCAGGGTGTCGTGTCGCTTTTTACAGATACTCGATGGCCGGTTATTATGGCCATTGATAGTTGATCTCCCGGTAAATGAAACGTGTCGTGATATTCCCTTCATATTTCTTCCATAGCTGCCTTTTCTTCTTTATTCATGTGCTTACGGTTTACCTGTTCTAAGACTCGAGCGATGCGCGTTGTCAGCGTTTCTTTCGCGGTCAAGGCCCGAACAGCTGCGGCGCTATCGTTGCAACGAGTTACTTCGTTGATCGGTATTTCATTTAATTGAATTCGCGGCACAATTACTGTTTTCTCTTTTGTGGTTGTGTTTATAATGCAGGCCACGCATTTTCCGTCTTTGGGTCTCGTTAGTCCTTCCCCTAGGTATATGCCTTCGGCTAGCTGTTGTTTCTCTATTATATCGTCTCGAATGCTATCCGTAGGGATCATTATCAGTTGTTGTGCGCGTGCGGGTATCGTTATTTCCATACTTCTATTTAATATTTTCCAGGGTTTCCCGTTTACTAGTAGGCTTTGCTCGGGGTAGCTAATGGTTACTCCGTTATCCTTAAGAAAATCTATTCCTAGTATTCCGTCTGCGTTTGTTAAGGTGTTTCCTTTTACTACGTATAATGGATGTATTACCCGTTTCCCATTTATTTTAAACGTGGCTTCTATTTTCCCTAGTGTTCCCGTTTTTTCCCCTGAGAATGAGACTAACGTAACGTCGGACTTCCTTATTTCGATGTCGTCCGTGAGCGCTCTTCGGGCGATTAGGGATACTTCCGCCCCGCTATCTATTAACATTACGGTTTGTTTGTTTTTACTACTTTTTATTTCTACTTCTATCCTATCCGAGGTATGTCCATCTTTGGAGAGGGATCCTATTTTGACCATGCGGTAGGTTTGCGCGGTTTTTCGCGTAGGTGAGTCGCGATCCGGTGATTCGGAGCTATCGCGGCTGCTTTGTGTGGAATGTGTGCTGTCAGCGCTCCTGTGTCGCGCCTGATGCTTTTCTGCGGAGGTCGGTCGTTGCCTCTCCGGTTTACGCCCTGTTGGTTTCTCGTTTTTTTCCCTGGCCGTTACCGCTTGCACTCGTCGGTTGTTTTCTGGATAAAATTTTTTCCCATTTTGCTTATCCTTATCCTTATTTTTCCAACACTCCTTGGTATCGTGCCCTGATCGTTTACAATTATCGCAGTAACGCGATGCTGTCTTGTTTTTATTTTGCGTAGAAGGGTTTGTCCCGCGCGTCGCTGGTCGTTTAGTGATCGATCGTTCTTCGTCTATGGCTATCGTGATTGCTTCCTGTAAGTCGGCGAGTCTTTGTGATTTTACTAAGACTTTTAGGTCATCGCGGAGTCCGTCCTCGAATATAGTCAACGTCTGTTTTTTGAATACTTTCACGGTTGCGTTTTTCTCGATTAGACTATCTTTATCGTCGATTCCGGTCGCTATTAGTTCCCTTAGTAATTTTGATACACGATTTCCATATTGATGCGCGCTTTCATTGGGGCCCTGCCTACTATATAATAGTTCCCTTTGTACAGTTGAAGCGGTGCGGGGGGGTTTGTAAACTGAAGTTAGGCGGGACTAGCGCAGTCAGCGGACTACCCTTCTTTTCCTGTGTCTCTCCGCGAGACGTATTGATGCTGAATAATACTCTGTAATTTCTAATTCTCCAAAATTAATCAGACTGATCAGCCAGAGCATTTCGCCAGGTTCGCGGTTTATGACCGTATTATCCCGCAAGTCGGCGGTAGGGAACGGTTTCCTACAGTTTCGGATAATTTATGACTTAATTGGTTCCGCCTCGTAGCAGACGTGAATTTTCTTCTTTATAGCAACTCGAAGACTTTCTGCTTCTCTTCCCTTCGGACCCTTTCGAACCGATACACGTGGAGTCTGTTTTCTATCTCGAAGCAATGGGTACATTGGCAGTAGAAGGACGGAGCGCGGGCTTTTGTGAAAGTGTAGGATGGTTCGTTCCGTGCACTTCTGCAAAACACGTGTGTCTCGAAAATGTGCTGGTTTCTTTTTACCTAAAGCATCTTGTCCTGGTGGGAGTTAACTCATAATGGAACGAGAGAAACTACTTGGGATAGAGGAAATTACTTGGAAAAAATCCTGTCAGTCAGTTTGCAATCGCGTTAGAGAAGTGTTTTCTACACAAGAGTATTACGCGTTGTTCTGAGCATAAACCTAGAATAACGGAGACGCAATTACTGCTGTACGGGCATTTGGGCGGCCATATCTGCGGCACCGGACGCCAACTGAAAATTCATTTTCACCAATTTTTATAAGGTACGAACAACGCCTTCTGTGTAAAATAAATTAAGTGATCAGTGTTAGTAACCGTGCAGTGAAGTAAATTTTCCGTATCTACATTAACCCGATCGCACTTGACGTTGCGACCCTTTTACTTTGGTTGGTGTCGCATACCTGGGACCAGCTGTGCACTGGACGCATCCGTCGCTGACCAGGACCAGTTCAGTAACCTAGTGACGCAGGTTTTCAAACTGCAAGTGAATTTCCGAAAGGGTGAGTTTTAGTTACTTTATTGGTGATTATTAGTTATTAAATTTAACGCAGGCTACGGCTTATTTCCGGCGATAATTCTCTAAATTACCGTACCTAAATTTTGTCTTCGGGGGTTTTAAACAGACTTATTCATTATCAGCAACAGTGTTGGCCGTTATTAAACTACGGATTCTTATCACAATAACGGACTACTGTTACATTACTTTTTTGTTTATGCGATATTTGAAAACGAAATTTACGTATTTCTTGTCCTCTCACTTCAAATAATTATTATTTTCGATTCTGTTTTAAAAAAAATGTGTATTCATTTTTTTACGTTTGACATCATGTTCCTCGATTTATCTTTAACTCGTAATTCACTTTAAATGACAACCAAACGATGACGAAAGGTATCGATTGCCGTGGTTTTCGCAGAGATCTGATGAGAAATGCGGAGCTGAAAAAGTTTGGTTCTTAATAGGTATTCAAACTCCTTCGAGGGCCGAAAGCCATAAACTTGCGGTGAAGTATCGCGGGGTGTTGTCTTTGCCACGGGATACGATGCGGCATCTCCTTGAGTCGAGTCGCTGGAGGATCACTCTTAAGAGTCTTTCCTTCCGAAAAACACACCACTTTGGGAATTACATGAAAGATCAGAAGTCATCACCCTGTTTCAGTGTGTTGGTCTCACCAATATGCGCGAGCTACTATCCGTTTCAAACGCATGGTGCAAACTTTAGGGCATTATTACTGTAAAATGGAGACAGATCGGACATTATGTCATAGGACTTTTATGTTCCATTGGACCTCCCCTACCACCCCCTAAAATATTGCTACGTATACCGTTTACACCCTGTATATTTTGCACGGAATGAAACGAGGCCTCCAAAATAGGGATCACGGCGAATTAGATACCATTGGAACGGCAGCTTGCACTCATCGCCGTAGCCGTTCCAACGTAAACACTAAACAGACCCACTATGGGGCATCGACCAGCCTTCTCCGCACAGCGTCGAATTGTCTTACACAAGGCAAGATGTCGAAAATTAAAGAAGTAATGAAACTTTGGGCATACGTATTAATACATACTTATACAGGGTATTACTTTACTGATAATCAAGGATATTCTAGGGGGTAATTCTACAGGGGAAATAAGACAAAAACGAAGAGTGGCGAAATAAAGAATAAGTTTGTTTAAGGTTAAAAAATCGTTTTTACAATAATGACAATTATAAAGAAATTGTTTATATGAAATTGCATGGTTGGAGGGGGAAAATTTACTGGAGTAGACGATTTTTTCTTGGATTATTATTTTACGAGATACGATGATCAATCTTTTTTTATACGGAACTCTTTTTTAACAGATCATTTGATAGTGCGTTTCAAGGCGAATTCAATAAGATATACACTTTATTTCAGCCGGTTTTGGAGATATTATGTTTTAAAATTTGCTAACGCCACAAAGTTGTGGCAAAGGTGCAACAAAGTTGCGGTATAGTTGTGGCATAGATGTGGCAAAGTTGCGGCGAAGCTGCGGCAAAGCTGCGGCAAAAGCTGGGGCAAAGTTGCAGCATAGTTGCGGCAAAGTTGCGGCATAGTTGCGGCAAAGTTGCGGCATAGTTGTGGCCAAGTTGCAGTGTATTATTGCAACGCAACTATACAGCAACAATTCTATGTCCGCTCCGTGCAATGTTGCACGGCAACGTCGCAACAACCATACATCGACATTGCGCTGCAACCACGCAACATCGCAAGGTTACTGCAACCATCCTGCAACTTTGCCGCAACGAAGTGTGCTGTGTGGGTAGACACTGGTTCTCAATTAAATCTAGTAAAACGAGAAGGGTTAATTTTAGATCTTCCAATTAATACTAATATAGTTTACGACCTTACCGGGATCGGCTCAGGAATTATTCGCACCCAGGGTGATGTTAGGGTTTTAATCCATGGTATTCCTATTCATATCCAAGTGGTGGATAATGATTTCCCTATCAAGGAAACCGGAATTTTAGGATTGTCATTCCTGAAGAAGCAGGAAATAACCTTAAGGTTTAGGGATACCTTGCCGGATAGTTTACAGTTTGGGGAAGGAGACACATTTTCTTGTGCATCATCATCTCATGATTTACCTCCTCGAACTAAAGTCTTGATTACAGTACCAACTAATAGTACTGATGCTTCGGGTTATGTCAGGAGAATTGATGCAGGTCCTGGTATGTTTGTGGGTGAACCTCTGGTTAGCCAACAAAATGATTTTGTAAAATTATATGCCATAAATACTACTACTGATCATGTCGTTCTCACCATACGTTCAATTGAGTTGGAAGAATTTGATGTTGAGCCTCTCGCTTCTCGATCATGTCGGACGGGAAATTTTGATGTAGATTCATCTAGAGGCCGTGCTCAGAGGCTTGTTCAACTAATTAAGTTGCTAGATTTTAACCATTTGAGTGAGAGTGAGAGGACCAGCATTTTGGAAATCATTAACGAGTTTTCGTGTCAATTCCACCTTTCTACAGATAGATTAGGTTCCTCAAACGTTACCCAACATACTATTGTCACCACTGATGAAATACCTATAAACACAAAACAGTATAGAGTTCCGCAGATCCTCAAGAATGAAATAGAAGCTCAAGTAAATTCCTTACTCAATAGCAACATAATTCAGCCACCTGCATCGCCATATAATTCTCCCGTATGGATCGTTCCAAAGAAATCAAATTCTTCTGGAAAACTACGATGGCAAATGGTCATTGATTACAGGAAATTAAATGAGAAGACTGTAGGGGACGCTTACCCTCTTCCTAATATAACCGAAATATTAGACCAATTAGGAGGAGCCAAGTATTTTAGTACCTTGGATCTGACTTCTGGATTTCATCAGATTTTAGTAGACCCTGCATCTAAGGCTAAAACTGCGTTTTCTACTCTCCATGGCCATTATGAGTTTAATCGAATGCCCTTTGGCATCAAAATCGCGCCAGCAACCTTTCAAAGGATAATGGACTTGGTATTAACTGGACTGCAGGGATTAGAGCTTTTTGTCTATATGGATGACATTGTCATTTATGCTGATTCACTGTAATTCACTAAAAATACTTTTGGCACGCTTGCAAAATTCGGGTTTAACTCGTTTAACTCTTCAGCCTGAAAAGTGCCGTTTCCTACAAAAGGAAATATCCTATTTGGGACACGTTATTACAAAGAAAGGAGTGAAACCCGATCCTGATAAAGTTCGAGTTGTAAAGCAGTTTCAGGTGTCGAAAACTGAACAAAATGTAAAGCAATTTTTCGAACTCGTGGGTTACTATAGGAGGTCTATTCAGAATATGGCAAAAATTGCAAAACCTTTGACGAAACTTTTGAAGCAGGATATTCCTTTTTGCTGGACTGCAGGAGCTCAGGTTGCATTTGAAACTTTAAGGGATATTATTTGTTTAGAGCCTTTATTACAATTTCCAAATTTTTCACAACCATTTCTTGTTACCACTGATGCCTCCAATTTTGCTGTGGGAGCTATTTTGAGTCAAGGGTCGATTGGGAAGGATCTGTCTATAGCGTATGCTTCTAGGACTCTAAATGACGCCGAGACTAACTATTCCACTATAGAAAAGGAACTATTAGCTATTTTATTTGCTGTTGAGCATTTCCGACCCTATTCATATGGGCAACAGTTCACTTTGGTCACAGACCACCGTCCATTAGTATGGTTACATAATGCCAAGGATCCTACATTCAAAATAATGAGATGGCGAATTAGACTGAATGAATATGATTACAACATAGTGTATAAACCTGGTAAAATCAATGCTAACACTGATGCACTTTCACGAAATCCCGTTGATTCAAATCCGAACCCTGATTCCCAATCACAGCCTGTATCAATGGACACGGATTCCAATCCTGATTCGAGAGACCTGGAAAGGGTACTTATCTGCGCAGATAAGGCACTTATTGTAGGTTCCGAAGCGGAGAAGGTGAATGATGAAGTCCTATGTTTGGAAAATGAGAGTATTGTGGCATCTGTTTTCCTAGCGCGCAGGAAAGCAGCAGCCGCAAATAATGAGGTCATAAATGGTTTGCGAATATGTTCAAATGTCCTTTTTTCACCTTTACCTTGTTACGAGCCGGGACTGCGGCAACGCGAGAGGCCGGCGAGAGGTATTTCCCAAGGAATATGGTTTATGAGTTTGTTAGTTAGGTGCGCGGACGAACCTGATGCGAAATCAGGGAGCCACTAGGATTATTGACGGCGAGGACGAACCTGATGCGAAATCAGGGAACCTCTAGGAATGGAGTCACACGCGGACGAACCTGATGCGAAATCAGGGAGCCGCAGGAGGGTGAAACGTCGTGAACGAACCCGATGCGAAATCGGAGAGTCACTAGGATAAAGTTCACAGACGAACCTGGTGCGAAACCAGGGAACTGTTAAGGTGGCCGTTCCAATGAGCGGCTGTAGCCGCCGTAGACTGGTACAATAGAAAAGCATTCATCCCAACTCCTATGGGCGGCTGCGACTGCTGCGGCCGCGCCAGGATTATTATAGCCTATGCGCGTCTGGTTCATGAGCAGCCTAGGCTACTTGAGACACAACACAATGCCATGAGTGTCTGTTTTCCGCAATAACGGCAGAATCTACTAGTCGCTCTACTGCTCCAGAAGCAGTCTAGCGACTCTAGTCGCTCTGCGATCCATCGTCACATTCGGACAGATTATCCAGAAATAAGGAAAGAAGTCAGAATTCATAACTTATGGAATTATGTTTTTTTATATTTTTCTTGTAAACTAATAATATGAGCTCTTGTAAAAAAGGTAAAAATATCATGACGGCTACATCTGATCTGCGTGTAAACACATGTTAAATTTGTTGTTTTATGCATACGATTGTTCGCTTTATTGATAGTCAATTGACTAAAAGTTATTTGCAAATTTTATGATATACTTTCCGACGTTTCGGTCAATATTGAGACCATTATCAAGGAAATAGTTTTATCAAATGAAAACTGCATTTACTTTTAAAAATTCCGTAACGTATTTGACGTCCGGAACACAGGTCGGTTTGGAGAGTGACTGAGGTAAACATTCAACCGTAGGCAAGAGCAACCAGAGGGTAAGCCGAAAATGGTCTAAACGGCGACATTCAGCGGAAACCGTTAACTATTATGAAAGATTCGAATGTAAAATTTTGAACATACTTCTCAAACAAACAACCGAAACAAACAATCCTCGCCATAGTGGTAAAAATCCTCTTTCTCAAGTGTCAAAGCCAAAAATAACCAAAATACATACCACACATGTAATATGTAATATTGTCACAAAAAGCATAGAAAAGGGGGAAACAAACAGTGTTTGGGAATGAAATTAGTTTCCCACGCCGCCACACTCATTCTCATGGCAGCACCTCGCGGACCGCGGTTCAGCAACGCTGATCGATTGGCGAGCCGCCAATCAGCGGCGATCGATCAACTGTCGCCGAAATCGATGAGCCAATCAGCGATCCGCGTCGAGGTTCGAGAAGAACGGAGAAGACGCGGTAGCGGAAATCGGCCATTGTCAGTTCATTCTCTTGTGTGCTTGTACCAAGAACGGTCACTGTATTATCGCATCGCGAATTGTTACATTTTTGGCTTCTCTCACACTCAGCTCACCTTATTCTCAGTATTTTTCTTATCGCGCAATAATTGTGTAAAATCGCAGCTCATTTGAACTCTCAAAAGTCCACCGATTAATACCATCGTGTGGACGCCACGTGGTCGTGCCGCGCGGTATCATTGTTCGTCTCAACCATACTTGTAACGCCGCGATAAATATTATCGAACTGGTGCGCTCAATCGCTCATTGTGTTTTTCAAATAAATTGACAAAGTGTTCACCGCAAAAAGTTCTCAAGTGCTTTCTCAATAACCTGTCTTAGATTCCTCTCATTTCAAACTCAACCGTTATCATCTCAAACAAACAGACAAGACTCTAATAGAGAGATAGCATCATCAGACCTTATTTCTTCAATAAGGTTGCGTAATAGTCTTGTATTTTAGGTGTTTCATACCTAAAATTTACGCTAGGTTGTTTAATCATGTGCAACGTCTCTAATAGAATCCTCTGATTTAATTTTGTTTCTCTATCAATAACTTTGACACTGTCAAAGTCAAATCTATGATCAAATTCAATCGAATGCTTTGTTAAGGCAGTGTGTTGGAGGGGGGGGGGGGGGGTAAAAAATGTTTCTTTTGTGTTCGTAAATGCGTCTTTCTAACAGTCTGGATGTCTGCCCGATGTAGATCTGATTGCAACCCATACACGGAATAGAGTAAACAACATTAGAATTTTTAGAAACCGGTATTTTGTCCTTAATAGGAGGAAACAACTGTTTAGTGTAACTTGGTAGTTTGAAGATGGTGTGTATTGCAGCCTTTCTAAAAATTCTTCTTATAACGTTCGAGATGTTATTGATAAAAGGTACCACTACAATATTCGTCCAACTAATCGGTCCAATTTTTTTGTTTCTCTCTTCTTTACGTTTTTTAAGGCTGCCGTCTCACCGGGCCTTGAATGTGTGCGTACGCTCACACAAGCTAGGAAAAGCGTGTACGTATACGCGTGTAGTAAACCATCCGTTTCAACCGTTTTACGTCCTGGAATCGGCAAGAAGGAAGTTTTTGCGAGTACAGTTGCCTTCAGCAGACATCCGTGCAGGGTGGTCCGGTGCGTTTGAACGCTAATAACCACCGTACGTTGAGATAATAATGAATTTATGAATCGAAATCTGACAGATTGAAACTTCAAGACTTCTCCGTTGGTGGCGCTAATGGTGAACTCGAGCCATGTAGCACATTCTGTCAGATTTCGATTCATAAATTCATTATTATCTCAACGTACGGTGGTTATTTGCGTTCAAACGCACCATACCACCCTGCACGGATGTCTGCTGAAGGCAACTGTACCCGCAAAAGCTTCCTTCTTGCTGATTCCAGGACGAAAGACGGTTGAAACGGTTTGTTTATTACACAGATTCGAGAAATGACAGAATGAAGCTTCAAGGATTCTCCGCCACCGGCGTTGATGGTATATTCGTGCATTGTACCATCAAAACCGGTGGAAGTCCAATCTAGCCGATAAATGTAGGAAAGAGATAGTTGTCGAGACGTATCGAGAGTCGAATCGCGCTGTTGCCGCATTTCCCCTATTACTATTTTATCGTCAGGGAGACTTGAATGAATCACGGCGAGGTGGATAAACTCAAATTAATGATACTTTATGTTTATCCATTAGGAACCAAAGTGAATTCATTCGACTGCGAGGCGGCTCGCCCAGGTTCGCGAATCGGCGAGCCATGTACGTTCTCATCGCGCGTGGACTCGGCGAGTCTCGTGCCCAGAAAATTCTAGCCGGGTGCGAAACCTAGGGGTATTTCTATTTAGGGGTAGCTCAATGATGGTGAAAGTTCCAATGTACATGATAATTATATAGAAAGGAATGGAACACTATAAATGTTTTCAAATGCATTCATTTGTGAACAATAAATTTAATAATTTATCAAATACAAATGGCAATGTAATGTAACGTAAATGTATACATTAAAATGTGGCCATTATATGTTGAATATTCATAATTTCTATAATCTTTGACTCACTTGAGCAATCCCTAAACATAAGAATGTATTGTCTAAAGTTTTTATATAGTGTTTATGTATCTAAAGGAACAAATCAGTAGTAACTTACTAGCTCCACGTAGTGTGGAGTTCCCACTTAGTGTTCCAAGCCGTTCCATATAATTATCATGTACATTGGAAATTTCACTATCATTGAGCTACCCATAGATATAGATCAATCGTGCTAATGTTCTGCTCGATTTCATTTTTTATAGAAAGGAACAAATTGAGATGGTGAGATCATCTTTTCATAGTTGAAAAATAAGCTCCACCCTATTTGAGGCATACAGTGTTGCTTACGGTGGATTATGCATTAATAAAATGTAAAACGTGACGTTTTCAGTATTCAGTAACATACTGCTGAAATTGTCCAGATTAAAATGAGTTCAAACACGATATAAATAGGAGAAGAGGAATTACACAAAATGAGAGAAGATAATATTACAGAATTGTCTCGTTAGCGGATCGCTGGTCGGGACCGGCGCGGGCGTTGAGCTCGTATCGCGAACAAAGCCCTACTTCCCATTGTTCGTTTCTCGCTTCTTTCTGGCCGAAGGGGGGAGCGAGATGGAACGCTTTGCCTGCGCAACGGGCGCGAACGCAAAGGACGGAGTGTCAGGCGTCCGAAAGACGGAGCGAGACAAAATATCTGTTGGAAAACGAGGTTGTGTGGTTGCTTTTGAATGATTCTTGAGACGTTATGGGATTAATAGTTAACAATATAATTTTATGTGTACAATGTTCTAAGTCTATGCCGTGTACCTCGTGCCGTCTTGATCGAGAGCCGAAATCGTTCTAGTACACAACGACGCTTCGCTTCCCGCGCGAGGTTGGTACAGTGGTACTCAACCTGTACAGTACACTAAATATACTAAATATAAATATACACTAAATTTACTCGATTCTTAAAAATATCATCCCGTCGTCTGTCTCTTACTGTCTCCCGCTTTCGGTGCCTCTCGCTCGCTCTCGCCCTCGCCGGACAAGAGTGAGACAGAAGTGGTGGGGATAGCGAAAACTCCACATCGTGTACACGCTTCCTAACTTCACTACCCAATCTCTCTATCTTTCATTATTGCTTTCCTTATTTATACTTTGATGCTAGACGCAGCAATCGGACGCGCTACATCTACAGCTTATGCATGCGTGCCGCTCGCAGTCAAGTACACATAACCACCGCTCCTGTAGATGTTTCCCCCCTCCATCAGCGGTACTTCAAGCCTGCTGATCGCTGCCTAGACGCAGCTCTCGTGCCGTATTCCTCCAAGACTTCTCAGTAGAAGGAGCTGTGGCAACAGCGCGGTGGAGACAGGGAGAACAGAAAATGTGGCAACTATGCGTCAAAAATTCTTCTACATAGAGTACCTGGAGATGTCACCTCTGTACAACTTCTTTTTGCCGACCGCAATAGTTTCGTTAGGGTCCGTTTGTTTACTGGGGTCGCTTCGATCGATTCGGACCATCACAAAACTGAGACGGCAGCCTTAACAAGTAGTGGATGATAAATTTCTCTTACACGTTCCCGAATAATTGTCGAAATCATCTCACAAGGATGAGAACCATTGCGTTTTAGTGTATCTTTAATGAGAAGCAGATTATTTGGTCGAAATTCTGGATCCGAAAGTAATATGGCCCGATCTATTAAACCTTTTATCAATCCTACTTTGTGTTGCATGGGATGAGCCGAAAAGAAATTAATGTATCTACCAGACCAACTCGGTTTATGGTACCAATTCGTAATTAACTTATTGTTTTTTCTGATAACTAACGTATCAAGAAAACTTAGGCAAGAATCGTTTTCAATCTCATATGTGAATTGGAGTCTGCTATGAAAACCGTTAAACGCATTTAGTAATGTTTGTAAATCTTCCAAGTTAATACACGTAATAATATCATCAACATATTCTTTTATAAAAGCAAAATTCAAATGGTACCTTTGAAAGAGCAACACTCTCTAACCTTTCCATCGCTAAATTGGCAATGACTGGGGAAATTGGAGAACCCATGGCTGTTCCAAAAACTTGTTTATAATACACTCCGTCAAACGAAAAAACATTGGCTTCCAGCACAAATTTAACTGCCTGGAGAAAATCATCTCTATTTATTCTTGTATGTTGTTCAATTCTTATTTGTTTCGGCTGTTTGTTTGAGAAGTATGTTCAAAATTTTACATTCGAATCTTTCATAATAGTTGACGGTTCCAGCTGAATGTCGCCGTTTAGACCATTTTCGGCTTACCCTCTGGTTGCTCTTGCCTACGGTTGAATGTTTACCTCAGTCACTCTCCAACCGATCTGTGTTCTGGACGTCAAATACGTTACGGAATTTTTAAAAGTAAACGCAGTTTTCATTTGATAAAACTATTTCCTTGTGTTTAGAATTAAGCTATTCGGAGCGCGCCTGATGATCGAGGAACTACTCGCGGCAGAGAAGCGGGTCAAGAGAGATTGTCTTAGTCTATAAGTTTATTCTACACTATGTACACTGTCTTATTTTCCTATAAATATCTTAAGCAAATCAATAAGCGTTTTAATTAACAATAAGCCCGCACAGCAGTTTTAAGCGATAGCACTCGCGCAATGCAACTACGGCGCGTTAAGCGGAATTTAGCGGAAAGCGGCCAGCCAGTTAGCAAGCAAGCAAAGCGAAGCGTAGATTATGTAAGCGACGGAATCTCGCAAGCGAGTGATCGAGGAAACCGACGTCGGTTTCCGGGAATCTTGATCGAATCCCCCTTCCATCGATAGCCGATCGATGGAAGGGGGCGCCGATCGACGCTCCACGTGAGCAGGCAGGCCGTGTCTTGAATCTTCGCCGTTCGTTAATGATCCAGCTCGGGAGATGGCGCAGCATTGTCCATTTCCCGAACACCTTGATAATGGTCTCAATATTGACCGAAACGTCGGAAAGTATATCATAAAATTTGCAAATAACTTTTAGTCAATTGACCGAACCTACGCGCTGATAATATTGATTCTTTAAATTAGAAAGTATTTATTACAAATATAAATATATTTCATACTTTTCAAGGATGGCGTTCCAATGTGCGGCCGGCGACTATCCCACTAGTGCAAGGGAGAAACAGATGCATTCTTCTCCCTTGCACTAGTGGGACCGTCGCGACGGTATATGATAAGCAGCGTTACGTCATCTATTATCGCAACCTGCAGCAGTGCACGCGTCACGGTCTTCTTATTACAAAGATACACCGCGTGCTTCAATTCGCTCAATCTCCCTGGCTCCACGATTACATCGAACTAAATACACGGTTTAGAACAGGCGCGACAAACGATTTTGAAAAAAAATTGTACAAATTGATGAACAATGCGGTATTCGGTAAAACTATGGAAAATGTACGAAATCATGTGGATGTAAAACTTTTAACACATTGGGAAGGGCGATATGGCGCGGAGGCAATGATCGCGAAACCGAATTTCCACAGCAGAAGTGTTTTTTCGGAAAATTTAATAGCTGTTGAATTGCGAAAACTCGAGGTGAAATTCAACAAACCGATATACGTGGGTATGTGCATTCTAGACATATCAAAAATTTGTTTGTATGAATTTCATCACGAGTACGTCTTCACTGCACGGAAAAAATTGTAAAATTCTATACACCGATACAGACAGTCTTATTTATCATATTCGATGCGAAGATATCTACGAGTCCATGAAAGATAATATCGGTAGATTCGACACAAGCGATTATCCTATCGACAATCCATATAATATGCCACACTTAAATAAGAAGGTTTCGGGGCTGATGAACGACAAAAATAACTGTGCGATAATGACCGAATTCGTAGGTCTTAGAGCGAAAATGTATGCACTTCGCGTAGACGGTAAAACAGATCCGAAAAAGGCAAAAGGCGTCAAGACCAACGTCATAGCTAGAACGATAACTTTCGACGACTACGCGCAGTGTTTGCAAAGGGAGATCGAAATGGTCCGCAGACAATCATGGATACAGTCTAAATTGCATAAAGTGTACACCATTTCGGAATCTAAAATCGCTCAAAGCCCACAGGATGACAAGCGGTATATCGTACCCGATTCGACCGACACTCTGCTTTGGGGACATTTTAATATACCATTATAAAATAGAAATTGTAAAAAATAGAAATTATTGAATTTATTGGGGGGACATTATAATATACCGTTTGTATAGTTTCATAAAGGGGACGATGGTGAAAAGCAGACAATAAAAAAATAGGATTCTGGGAATACCCACGTCTCTAATAATCCAATGAAATTCGGTTGTTTTATAAATTCACTGAATGTATTGAAGAATTATATATCTTTCTTTGATATCCATGGGCTAGTAAAAAAAATTCTTCACTAAATTCGAGGAATTCATAAAGCAACTGAACTTCATTGGATTATTAGAGACATGAGTATTCTAGAATCCTATTTTTATTAAATCTCTTGTTAATTGTTCACTCATGCATATGTATCATTGTATTTATTAACTCGTTCATATAAATAGCGGAATAAAAATAAAAATTGTTCACTCATGCATGTGTATCATTGTATTTATAGTATTTATTGTATTTATTGTATTTATTGAATTTATTGAATCATGTATATGTATAATTGCATTTATTGAATCATGTATTATTATTTTACAATACATTATTTTTATTTATCCAAGAATTGTGTGATTTATCCATCCCCAACCACTTGACGTATACCTTATCCCCCTTTCTACGCAACACTATTTCCACTAGATACATATCAGGATCGGTGACGCGTTGCAGCTCGTGTTCATAGAATCCTCCAGCAACGGGTTTTCCACAGGAATCGACGAGCAGATACGTTGCAGGGTTAGTTGCCCGTACTTTGGCTATTTTGAACACCTCCGCTGTCCAATTCGGCGTATAGCCTTTATCGAAGATGGTTTTAAATTTGCTCACTCGCACAAACTCGCCCAAGTTGAATCTCGCTGGAGCAGCGATCTTTATGTTGTTGTATACGATGGCTAGCAGCCTGTCAGCGATCGCAGGGTTAACATCGCAAGGACGCATTCTGATGGTTCTATGTTTTCGTGCGTTATACTCTGCAAGTAGACTTGGTAGCGCATCTGTCCATCTATAGGTTCCATTGAGCGTAAACAGTTTCCACATATTGTTCTTCAAAGTTCGATTGAAACGTTCTACGACGGAGGCCTTCATCACCGAATACGTCGAATAATGATTAATGTCGTGCTTTGTCAAGAGTTTCTGCATATCGGCGTTGTAAAATTCTTTTCCTTGGTCGGTTTGCAAATTTTTCGGATATCGATCTCTAAATATCTTTGCGAACGCTTTAGTCACCTCAGCACCACTTTTAGTCTTGAGCGGCAACGCCCACGCATACTTGCTCAACACATCGATGACGGTGAGTATATAGTGGTGACCTTGGTTGAAACGTGAGTATGGAAGCATTTCTACAATGTCAGCTTGCCACAGATCGTCGTATCCGTGCACTATGTTACGTAGTCCCTCCAGGTCCATCCGTCCTCGTTGTCCTCGCGTATTTTTCCGGCGGCGATTCAGCGGAATCGCCTCGCGCGTGCCGGTCACGTTGTCGAAGAACGTGAAGCGACACGCGGACCGTCAACGTGACCGTCGCCGGTCCGGGCCAAGAACCTTCGCGAGCGAAACAACTGCCGACGGGGCAGTTTCCCCCATCGTACGAAATCGCCCGAGGTGCGGCCCGCGTTGCGTGGAGTCAGGAGTCAATTTTTGGATTCGGTTGAGAACGGACTAGCGAACGTGCTACGCAGGGAGAACTTCGAATCGCGCTCGGCCGATCAGGTTAGGCGAAGTGTGCCTCCATCCGACGTACCGAGGAACGGCCTAGCCGGGAGGGCACTTACGCGCCGATACGGACCACCGCGATTCGGGGGAAACTCCGTAGTATCGAAGTAGGCGTTTTCAAGAATCCATCGTAATAAATCGAGGGAAACCGTCCCTATCAAAGAACCGCGTCTTCGACTTTACGAAATTACAAACACAGAATCGCGTTCGGCCGCGATCATCCGCCGTGGCGTAACTCCATCCGACATACAGCGAACGGCATAGCCGGGAGAGCAACCACGCGCGTGTACGTGTAAACGCGACAGATTGTAACGCGAGCGACCGACGATAGACGCGCGAGTTCGTCAAACCCCGAGTGCCAGCGAAGAGGACGACCGCGACCTACGGCGTTCGAGCGGCACGCGAGCGAGGCGATAACGACGAGGCGAATCACCCCGTAAGCTAAGACCTGCGAGCGACAGCTGAGACGAAGCGCCGTCTCAAGGTAGGATAATCCAGAATCTTCTATGTAACAATATATTTTTCTCTATTGTTTTTCCTTTATCCCTATTGTATTCTTTGGTTTAACCCCTTATCACCATCCTCTTCCCCCCACGAGTATAGTCAAGGCGTGCTTTAGCACCTTGATAGAGCAAGAACCCGGTGAGTCACCCTAACCGCTCGGGGTGGTTCACAAAAGTCCCTTCAGGACGTAACAAACTGGTGTCAGAAGTGGGATCTTATTCCCTTATTTTATACTTATTATATATGTAAAAGAGAGCGTGCCGTCGCTATCTTCCGCGACCAGCCGCAATTTTATCTGCTCGTAACTTGACTATACTTCCTGCTATTTAAAGTCTTGCAAAGCATTGCTTAACAATGCCTGGTGGTATCCTGAGATCACCTCCAAATAATAACTCTAATTCCCAAATACCTGATACAGCTCCTCCTACAATTCCTCCTCCCCTGTCAACTTTGCCGAACAATCGACTATCGTTCGGTTCACGGACGAACGACCTAGAAATGTCTGCACTAGACGTATGGCGTTCCCGAGAAGATGAGGAGAGAGCGTCGTTCTTTGTTTTATGGCTAGAACTAGGGCGGTATCTGATCGCCTTCGAACCTCTAACTTTCGTTCTTGATTAATGAAAACATTTTTGGCAAATGCTTTCGCTTCTGTCCGTCTTGCGACGATCCAAGAATTTCACCTCTAACGTCGCAATACGAATGCCCCCATCTGTCCCTATTAATCATTACCTCGGGGTTCCGAAAACCAACAAAATAGAACCGAGGTCCTATTCCATTATTCCATGCACACAGTATTCAGGCGAAGGTAGCCTGCTTTGAGCACTCTAATTTGTTCAAAGTAAACGTACCGGCCCACCTCGACACTCAGTGAAGAGCACCGCGATGGGATATTAGTTGGACCGCCCCGTGAAGAGCTAAGCCCACCGGTAGGACGTACCACATAATGCCAGTTAAACACCGCGAGCGGTGAACCGACACTGTGACACACAGATTCAACTACGAGCTTTTTAACCGCAACAACTTTAATATACGCTATTGGAGCTGGAATTACCGCGGCTGCTGGCACCAGACTTGCCCTCCAATGGATCCTTGTTAAAGGATTTAAAGTGTACTCATTCCGATTACGGGGCCTCGGATGAGTCCCGTATCGTTATTTTTCGTCACTACCTCCCCGTGCCGGGAGTGGGTAATTTGCGCGCCTGCTGCCTTCCTTGGATGTGGTAGCCAGTAGTAGAGGTAAGGGGATTCTAACTCAGGTCCTCTGAGGGGAGCGCGGGGGCGGGGGGAAGTGAGGGCGCGCGGGGGAGCGCGGCGGAGGGAAACATGGACGCGGGGCCTGTGCGGAGTGGAAGACAGGTTGCGCGCGCACGTGCCGCGGAGTGGGGGAAGCCGCGATCGTGGAGGGGATCAGTCCGGGCCGAGCGGCCGCGGAGACCTCTCCACACCGGACCCACCGCCGGAAATTTCCACGGAGGTGAATGACCCCCAAAAAATCTCTTTCAGACCTCGGCCCACCCCAAAATTTTTTTTATACCTAACCGAGGGAGGGGACGACCCCCAAATAATTTTCCAAACCATTATGCGATGGAATTGTTTAATACATTATCAGAAATTGTTTCGGACAATGTTGGGAAAGATTGGTGTTTTCACACCGCGTCTTCGGAGGGAAAGAGACAGAGCATTACCTTTAAAGCTAAAATTTTGGAAGAGGGAAAGAGACAACACTACTTGGCGATACAATCGCACGCATTCTAAAGCTAACAGTTTTTTAAAGCTAACAGTATTCTAAAGCGTTCCGATTTATCAATCTTAGCGTCGCGCACGATCGTGCATAATTCGAAACCTCCGGAGCAGCCGTGCAGGGTGACATCATTTAACAGCGCGAAGAACGAAATAGAATTATGTGGCGTCAGCAAATCTTAAAATTAGGTGGCGAGGAGAGAAGGAGGGTAAATGAAATGGCACAATGAAATACGTTTAAGAATATATTGTTACAAAAACTATTAAAGATAAAAAAAATAATAAAAACATAAAAAATAAAAAAAACAAAAAATAAAAAAAAATTGAAAAAAATTATGGCGTCGGCGGTGGTGAGGACGGTGGCGAAGACGGCGGCGGTGAGGACGACTGTGAGGACGGCGTCGGCGAGGACGGCGTCGGCGGCGTCGACGGAGGCCACCAGGTTGACGACGACGACGACTGCGGCTGCGGCCTGCTGACAGTGGACGACGACGACGACGACTGCGGCTGCGGCCTGCTGACAGTGGACGACGACGACGACTGCGGCGGCTGCGGGCTGCTGACAGTGGACGACGACGACGACTGCGGCGGCTGCGGCCTGCTGACATCAATCCATCCAGTCTCTTGTGGTGATGGAGGCCGCTGTCGCCGCAGGGGCCCCACCTGCCTGTATGGCGCCCACGGTCGCCGCATCCTTTCCGCCATGACAGGACCAATTATTGGCCCCGAACTCCGCCGCATCTGCGGCTCCTGGGCAGGTACCGCCTGAGGTGCAGCAGCAGCCTCCTCCAGGAGCCGCGCCAACAGCGCAAACCGTCTCATGAGGAAGTCGTTGTTCTAGAACATACACACAAACGTCGATATAATATTAATACTTCAAAACGGATAAAAAAGAAAAAAAGAAAAAAAAGAAAAAAAATACAAAGTATTACATACTATTGGAGGCGGCGGCGATGGCGATGGCGATGGCGATGGCGATGGCGATGGCGATGGCGATGGCGAGTTCTGGAAAATAGAACCCACGATATAACACTAACACAACAGCCGTCTGATTTGATCTCGCTCGATTTCAACGGTTAAACGCGATAAATGTTAAAAAATATTTTAAAGTACATACCTCAAAGACGTCGGAGCATGGCTCCTCGTCCCACTCCGGCGCGATGCAGTTAATTCCCATTATTTTAATAAAATATTTATTATTGCACAAAAAAAAAAACTGTCGCGCACAAAAACTGAACTGTATGCAATGAATATTTGAATGCAACTGGTCTCGCTGCGTCTCCAGGCTCTCGCATCTAAACTCATATCTCGAAATTGAGAAGTGCATAGCTTTGCAAAAGCTATGTTCTCCACCTGCATTTTCGCTGATTATCCTCCAGCACTTATCTTCGCCACGTCAGCGTCGGCGGTGGCGAGTTCTGGAAATTAGAACCCACGATATAACACTAACACAACAGCCGTCTGATTTGATCTCGCTCGATTTCAACGGTTAAACGCGATAAATGTTAAAAAATATTTTAAAGTACATACCTCAAAGACGTCGGAGTATGGCTCCTCGTCCCACTCCGGCGGGATGCGGTTGATTCCCATTTTTTTTTTAAATATTTGTTGCACAAAAAAACTGTCGCGCACAAAAAACTGAACTTTGCAAAAGCTATGTTCTCCACCTGCATTTTCGCTGATTATCCTCCAGCACTTATCTTCGCCACTGCCCATCCTCTCCTTTTTTCACACGCGTCTTCTTTCCCTTCTTCTTTGACACATCATTCAGCTAGACCATATCACTTTGAACGGTTTTGAACGCGAATCAAAACGGGTATCGAACGGTATGGAACGGGTATTGAACAGGTATTGAACGGGTATTGAACGGTTTTGAACGGGTATCGAACGGTATTGAACGGGTATCGAACGGTATTGAACGGGTATTGAACGGTTTTGAACGCGAATCAAAACGGGTATCGAACGGTATGGAACGGGTATTGAACAGGTATTGAACGGGTATTGAACGGTTTTGAACGGGTATCGAACGGTATTGAACGGGTATCGAACGGTATTGAACGGGTATTGAACGGTTTTGAACGGATATCGAACGGTTTTGAACGGGTATCGAACGGTATTGAACGGGTATCGAACGGTTTTGAACGGGTATCGAACGGTATGGAACGGATATCGAACGGTTTTGAACGGGTATCGAACGGTATTGAACGGGTATCGAACGGTTTTGAACGGGTATCGAACGGTATGGAACGGATATCGAACGGTTTTGAACGGGTATCAAACGGTATGGAACGGGTATTGAACGGTTTTGAACGCGAATCGAACGGTTTTGAATGGATATCGAACGGTTTCTACATAATAATTAAAACTATCGTCTTAATCTAGCGTACATGCAAGAGGTTGGGGAGGGTGAAGAAAAAAACATTTATGTATTAAAAATTGGTTATATTTTATTTAAGCATTTCCCTCTGGTGTTTAGACCACCAGTTGAATATTTTAAATACATTTTGCAAGGCACAGTGCTTTGCATGTCTGCCACATCGCAGAGTATCAACTACATTTAGCTTATTTAGAGATTTGATATCCTCGTAGTCAATGTCCAGCGTCTCGATGATCACGTCAGCTCTCGTATTTTCATCGAGGAAATCCGCAAGCCAGTCGCGTTTCTGTAGCCCTTTAACGTATACTATATGAGATGTATCGTCTTCTTCGTCGATCGCATCAGCTACAGCTTTCGTAATTAGCCGTTTAGCCATACTGTACGGAACGTCTCCATCGTCCCACCGTAGTCCGTGATGTTTTGCCACCAACCACCGAATGCTTGATTTGTCGGATTTTGTAAGAAGAAATTGTGGCATAGGACTCCCAAAAATATAGTGTGCGAGAATTGTCCCCTTGCGTAGGACAGCTACTTCCTTCGCGACAAATCTTCCATCGACGATGAACCCTTGCAGGTCAACGAATGTTGGTACAACCATTATCGGTACAATTTAGAGGTCCGCTCGCTTTCAAGACAGACAGGAGAATGCAGTTTTTCTCATAAAGCATCTCGATTTTCACGATGAAATTTTGTATGAATTTGACACAGGAGAGGGCGCACAAGTAGCGTGGCAATTTAATTCATTTTGCGCACTACGTTTGTCAGTGGATTGTATTCAACCACCCGATCGTGCAGAATCAGACAGTAGGCTGTAGTATTTGCCGACACATTCTCTTTACACTCGAATTCTATGCGCACGTCCACGGTGCCATTCTTGATGGACTCATTTTGTCGCGAACAATCAATCACCACGATGGGACCAAATTGTAAAAATTCAGCCACGGTGAATAATGCCTCGTTGCAACTATGTCCATAATACGATTTACCGAATTGCGTATACATGTGATACAAAATGGCATGCTTATTCTTGTCAAAGTCCAAGTTCATGTCATCGTATGGGTAAAATTCCGAGTTGAGAAAAAGTTTGACATTAGTCAATTTACAGTTGTTGAACTTAGTAACGTCTTCGCTCGTCACATTCTTTCGACCAGTCTGTAGAGCAAGGATCACGCATCGTGGCTTCTCTAGCTGTGCGGATGCCTTTACGGCCCACGAATGCTTGTTTGTGTTTTGCAACATAGGATACTCGTACAGATCCCACGATTGAAAACAAATGCTCAGGTTTTGTCCACTTTCCAAAGTACGTAGCAACGATAGCTTATTAATGTCGTTCAGCGTCACATGAGGCATCCGCCATTGTAGTTTAAATAATTTAATTTCTGGTTCCAACACCGATGATCCTATCAGTGCATTGTTGTCGTTGCGCGACCGTATTAAAATCAATTCGTGACGCGCATTAATAATCATGTGTTTGTAGTTCTCGCAAAATCCTAGCAAATATTTGAGTGGGATGCAAAAATTGAAATGATTTTTGACTATTGACCCATCGCGTCGTTTCAAGCCCCATCCGGCATTCTCCATATTTTTGTCTTCGTCCGATGTCAGCGATACATAGTTTTTAAGCGTGCTAGTTATTCCAACGTTTCTGTTGCGATCAATCTCCACGCCATTCAGCTCATATCGAATCTCATCGAATAAGAACGCCACACAATTATTTCCCAACATCACCGTTAACGCATCATTTGGCTTATTTATCTTCAATTTCCCCTCCACATAGAGGAAACTTTCACACGGCAATGTGTATAAATCCTGCTGCTGTATCGGTATTCTTATCTCATCGCTGTATCCAAACGTTGTGTTTACGTATGGGTTGTATGTGTGAGTCTCAAGCTTGACGATGCGATCATCAAACGTCGGCTTCCCTCCAATGCTTAGAATATCAGCCATTTTTTTCCAACTTAAATGCGCACAATGAATCCCAAAGATTTCAAAAATGCAATGTTCGCAGCACTGAGCCTCTTCTTTTTAGCGTGATCAGAGCTGTTGGTGTTGTAAACAATTTCACTTGGAACAAACGGGTTTCTGGAGTCGTTCAATACAAGCATTTCTTTCGCACCACACGTATTATCGTAGTCGTCGTCGCACGTGCAGTCTGATTGTAATCTCTTCACCTCGAAAATCAAGCAACCGTCCGTCTTGATCCACAACGCGTATCGTCAGATCCGTAATGACTCGTGCGGTGATTGGAAGGTAAATGATCTGCGCGGGCGTTTCCGATATCTTATATCCTGGTGGAACTCTCGGAGAAAATTCATGTATCGTATGTACGCGCCTCCCATTGTTGTACGCCCCAGTGGTTACGCTACATTCTATGCGAATAATGTTCACGTTCATGATATTAATTGGATCGTCCGATTCGTGCCATCGTTCTGGTGCTAATACCCGATTCGTGGAGAATCCCAGTAGCGATCCAATGTTGTTGGGCTTTGTAAAGTCTACGGTGAACCGACAGTACAGCTCGCTTTTCATGGTATTGTTATTGGGACGCAACACTATAGGATACACATCGTTGTCCCCGTCATCCCCATCGCCATCGGTGTCACCAAGATTTTTAGGATACCGTTCGAGTAATCGTTGCTTCAGGTACTTGGCAATGGCGTCTAGTTCGTAGGAGCCGTGGGGAATCGTAATGTATTCATAAGCGGTGTCGGCACTGTTGTTTACGATGAAGTAGAATTTATCGTTGCTCGAGTCGATGTTCGGTATTGTGTGATAAGTTTCAAAGGTTGTTAGACCAAGCTCGTAATCGTCATCGCTCAAATCTATGGGTGGAAAGTAGCTCGCCGCGAGGGTGCTACTCTTGCCGGTTAGAGTGAATGTTAACGACATATTCTGCCCGAACTGCTCAACCAGTACTGAATCAGAGTGGTGGGAAGTCAATCCTTAAATTTGGTGCCGATCGTTTGTAGAAAGCGTAGACATAGTTGTCCGCAATTGCTCTGATCGTACTTCTGATAGGACGTTCGATTGTATTCAATTTTCACAGCATCCTTATCCAGATATTTTACCAATTCCATAGGTGGTCGAAGATTCCCAAAGCTGTCGAAATATATAGCTCGACACCCTCTCTTCGCATACGCCACCCAATGAGTCCCCAGCCCCTCGGCATTGTCCAAATTTACGATACCGCTCTCGTTTCGACGTACTCCACCAGCTGGTAACGCGTTGCGCATAAAAACACCTCTAAAGAATGGAATACGCATACGTTTTGCCAACTCCTCCAATTGCACATCGGTAGTTACGCCCGCAGGCATTTTTATTTTCTTTTCGACGTTTTTTTTTTTCGTTTAGATATTCCCTGTCCGCGCTTGTACGGCGCGAGATAAAGTCCGCGACCTTCCATGGAGCGATTATGGCGTTGCATTTCCTGCAGCTGACGTTGCGCCGCCTTATTATCGTTTACCGCCTTGGCGATCCCCGCCGCTCCACCAGCCAATGATCCGAGAACACCCAACAGCGGTAAAAGTGGTAATATACCACCCCGTTTTGCCACCGGAAGAATCCGCTTTTGCGATGCTCTCTTTGGAGTCCTTTTGCGAGTTTTTGTTTTCATCCCCATTCCGATCTTCGTCTTGGCCTTCATAGCAGCCCAAACAGCTGTAGCAGCACCTCTTTCACCCAGAGTCGAGTCTCGCGCAACGATGCGTTTTCGCGCTTTGTCAGCGAGAACGTTATCTGCCGCGTGCCTTTCGCCGAGGTCGTTGCTACGCGAATATGCAATATCGTGTTCGCGACACGCTGCGTCCAACGGATTGATACCTCGATCCCCTCTAGCCAATCGTTTTGCAAGATGAGTTCCTGGACCGCAAAACTGATATCCCGGGATGTGTAATTCGATAGGTAGCGCGTTTATAGCTCGATTTAACAAACCACAACCTTTCTTTACTCTCGTCGGTGACATTCGCTACAGTTTTTAATCAGTGGTGATGGACCGTCGATATGCGTTCGCTGCCAAGGGCGATTATAATGTTCCAAGCACCGGCGATACTGCTGAACCTCGGAATTGGCTTTTATATGCTCGGGGAGCCTGTCCCACAACCGATCAATGTGCCTGCCAAAGTCTCGCAGTAGAATAATCTTTGGTATATATTTCAATTGCTCAGAGGTTAGGTCTCGAATATCATAATTATCCGACAGGATCAGAAGCATTTTGAATACTGAGCCATCATGTTTCAGCGCGGACCTATAAATAGGGTGCATCACCGCCTCGACGTATTCAAAATCATTTTTCACGGTTCGCGGGGAGGATGCGATTCGTGCGACAACCTGTAACCATACGCGTGACAAATTTTGACGATAAATCGCGAGTGATGGCTTCGAAAACAGGACGCAGACATGGTAGCATGCTACCAAACACTATCCGCTGCCTCATTTGTGGTCCATCAAATTGTGGAAAGACCAACGTGCTGGTCAGCTTGTTGGAAAGTCCTCACGGCGTCCGCTTCGAGAACGTGTACGTGTATTCCAAGTCGTTGCAACAGCCGAAATATCAGTACTTGGAGAATTTATTGGCTCCGATAGATGAAATTGGCTACTTTACGTTTTCGAATAACAGTGACGTCATCCCACCGAGCGAATCGCTTCCGAATTCCATTTTTATCTTTGATGACGTGGCATGCGACAAGCAAGATACGATACGAGAGTACTTTGCAATGGGGCGCCACTCGAACGTTGACTGCTTCTATCTCTGTCAGACGTATGCAAAGATTCCCAAACATCTAATACGCGACAATGCGAATCTGTTGATTCTGTTTAAGCAGGATGGTACCAACTTGAAACATGTGTACAACGATCACGTAAACACCGACATGCCTTACGAGGATTTCTGCGCTTTGTGTCGTAATTGTTGGCAACGGGAGTATGGTTTCGTGGTGATAGACAAGGATAGTGCAATGTCCAATGGACGTTATAGAAAGGGATTTAACGAGTTTGCCATACCATGAGATGGTCAATTGTCGTCAACACGTCGGTGGGAAAGCAACGTCTGCGGTACAGCGATGATCGATATCGATAGTCTGGAGATTAAGGATCGCGAGAGAATAGCGAAGGAAATTGCAAAAACCAGCGAAGCCATTCGTCAGAAACATCAGGCTTTGAAGACTGGCAAGATGGAGGAAGATATCGCGTTGGAGAAATACTTTAAACCTATCGTCGAACCACTAAAACATATTGCGGAAAATACCGCAGCGACGGAAGCTGACACATCGCCGCTGATGAGCACAGACGTTGAG
This sequence comes from Andrena dorsata, assembly GCA_929108735.1. NCBI lineage: Eukaryota > Metazoa > Arthropoda > Insecta > Hymenoptera > Andrenidae > Andrena > Andrena dorsata. The sequence continues at coordinate 3,747,232 of OV815488.1, read as the reverse complement.
GGGAATGAAACATTAACGCCTAAAAAAATCCTTCTGAAAGGAAACACATCGCGCAAGGCAAAGAGGAAACAACACATGTCGGCGGAATATTCACCCATAACCTCGACACCAGTTCAAGCGAAGCGGAACCGACAGAATGCCAGATCAAACGATTCTCCGACTCCACCCACACCAATAAGTACATTTCCCAATGTGCAATCACTCTCAACCATTGATGATGATGTTTTCGAAACTAGTCCCAATGAGTCGTTTGTAACATCTATTAGACAGCAATTCCAAACATCCGAGGGACAAGAGACGTTTCGCAATCATTTCGGCCCGCTGGGGCAAAAATACATGAGCGCGATCCTAAGTGGTGATAAGGATACAACAATGGACTATGTGTACGGCGTATACTTTGGCAATAGTGGAACGATGCTTGGAGATAAGGCTTTCGATATAGACAAGGATGATAATATAATCATAGATGGTGTAAAATACAGAGGAACACCCGGTCTTTACGAACTGATTTTCAAGAGAATTCCCGATGATGCTCTATACACCGATGCCGATAAACAAAAATATAAAAGTATACTGCTGGCGACGAACGCCCACAGACGCGGTCATGGTGCTAAAAATCCCATATTGAGCAACAAGGGACACAAGTACAAATATGTAATTGCACCGCTACTCCCTCGCGCATCAGCTAGTAGGGCAGGGAAAGGTCTAACGGTACCGCGCGCTATGGTGGTAAACGATAACAAGATCGATTACGTACACTGGAACGATCCCAACGAGCTGGTGGATCGAATGCGTTTGCTTGAAGCGTCGCGTCAGGCGGGTAACAACTCTCACGATCCCGAAATTCTATCGATTATCGAGGAACTCCGCGAGGTAGGCCTCATTATAAATTAAACCGCATGCCGATGATGTGCGCTGTATGCATCGAGATGTCGATCAACAAATTTGGGGTATCGCTCGAGAAGAGTGGAGCAGCTACAATGGACTATTACAAATGGAGCGGTTTGCTTCGAAATTACATGCGAGATAACACCCTTTGCATGGCTGGTGTCGACTTTGATGCGAAATCACGCAAGATACGACGTGTAGCTCAGCCGGTGGCCGACACCGATGTCGTCAATAAACTATACGTGGAAAAGAACATTAAACTTTTGAGAGAGCAGCAGGAAGAATTAGAGAGGAAGCTGGTTGTGTTTCAGAAAGATATGCTGACGTTGCAAAACAGCGTTCAAAAGATATCGGAGGCGTTCAATTCTATCCCGCAGCCCGACAGCGAAACTCGTAAAGTTAAAGAGGCTATAACCGCTTTTGCTACGGAGCAGCAACTTGTCCAGAATTTCCTCGGACCGACGAGAAGCACATAATAAATGTACGCGATAATTATCGCATCATTCGTGTCCAAGACACCTCGGCGATCAAACATGCAACCATTATCGAAATCCAAGAGTAAAGAAGAAAACCATGGCTACAAGAAGCTACAACTCGTTGAGGAATTGCACGCTCCAGCTCGAAGACATTTCCCGCGGAGACGCGTCGTAGTGCAGGGATACGATGATTTGTGGCAAGCTGACATTGTAGAAATGCGTCCATACTCGCGTTTCAACCAAGGTCGCCACTACATACTTACCGTCATCGATGTGTTGAGCAAGTATGCATGGGCGGTGCCGCTCAAGACTAAAAGTGGCGCTGAGGTGACTAAAGCGTTCGCAAAGATATTTAGAGATCGATATCCGAAAAATTTGCAAACCGATCAAGGAAAAGAATTTTACAACGCCGATATGCAGAAACTCTTGACAAAGCACGATATTAATCATTATTCGACGTATTCGGTGATGAAGGCCTCCGTCGTAGAACGTTTCAATCGAACTTTGAAGAACAATATGTGGAAATTGTTTACGCTCAATGGAACCTATAGATGGATCGATGTGCTACCGCGTCTGCTTGCAGAGTATAACGCACGAAAACATAGAACCATCAGAATGCGTCCTTGCGATGTTACCCCTGTGATCGCCGACAGGCTGCTAGCCACCGTATACAGCAACATAAAGATCGCTGCTCCAGCGAGATTCAAGTTGGGCGAGTTTGTGCGCGTGAGCAAATTTAAAACCATCTTCGATAAAGGCTATACGCCGAATTGGACAACGGAGGTGTTCAAGATAGCCAAAGTACAGGCAACTAATCCTGCAACGTATCTGCTCGTCGATTCCTGTGGAAAACCCGTTGCCGGTGGATTCTATGAACATGAGCTGCAACGTGTCGCCGATCCTGATGTGCATCTAGTGGAAAAAGTGTTGCGTAGAAAGGGGGATAAGGTGTACGTCAAGTGGCTGGGGTTTGATAAATCACACAATTCTTGGATCAATAAAAATAATATATTGTAAAATTAATAATTCAATAAATACAATGATACATATGTGTAAATGTGTAAACAATTTTTTTATTTTAACACATTAATCCCACTATTTATAATACAATAATTCCACTATTTATAATACAATAATTCCACTATTTATAATACAATAATTTCTATTTTACAATGGGATATTATAATGTCCCCAGGGCAGAGTGTCGGTCGAATCGGGTACGATATGCCGCTTGTCATCATATGGACTTAGAGCGATTTTAGATTCCGAAATGGTGTACACTTTATGATGCTTAGACCGTATACATGATTGTCTGCGAACCATTTCGATCTCCCTTTGCAAACACTGCGCGTAATCGTCGAAAGTTATCGTTCTGGCTATGACGTTGGTCTTGACGCCTTTCGCCTTTTTCGTATCTTTTTTACCATCTACGCGAAGTGCATACATTTTCGCTCTAAGACCTACGAATTCGGTCATTATCACACCGTTATTTTCATCCTTCATCAGCCCTGGAACCTTCTTATTTACACGTGGCATATTATATGCATTGTCGATAGGATAATCGCTTGTGTCGAATCTATCGATATTGTGCTTCATGGTCTCGTAGATATCGTCGCATCGAATATGGTAAATGAGGCTGTCTGTGTCTGTGTATAGAATTTTACAATTTTCCCCATGCTTGGGCGACATGTACTCGTGATGAAATTCATACAAACAAATTTTTGATATGTCCAGAATGCACATACCCACGTATATCGGTTTGTTGAATTTCACCTCGAGTTTTCGCAATTCAACAGCTATTAAATTTTCCGAAAAAACACTTCTGCTATGGAAATTCGGTTTCGCGATCATTGCCTCCGCGCCATATCGCCCTTCCCAATGTGTTAACAGTTTTACATCCACGTGATTTCGTACATTTTCCATAGTTTTGCCAAATACCGCGTTGTTCATCAATTTGTACAAATTTTTTTCAAAGTCGTTTGTCGCGCTTGTTCTGAACCGTGTATTGAGTTCGATGTAATCGCGGAGCCAGGGAGATTGAGCGAATTGAAGCACGCGGTGTATCTTTGTAATACGAAGACCGTGACGCGTGCACTGCTGCAGGTTACGGTAATGGATAACGTAACGCTGCTTATCGTATACCGTCGCGAGTAATTTGTCCTGCCTGCTGCCAGGTGGTTTGGCACGCGTCGGGCAGAACGGTAGATCGGCATGAGCGTTGTGCAGACGTTGCGGATATTCCAGATCTACCTCGAGAATGTACCCTATGAGCGAATCGACTTTGATTGATGATACATCAAACTTTGCGACATCTTCGACCCATTGAAATTTAGCGTATGGTAGGGGCTGACACATTGCCCACCCATACAAATTATTCACATCAAAGTACATCAAGTACGATGACTCTTCCGATGCGTCGTAAGATGGCATGTACTTGTTATTGGCATGTGCATATCTTCCGGAACATTGGCTTAAACCACCACGTATGCCGCGTTCGATAAACATGACCATATCAACGTCGGTGAGCAATTCGAATTCAATTTTGGTATGCTTTAGCATGGCATCCCACGTGAAACCGGGTAGAGTATAATAATGCGCCGAATCTAATCCATAACTTTTGATACAACTTTCGCGAAAATTTTCAAAAATATCAGCCAATAACAAGACATCAGTTTTCAAATACAAGTCGCTGTATTCGCCCAAGGTTCTAATCCCGAAACGCTGCCAGATAGTCTCAGCGTGCGCGTAATCGCTCTCGGATACAGTCTCACCCGTTAACGAACTGTAGAATGACTCGCGCGGCGGTAAGCATGGATCCTGCAGCTTGTTCGCGCAATCAAGGTATTCGTACGGAAAGACACCTTTTCGCGTCAATAAATTGAAATCTTCGGTGGATAATGTTTCAAATTTGGATCGTAAAATTTTTAATTGATCTATGCTAAGAAAAGATGCTAATTTGTCGAGACTGGTATTGAGAAATTTGTACGAATCGATGAATCGTAATTTAATATAATTTCGCGAGTCTGATTCAGCCGTATCTTCGACATTTTTTGTGAACGAAATATACTTTTCTTTGGTTATGGGCAATACATCAACGTGACCGTCGAAAGCGGTAGCTATTTCCTCGATAATGAAATGTGAATCGTAGCCGGATAAATTATGGAAAACTATGGGGATGTAAAACGCGTTTTTATAATTTAAATTGCACTCCGAATGTGCCGGGCCTCTAAACCGTCCGGATAGATGACAATGATCGCGAACTCGTACATCGTTAGCCTTGAATGGTTTTTCGCAAATATGACAGTCTGTTGCATCGTGAAATATCGTCAACTGTTCGCTGGTTAAATCAAGCATGGGAACATTACTGTTCAAGATGGGTTTGGCGAAGTTTGCAAATTTTTTCAGTTCGTATACGAACCATGAAACACAATCCGCGTCGCGGCGACATCGATACGTCGATAGCGATGTGTCGTAGGAACAATGCATATAATATGCAATGCTATGCACTTTATGGTGCTGATATGTATGTAACTTATTATCTAGATCACCCACGCGATTGTCCTCTGTTTTCTCGATGATGCACTCCAGATCTGCATACACCACGAAGGGGAGCCGCTCCTTCCTGCAGTGGTTCTCGAAGCTTAGGAGATTTTTTCCTTCGCTGGGCAGCAGGATGGCGCAGTCGTTCATCTTGCCGCAGTCCAGCGAATGGATCTCCAACTTCTCGACAGATCCGAAATAGTGCATGCATCTGTAACCATAAATATTTTTATTTAATTTGTTTCGTGAGACATTTCAATATTTCACAAGTTTTCTGTACATACCGATCGCAGATGAATTTCTTTTCCTTGTGCCTGCTCAGCTGCATGCTCACCAGCCGGGACAAGTTCTTGATAAGTACAAAGTGCCCTACATCACCGTGCTCTTGATTCGGTGTGTAGAGCAGGTTGACGTGTTGATCCCTCTTGTTGCTGGTGAGACGCAGCGGAAAGACCGTCGACCCTTTCTCCTCGTCGAAGGTGTAGACGTTGACGGAGATTTCGTTCTGTCGCTCAAACTTCCCTATTTGCTCCAGGGACATTGGGAACTCAATGCCCTGGAGATTTAGCACGGAAGCATAAGGCGGGTACGAACTTGGGCGATCGGCATTTCTTTCGACAGGATGGAGAGCGGCGACCACTGCCCACGCGAAACACGCATTGTCCGGGGATTGCACGCTAATTGTGGCTTTCTTCAAAGACAATATACGCGGCAACTTGACGTAACATCCCGCGCGCAGCGGATTGTACTTGTTGACATTGACGGTTAGATTCATGATTCTCGTCAATGCCCATCCGCTGTCGCGTTCCTGGAACTCTTCCAGCGATGCCAGGGTGGGTTCGATGACGCATCGTTGGTACCACTCCTGTAGATCGGATGTGTGGAAGAGTTCGCAGTTTCGGGTGTTGATGCTTTTACAAGCATGCTTGTCACCCGCCACAAATTCGCCGTTGAACACAGTGTTCACTTTGAGGTTTCGCTGTTTCCTCAAAGCATCCTGCACATGCTCCAGCACGATGGTCCCCGCATCCTGAAGGAAGTTGCGCGGCTCGATGTAATTCGAATTTAGCACGGCACCAGTTAATACGCGGCTATCGAACGCAGTGTCTATTTCGTGCCACAAAAGTCCCGTACTCGAATGACCGGCACCTTCGCGCACGAAACGTCCGCGCAACGAATGTTTCAGTCCTTCGAGACGTGCGATTCGAGCAATCAGCGATTGCCGAACACCGATCGATAATCGTGGGCGTTTCACGCGACTTTGTTCTTCCAACGATTCGATGCACTCGTTGCACCGTTCTTCCCACGCGAGGTACTCTTCCCGAGAAATCAATCGCGTGGATTGATCCAACAATTGGCGTTCTACTTGCGCGAATTCTTCCATGGTCGTAAATATAATGTGACTTTTCCACGCAATACGTTGCAACGATTTACGGCTTTGTACAGTTTAGAGCATATATTTATATCCTCATCATGATTTGGTATCTCTGTCTAACTCTTTTAGCGCACCCCCTCCCTCGAATGCATTAGTTTCAGCTAATACTGTATAATTCATTCTTTTTTTGGCGTACCCCTCCCCAAATGCATTAGTTTCTGCTGATACAGCATAATTCTTTCTACGATTCACGCGTATGAGGAATTAGCGGGCATGATCATCCGACATAGTTTCTGCTGATACAGCATAATTCTAAGACTCGACGTTCCCAGAAATATTATATTACGTTCGGCACGTGTCGAGACTTTTTATCCTTGAGGATGGGACTCAAATTACATATGCTACGACGTTGAGATTTCGGCACATTATGGAAAAATTGGTAGCTTTATAATAAAATGTGGTGGCGGGGGGGGAAGCAATTGCACCTCTATTTAAGCAAGTCTCTCGGATGTCATTCAATCAATCGCTCAATAGTCTCAGTGCCTTTCGACGGAACAAATTGTGCTCTGAAAACAAAAATGTGCAGTACCAGTGCCGAAGGAAACGTTGAACGCATGAATTATTACGTTCCGATCGTGCGAGATGACGGCGTGGCTCAATGCGGGGAGGATACAGTTGTTTGGTAAGGGTTAATTTTCACATCTTAAAATTTTTATGTTTATTCCTAATACGCGCGAGCAATTTCATAGCTTTGATTGTTCTCTTAGCTCGCACCGAACATCGCGTATCATGGTTAGAAGATATGCATTAACATCCACGGGCAGCAAATACTTGGAAATTGGGATCAGAGTATGGCCTACGATTGATGTAGAAATGGTTCTCGGCGACAATCGTGGGATGTTTCTCACGTTATCATGGGATACATGGGGTTTGCTATGCGGCAGTCGTACAACCATTGAAGAACGTGCACGATTACCTGAATCACCTTCGATGCAAATGGATCAATTAACTGTGGATTTTTGTGAAATCTATAATTCCCCGATTGTAAGGATGGCACTACATAATAATAAGTCGCTGTATTTCAAACCGAATACGATAACATTTTTATTAAATCTTGAACCATGTATAGACTATGTGTATGCGCGGCTGTATCAAAATGTGAGAGATGTTAGGATAAAATTTGAAACTTTTGTTAAAGTGCTACAGCAAAGCGATCTTGCCTGCGAAACATTAGATGCGCGTCGTGCTGCTAAAATCATACGTGAAAGTGAACATTACTGCGAGGATTATTATGTAGATTGCGAACTGGTAGCATGTGCCATCAATGATATTCTAGCTGATGCTCGTAGGAAAAAATGTTAAAATTATATTCTTTTAATTTTAAATAAATTTCTTAAACACATATTATTTGTCAATTTCATTTACTCGTCTTCCTCCTCGCCACCTAATTTTAAGATATGGCGTTTCTGCTAACGGTGCATAATTCAAAGATTCGACGTTCCCAGAAATATTATATTACGTTCAACACGTGTCCGAGACTTTTATCCTTGGGGACTCAAATTACATATGCTACGACGTTAAGATTTCAGCACATTATGGAAAAAATTGATTGCTTTAGAATAAAATGCGGCGGTGGGAGAAGCAATTGCACCTCTATTTAGGCCTGTCTCTCGGATACCATTCAATCAATCGCTCAATAGTCGCATACGTTCGTGCCAGCACAATTATTAACTGCTTCCATTCAATACACTCCGTCATAGTACTAACAGTTGAACTGGAACAGTTTTTTGAAACACTTGTGAAACTGCTTTGAAGGATATCATTCACCATCCAACGCATAGAAGATACAATCGAATAATACCGTAAGTTTCCATTACCATATTTTTAGTGAATCGTTGTGTTAGTAACTTTGAGAATTATATGAAAAAAATCGATTTTAGATTATGTCTATACCCATGGATTTGTATTGGAAAGTTGCTGCTGTGATCCCCAGTCGCGCATCCCATCCCAAAATATATGTAGCGTGTCAGAATGTTGCTGTGCAATGCGAAGAAATTCGAGGTGATGAATTTCACAAGGCAGAAGATTTTTACGATGAGGATGAGGATGAGGATGATGATGATGAGGAGGAGGTTTATTTGAAGGTGTTCTACAATGGTGACTGTGAAAACAACTATTTACCGCGTAGTGAATATGGGTGTATGCATTTTTGGCTAGATATGCATAGGCAAACTTCATTCATCATTGGTGAAGATGATCCGGATGATGTGGCTCCGTCGAGCTGGGAGAAGGCCCTACAATCTGTTGTATGGCGGAAATGTATCAATGCGGGACAAATCGACGAAATCGCAATTAATCGCAATGCAATATCGGGGATTGAAGTTCGTGACATTGCAGTTCAGGTTAACGAGTCTGATTTTAATACGAGTACGCCATCGCAAGTTGATATATTTTTTACTGATGATGATTTATTTACTGAAATCATCAACAATGCATTCTTTACGAACGATATTGATGATGCTATATTCAACGATGATGTTGACCAGTGGGATTGATAACTCCATCCCAATCATCATCGTCGCCATTGCCATCGCCATCACCATCACCGCCTCCGGTGGTATGTAATACTACTTTACACTGATTTATGCATTTTGATGTGTGAGTATTATATCAACGTTTGTATCTGTGTGCAGGTGATTCATGGAAATGTGTGGTACCCACCACCGCCGCCGCCGCCATCGCCCCCATCGCCGTGGCCATAATTTATTTTTTTATTTTTATGTTTTTTCTCTTTTATTTTTATGTTTTTTCTCTTTTTTTTATCTTTAATAGTTTTTTGTAACAATATATTCTTAAACGTATTTCATTGTGCCATTTCATTTACCCTCCTTCTCTCCTCGCCACCTAATTTTAAGATTTGCTGACGCCACATAATTCTATTTCGTTCTTCGCGCTGTTAAATGATGTCACCCTGCACGGCTGCTCCGGAGGTTTCGAATTATGCACGATCGTGCGCGACGCTAAGATTGATAAATCGGAACGCTTTAGAATACTGTTAGCTTTAAAAACTGTTAGCTTTAGAATGCGTGCGATTGTATCGCCAAGTAGTGTTGTCTCTTTCCCTCTTCCAAAATTTTAGCTTTAAAGGTAATGCTCTGTCTCTTTCCCTCCGAAGACGCGGTGTGAAAACACCAATCTTTCCCAACATTGTCCGAAACAATTTCTGATAATGTATTAAACAATTCCATCACATAATGGTTTGGAAAATTATTTGGGGGTCGTCCCCTCCCTCGGTTAGGTATAAAAAAAATTTTGGGGTGGGCCGAGGTCTGAAAGAGATTTTTTGGGGGTCATTCACCTCCGTGGAAATTTCCGGCGGTGGGTCCGGTCTGGAGAGGTCTCCGCGGCCGCTCGGCCCGGACTGATCCCCTCCACGATCGCGGCTTCCCCCTCTCCGCGGCACGTGCGCGCGCAACCTGTCTTCCACTCCGCACAGGCCCCGCGTCCATGTTTCCCTCCGCCGTGCTCCCCCGCGCGCCCTCACTTCCCCCCCGCCCCCGCGCTCCCCTCAGAGGACCTGAGTTAGAATCCCCTTATACATACTACTATTATTCATGGCCGACGGATGAAAGACCTTGGAATAAAAAAATTATTCTGTAAATATATGACTTTTCAATACCATTTATTATCACATATCCACTAACTTATGCATTAAAATAACAATTGTTAATATTTCCTCGTCTTCCTCCTCTTCCTCCCCCATACTTCCATTCCCTTAATTGTTTTTTCAAATCGCTGTTCTGTAATATGAAAAATAAACATAAATAAATCTTAAAACTTTCATTAGAATGTAAGAAATTGCACGAGATTGTCTACGTATCTACATACCTCCTTCTGAAGTCGGATCGCGACCTCCATCCATCTCGGGCGCGGAGTCGGCTCCCTGCGCGGACTCCGTCGCGAGGACGGAGTAGCCTCTCTGCGCGGACTCCGTTCTCGGGACGGAGTCCGGCTACTCGTTCGACTCCGTCGCGAAGACGGGGTCCTACTACTCGTTCGACTTCGTCTTCGCGACGGAGTCTTGCTGCTTGTTTGCTTCCGTTCCGGGGACGGAGGGTTTTCACCCGCCTTATCTTCTCTGTCTTCGGTTCCAGACATCTAAAAAGAGTCGAAGAAACAGTGAAACTATTGAACGTAATGGATTTGAAAGTGCTGTGGAAGAGCCAGAGTTAGCTAAAATGTAATCTAATTAAAAATTAGAAATTACGATTAAAATGTAATTGTGTAATGAATTACCTACACATTATTTTCTGTAATTGTTAATTTAGGTAGTTGACCACAATTTTGTCAATTATCTAAATTAACGATCGTAGAATATAATGTGTAATCAATTACACAATTACATTTTAATCGTAACTTATAATTTATAATTATATTACATTTTGCTCAACTGAGAGAGGAGTACACGTTTATGAACTTGGTACATTTGGGTACAATATAGGCTTCCTTTAGCCAAGATTTCTTTAGCCAAGATTTAGCGCAGGAGGAGAATCTTCAGATTTCTAAATGCTGAAATTTCCAAGTTCGAAAGCGTTGAAATTCAGACATTTCCAAAATTTGTAATTATGAGGTTATCAAGTTTCACAATATCTGTAATTGAAGGTTCAGATGCAATAAGGGGACTTATTATTTAGACTAGCGCTCGAAAATGCGAAAAAATATTGTCCAAACGCTAAGAAAAATTGGAAAATTAAATTTTATTAAACTGGATTTTAAAAAATATAGTGTTGTAAAGCTCGTCACGGCACACATTTTTTCTTTTTTACGGTTTCTTTATCGAATCATTAGTATTCGAGATAAAAATTATATACCAAACAAATGTCTTCGACCAAAGTCAATACCTTTTAAACAAAAATTGCGATAACTTGAGTAATTATTATCGGATTGTTAGGAGACTTGAAACATCACTTCAGATAATTCTAGCGAAGCCGTAAAATGTATGCACAAAACCCTTGTGTTAAAAAATGTAACAATATTTAATCAAAAAGAAATACTGGACATAACCCATGTTTTCAACGTTCGCCGTTAAAAAGTATCCAGGCAATTTTGAGGTACATATAACTTGCAGCGACAAAGTTTTTCCTTAATATACAAGGAACATTTTCACCAATTTTCTCGCTGATTAATAAATAATTGTAGAAGATAAAGCGATATATATCAATTTCGCGCGCCACCAACAGTCAACAGCCGCGTATAATGCGTTACTTAGCAGTTTTAGCACTCGCGTTGACTGTTGATGCCGCGCGGAATTTATATATATCGCTTTATCTTCTACAATTATTTATTAATCAGTGTGAAAATTGGTGAAAATGTTCCTTGTATATTAAAGAAAAACTTTGTCGCCTCAAGTTATATGTACGTCAAAATTACCTCGATACTTTTTAACGGCGAACGTTGAAGAACATGGGATATGTCCAGTATTTCTTTTTGATTAAATATTATTACATTTTTTAACACAAGGGTTTTGTGCATACATTTTACGGCTTCGCTACAGTTTTCCGAGTTTTATGTTTCAAGTCTCCTAACAATCCGATAATAATTACTCAAGTTATCGCAATTTTTGTTGGAAAAGGTATTGACTTTGGCCGAAGAAATTTGTTTGATTTATAATTTTTATCTCGAATACTAATGACTCGATAAAGAAACTGTAAAAAGAAAAAATGTGTGCCGTGACGAGCTTTACAACACTATATTTTTTAAAATCCACTTTAATAAAATTTAATTTTCCAATTTTTCTTAGCGTTTGGACAATACTGTTTCGCATTTTCGAACGCTGGTCTCCTTATTGCATCCGAGCCTTGAATTTTAAAATTTCCGATTTTTCCACTTCTGATGTTTAGAAACTGCTGAATTTTCATCACTTGGTTTCAGTTTCAACTAAAGGAAGCCTACATTTCACCCGAATCTATATACCTTTCCTAGACATTTCGCGGGTAAATTGTAACATAACTTTCTTGTTCTACGTGAGAATGAATACACGAGTCTCTGAGCATCAAGCTGCGTATCGACATTGCGAGGCTGCCACGCGAGGCACGCCTCGCGGATTGGAGAATCTGGAAATTACCTCGATCATGATCACTTTGCGAGGCAGGCTCGTGCGACAGCCTCGCCCTACCTCCAGCATGATATTTGCGTCGCCCGAGCCATCGGATTTTTTATCTTGGGGCCGCGAAGCACCTTCCAGCACGTCGAAAAGTCGACGGCTGATGCCTCGTAAAGTAATAATGATCGAGGTAGTGTCCAGACTGTCCACTCCGCAAGGTGTGCCACGCGAGGCAGCCTTGCAATGGTGATACGCAACTTGAGAAACACGCGGACACTCAAACAATCACAGCTCACACGATAAATTTTGCACAAAAAATTACAATACTATGACAGTAATGGCACTTTACCCGGAATATGTCTAAATACAGTCTTATTAGACCACATTTAGAATAACCGGCACATATAGTGAAAAAGACAGGAGTAGTAGGCGTGAAGGTACTTACGATCTTTACTGTTCGGCAGTCACTAGTATTTCTGACGATCAAGCCTTTGCTAGCCTCAAGGGCCAGCGTTGCCTCAAAACAATTGCCGGCGCGGTTCACGCACACATTACCATCACTCCTGTAGGTGAACCTACTACACAACTTGCGATTCTTTCCTGAAATCGCTGGGCAGAGCGCAAACTGTCTTTCTCACTCACTCAATATTTTGTATTTCACTTGCACCAAGGACCGAGCGACACGTCTCGGCCCGCGTAAAGGTTCAAATGCGCAAAGATGATACGTCAAAAGTATATGCCCAGGTTAATCAAAAATCCTTTCCTGTCCACAATTCTGCACCAAAAAGTATTCCCGGAAGTACATATTCTATGTAAATGTATCAGCATACACCAATCCTAATGAGAAAGAGAGAAACAGAACGCATATATCCGTCCTTTTCTCATTATCTTTTGTTCTGCTTCTCAGCATCTGTAACTAATTCAGCGACAACGCTAGCTGATCAGTTTTCTGCTGTTTGCACTACAGTGAAGATGCAGAAAGCAATCGGGCTTTTATTTACTGCGCAGATATTGATACATATGGAATATTCATAATTTGTGAATTGTTCCATTCCTGCGTGGTTTGTTACTGTAGTGTCGATAAGTGTATATGTGTGTGTGACCATTCCATTGCCATGGAATCAAAGAAGGAAGCCGCAGATGCAAGGAACAATCGCTATTTGAAGGGTGCTGTAAAAGCGAAACAGCCCAAGTTATCTGCAAAGCGTTTGTCAAAAAATAGAAAGCGTCGAGAAACGTAAGTTATGTTTTATGGTACTGATTTTTATGCAGTTACAGTTTTTTATGTAGTAGTAGCAGCACGGTATTTTGTTGTATATAAGACGGTATTATTCATATTCTTTAAATATGTATATCAAAAGTCATTACTTTACTCTCTTGTCCCACTCTTTCTTTTCCAAATCGTATGCTCATCATTATTTAATTAATTAATAATCCGATGTATACCGTGTTTGGATTCATTTTCTGCAACTTTCATGCCGATGAGACGAAATGTAGGAATTTTAACCCTTCGTTGACTCTCTGGGTGTGAACCACCCATAAGCCGATTTTGACTCTCTGAACCTTTTATATGCAAAATAAATACCTTTTTCTCAAAGTCGACTTACAAATTATTTTTTCTCCTAAAATATTATATCCGAACATCAACTCTGTAGATTTTTAGCTTTTAATATTGACATTTGTAAAAGTTACAATTTTTTTAAGATTTTCTTCGTTTTTTCTCGACATGTGGTAATGTAGAATTATTTTACAAAAACTGTGATGAAATTTCAATAAATAAATTATTGGAATACATTATAGAGACCTTGAAATTGATCCATGATTTTTTTCATAATAATTGGATTCTTTGGATGAAAATGGCACTCGTTCAAAAATTGCTCTGGGTGTGAGCCACCCAGGTGTGTCAAAGTTGATTGAAAAAGGAGGTGTGTCAACGAAGGGTTAAATTAACGTTATGTATGTTATACAAACTATATGCCTTTTGTTAGTATCAAACGTTGAAACCAGTATACGCGTGTAGCATAACTACTAAAGACTGACCGGTAGACTCGCTGTCTAAGTTGCAGTTGAAATATTTATTCGGTATTGAAACAAGCGTAAGACGTTTTCGTCTCAAGGTCTGGAGAAGACTGACTGTCCGGGACCGAGAGTCCTTACAATGTCGCGATCGGACCTTCCTTAGTCCTATAGAATTATAATGGGGCTGATTTCATGCTGTCTGGACTCGGCGTTGCCGAGCTCGCGTTTTATAACATTGTTCGCGGCGTCTTGTCCGTTGAACGGCATCTCGATTTTTCTAACACTCGGCCATCCTGCAGTTGTGCTTGTCCTCAAGCACACAGCCGTCCTCAAATTTACGTTGTTTTCTGTAACATAAGAATTAAAAACACATCTGAGTATCTACGTCAATATTGAGAATATCATCTCAAGATCGACAAGGGAATTCCTTCACGAACAAAAATTATTCGTCAACTGACGATACTCCCCTTATTCAATCAATCCTCCTTCCCGCTACATAGCAACGACCATGGAAGGTGAATGCACTACGAATTGTACTACGAATTGTACTACGATGTACAGACATACATTCGGGCCGCCTCGGTTCTTTCGGCCCGCTTGAAATAATTCAAGCCGCTTGGTTCTGTTCGAGCCGCCCGCTTACTTCGGGCCGCTTGAAAAATTCAAGCTACTTGGTTCTATCCAAGCCGCTCGGTTCTTTCAAGCCGCTCGGTTCATTCGGGTACTCGACTCGGCTTGGAAATCGAGTTTCAGCTTGGTTCGGATTTCAAGCTACCCGAATATTCAAGTACTTGAACAGCTCTAATATCCAGAACAAGTCGGAAAGGGGAATGCGTTATTTCGGAATAAGTCAACCGAAATACCAAAAGTTTTTTATTAATATCTCGGAAACTAATGTCTGAAAGCGCAAAAGGACAAAATGTTTGTTTAGCAATATTTTTATTCCTTCAGGTTATAATTTATTAGATAGGTATGTGGTCGTGTATGTCGCATACAATGTTGTACCATTTCAGTTATATTAATACTAACTCCCCCTCTACACTCCACAGCATTCTAAACTTTCAAGCAGGGTCATTCCACGAGAAATCGGACACTTTTCCGAGGAACATTTGGGATTCTTGTGAAACTTGGATATATTGTAGTCTTTAGTGATATATAAATGTATTTCAAAGAATTTTGCAAAAATTTTCCAAATGGAGGAAATTGACTTTTTTTCATTAAATTATAACTTTTCAGCTAAGACACAGATACGAATGAGCTTTTGGGTGCTTACACTGGGGAAGTAAAAGTACCTAATAAAAATTATGTCACTTTAAAAAAAAATTTTAGACCATTTATGCTCCAATTGTTTTAAACAAATGCAATTTTATACTAGCAAGGCATTATTTATACATTTGAAAAAAATGAGGATATAGCCCTACATGTGCTCTTTACGGACACGTTTTCAGAAACGCGGACACTTTAAAATTGGTCGCATGAAAATTAATTGAATGTGACGCTGCGTCGCCCAGCATCGGCTCGACTACCTAGCTGAGCCGCGCTTGCTACAATACAGAACTATTTATGTCTTTCATTCCTAATCTTGCGTGGGCTTGAAAGTTATAGTATACCATATGGTTGAATTTGTCTTGACAGTCACATTCATATCGAGTAATGAAATATGTAGCATTCCATTTCTATGTATAAAAAATATTAAAAAATTTTCTCTTTCAATTTTTGTCAAATATTTACCATTTGTGAAAATCCTATATAACAATATCAGGTATAGCCACTTGGCCTCTGCTAGTACCGCGCAGCTTAGCTAGTCCAGCCGATGCTGGGCCACGCAGCGTTACATTCAATTAATTTTCATGCGACCAATTTTAAAGTGTCCGCGTTTCTGAAAACGTGTCGGCAAAGAGCACAGGTAGGGCTGTATCCTCATTTTTTCTCACTTTTTAAAGTAGTGCCCTGCTAGTAGAAAATTGTACTTGTTTAAAACAATTGCAGAATAAATGGTCTAAAATTTGTTTTTTTTTACGTGACATAATTTTTATTACGTGCTCTTACTTCCCCAGTGTAGGCACCCAAAAGCTCATTCTTACATGTCTCTTAGTTCAACAGTTATAATTTAATGGAAAAAAGTAAATTTCCACAAACTTGAAATTTTTGCAAAATTCTTTAAAATACGTTTATACATCACTAAAGACTACAACATATCCAAGTTTCACCAAGATTCCAAATGGTACTCCGAAAAGTGTCCGCTTTCACGTGGAATGACCCACGATTGAAATGCGAAAAGTATTCTTTTCACACGCGGTCAAGTGCACGCGTGCCAGCATACACACACAGCCGCGTTTCGCAGCGCGGGCTTGCTGCTTGTGGCTGCCTTCGCTTGCGAGTAGCGGAGACGGTTGTGCAGTAGGCTGGGCCGAAAAAATTTTGGATTCTTTCCTCGTCATAGTGACAAAAAGTTGTGAGGTGTGTCAAAAAACTCGCTGATGTTTTTTTATAATTTTAAAACTGTACTTAGCCGCGCCCCGGCGGGGTGAAAGGTGTCGTTCTGTCAAATTAATAGTTTTTGTAGATCATAGGGCGCAATCGGTGTCTACCAAGCTAGTAAGAAACCAAAAGTTTTTTTGTTGAATTATCTCAATGTTTCACTACGCCTCGCTATTTAATAAATAACACAGTACAACAGCCATCCGGACTTGTAATATTCAATAGCCGTTTCTTATAGGTTTTCGTGCCCTGAAAACGAATCCGCAACCCGTTTGTCGCCATCACCCTCAGTTTTTGAGAAAATCGATTTTGAAAAAAACTGCAAATTTTCAACTTTGAACATATTTTCTGTCGAAACGGTACTAGTTATTTCATTGTTCGTTGCGTCAAATTATTCTATGAACCTTCCCGAATACAACGATGTAAGTGATTATTGCGTTATGAACATTTAAATATGTTTAAACAACGATCAAAGGGAAAAGGACACCAATTTTTGCGGATATCTTTCAATTTATTTCCAAAACTAAGGGTCTGAGACGAAATCTGACCATCCCACGCGATGCAGCAGACATTGTTCCTTCGGAAAGCGTCGGCAAAAGTGCTAAGTCTCGTTTCGTTTTCAATACAGAAATGAAATAATTTTTTTTTTTTTTTTTTTTTTTTTTTTTTTTTTTTTTTTTTTTTTTTTTTTTTTTTTTTTTAGATGTGTTTCGACCGTAAATCTTAATTATAATTGATATTGGCGCACTGATTCGGTCATGAATAAAAAGTTGTTTTATTTAATTTAATAAAACAAAGAAATCAAAGCTATTTTGCAAATAATTATATTAATATTCCGACGTTTCGGTTCTTATTTGAACCATTTTCAAGGAAAGAATTTGACATAATATTGCATATGCTAATGATGATTGTGTCGCGACGTTCAAACTATGCAAACGACACTCGAGTCGGTTGGAAGAAGACTGAGGTAAACAGTGGACACCGCAGACATAACTAGAGGTGAAACGATAGA
Organism: Andrena dorsata; assembly: GCA_929108735.1. NCBI lineage: Eukaryota > Metazoa > Arthropoda > Insecta > Hymenoptera > Andrenidae > Andrena > Andrena dorsata. The sequence goes on along the minus strand of OV815488.1, from coordinate 3,729,338 downwards.
GATGGTTAAAGAAAGCCGTTGACAATTTCAAACATTTAAACACAGACCTTTCGTACAAATACTGCCTTTGTATAAACTAACTTCTTGCTCATGTGATAGAGTGTATATTAATAATCGGTGTAATGTAATGAGTTATATTACATAACATTAGATATGTAATAACTCGAGTGATGAATTGGGATTAATTAGAGAAATACATCATAACACATTACTTTTTTAGTAATGCTGCGTAATATTCTTGTACCTTAGGCGTTTCATACCGAAGATTCACGCTCGGTTGTTTAATCATATGCAATGTCTCTAAAATAATCCTCCGGTTCAAATTCAATTCTTTGTCAACAATTTTAGCATTATTGAAGTCGAAACAATGATCAAACTCTACAGAATGTTTAGTTAGGGCAGTATGTTGTAGGGGGGAAAGGAAAATATTTCTTTTGTGTTCATATATTCGTCTCTCTAGAAGTCTAGAAGTTTGTCCAATGTAAACTTGATTACATCCCATGCATGGGATTGAATATATAATATTAGAATTTTTAAACAATGGTAATTTATCTTTAATCGAAGGCAGTATATGTTTAGTATACAACGGTAGTTTGAAAATAGTGTGCATTCCGACTTTTCTGAAGATTCTCCTAATGTCGTTCGAAATACTATTTACGAAGGGCAACACAACAACATTTCTCCAGCCAATTGGTCCTAATAAATTACTTCTTTCAGTTTTACGCTTATCAACTAATAATGGATGATAAATTTCAAATGTTCTTTCTTTAATGATTTCAGAAACCATTGCTAATGGATATCCATTACGTTTTAACGTGTTTTTAACTAAAAGTAAATTGGCTGGACGAAATTTCGGGTCAGAAAGCAGAATTGCACGATCTACTAATCCTTTGATTAAACCCACTTTATGCTGCATGGGATGAGCTGAGAAAAAATTAATATATCTTCCAGACCAACTTGGTTTATGAAACCAATTTGTGATGATTTTACTATTTGTTCTAATGACCGTAGTATCAAGAAAACTCAGACACGAATCCTTCTCAATCTCATGAGTGAATTGTAACCTCATGTGGAAACTGTTAAACGTGTCTAACATTGTTTGTAAATCCTCAAGTCTAAGACATGTAATAACATCGTCAACATACCTCCTATAAAAAATCAATTCAAACGGTAATTTCGAAAGAGAAACACTCTCCAATTCCTCCATAACAATGTTCGCAATTACTGGCGAGATAGGCGAGCCCATAGCGGTTCCAAACACTTGTTTATAATATGTACCATTGAAAAGAAAAACGTTAGATTCTAAAACGAACTTAACAGCCTTGAGAAAACCCGTGCGATCAATACTGGTATGTTCTTTTATTTCGTCCCAACGACGATCAAGTACCTGCAACGCTAGATCACTAGGAATATTAGTGAATAGCGATACAACATCAAGTGATACTAATCTCAAAGATTCATCTTCAATTCGTAAGTTCTTAATTTCCTTACAGAATTGCCAACTATCAACTGTGTGGTAAGGCAATTTACCGACAATCTTAGAAAGAATAGTAGATAAAAACTTAGACAATTTGTAAGTGGGACCACCAATTGAAGAGACAATTATTCTCCAGGCTAAATTTTCTTTGTGTGTTTTCGGTAGTGCATATGCTCTGGGTACAACCGCATTGTATGTTTTTAAGTGTTTGCTAGTTTGTTCGCTAATTTGGTTCTTTTTATAAAAATTAGAAACAATGGAGTTGGATTCTCTTTCAAGAGTACTGGTATATTCAAATCTACTTATATTGTATGTGTTAGTGTCGTCTAACAATTTCATCACTTCAGAAATGTAAGAAACTTTGTCTACAAGAACTGTTGTGTTACCTTTATCCGATTTTAGGACAAGTAAATTATCATTTCTTTTGAAAAATTGTCTGGTTTCAAGGATTTCTTTTTCAGATAAATACATACTATTGGGTTTTGTAAAATTAGTGGTATAATTTAAAATTTTATTAACTATTCTTAATCTAACAGATGTTTGAGTGTCACTGTCCGGAATTTTAGCTAAACCTGATTCAATAGACGCAATAAATTTAGGAGAAGTGATGAAATTCTTATGAACACATAACGCATGTTTCGGTCCCAAAGTTAACACTTTTTTAACATTCACCGGAATTTCAATATCAGAAAGATTTCTTAGCCATTTTTCGTTGTTAATATCGCAGATAGCACTCTCTGGAGAGGTCTCTCCACAAAAATCATTGTTAAAAGATTTATTTTTGGTTATGAGTAATTTATTGAATTTCTTGATGCCTATGTTTTTAAGTATTTTAAACTGTCTTGCGGATCTTTTATTTTCAAAGTTACAAAACATATCAAAAATCTCAGTAGGAAGAATAAATTGAATTTCCTCATGTAACTGCCTTATTCTATTTGAAATTGACCTTTCCAATTTATGAGTGTCTAAAATGGCAATATTCAGTGATTTTCTTAAAAATCTTCTATGTAAATTCAATAACTTACTAGTTGCCGAAACAGAAACAGTGAATATATTAGATTGGTTCAATAAATTACACGAAATGAAATTAGGGATGATATTATTTGATCTGCATTTAAGTAGGAAGATTTTTCGGTTACTTATCTTAACTTGTTTAGAATTACAACAAGCCAACTCCTTGAGTAATTTCAAAGTCTCCGGTCCGTGTGTTCTTGATATCAAATGGAAAAAACTTTCCTTCACTTTGGTAGAAATTTCGCCATTCATTTTAATAATTTTTTTTTTTTAGATGTGTTTCGACCGTAAATCTTAATTATAATTGATATTGGCGCACTGATTCGGTCATGAATAAAAAGTTGTTTTATTTAATTTAATAAAACAAAGAAATCAAAGCTATTTTGCAAATAATTATATTAATATTCCGACGTTTCGGTTCTTATTTGAACCATTTTCAAGGAAAGAATTTGACATAATATTGCATATGCTAATGATGATTGTGTCGCGACGTTCAAACTATGCAAACGACACTCGAGTCGGTTGGAAGAAGACTGAGGTAAACAGTGGACACCGCAGACATAACTAGAGGTGAAACGATAGAGATGGTTAAAGAAAGCCGTTGACAATTTCAAACATTTAAACACAAACCTTTCGTACAAATACTGCCTTTGTATAAACTAACTTCTTGCTCATGTGATAGAGTGTATATTAATAATCGGTGTAATGTAATGAGTTATATTACATAACATTAGATATGTAATAACTCGAGTGATGAATTGGGATTAATTAGAGAAATACATCATAACACATTACTTTTTTAGTAATGCTGCGTAATATTCTTGTACCTTAGGCGTTTCATACCGAAGATTCACGCTCGGTTGTTTAATCATATGCAATGTCTCTAAAATAATCCTCCGGTTCAAATTCAATTCTTTGTCAACAATTTTAGCATTATTGAAGTCGAAACAATGATCAAACTCTACAGAATGTTTAGTTAGGGCAGTATGTTGTAGGGGGGAAAGGAAAATATTTCTTTTGTGTTCATATATTCGTCTCTCTAGAAGTCTAGAAGTTTGTCCAATGTAAACTTGATTACATCCCATGCATGGGATTGAATATATAATATTAGAATTTTTAAACAATGGTAATTTATCTTTAATCGAAGGCAGTATATGTTTAGTATACAACGGTAGTTTGAAAATAGTGTGCATTCCGACTTTTCTGAAAATTCTCCTAATGTCGTTCGAAATACTATTTACGAAGGGCAACACAACAACATTTCTCCAGCCAATTGGTCCTAATAAATTACTTCTTTCAGTTTTACGCTTATCAACTAATAATGGATGATAAATTTCAAATGTTCTTTCTTTAATGATTTCAGAAACCATTGCTAATGGATATCCATTACGTTTTAACGTGTTTTTAACTAAAAGTAAATTGGCTGGACGAAATTTCGGGTCAGAAAGCAGAATTGCACGATCTACTAATCCTTTGATTAAACCCACTTTATGCTGCATGGGATGAGCTGAGAAAAAATTAATATATCTTCCAGACCAACTTGGTTTATGAAACCAATTTGTGATGATTTTACTATTTGTTCTAATGACCGTAGTATCAAGAAAACTCAGACACGAATCCTTCTCAATCTCATGAGTGAATTGTAACCTCATGTGGAAACTGTTAAACGTGTCTAACATTGTTTGTAAATCCTCAAGTCTAAGACATGTAATAACATCGTCCACATACCTCCTATAAAAAATCAATTCAAACGGTAATTTCGAAAGAGAAACACTCTCCAATTCCTCCATAACAATGTTCGCAATTACTGGCGAGATAGGCGAGCCCATAGCGGTTCCAAACACTTGTTTATAATATGTACCATTGAAAAGAAAAACGTTAGATTCTAAAACGAACTTAACAGCCTTGAGAAAACCCGTGCGATCAATACTGGTATGTTCTTTTATTTCGTCCCAACGACGATCAAGTACCTGCAACGCTAGATCACTAGGAATATTAGTGAATAGCGATACAACATCAAGTGATACTAATCTCAAAGATTCATCTTCAATTCGTAAGTTCTTAATTTCCTTACAGAATTGCCAACTATCAACTGTGTGGTAAGGCAATTTACCGACAATCTTAGAAAGAATAGTAGATAAAAACTTAGACAATTTGTAAGTGGGACCACCAATTGAAGAGACAATTATTCTCCAGGCTAAATTTTCTTTGTGTGTTTTCGGTAGTGCATATGCTCTGGGTACAACCGCATTGTATGTTTTTAAGTGTTTGCTAGTTTGTTCGCTAATTTGGTTCTTTTTATAAAAATTAGAAACAATGGAGTTGGATTCTCTTTCAAGAGTACTGGTATATTCAAATCTACTTATATTGTATGTGTTAGTGTCGTCTAACAATTTCATCACTTCAGAAATGTAAGAAACTTTGTCTACAAGAACTGTTGTGTTACCTTTATCCGATTTTAGGACAAGTAAATTATCATTTCTTTTGAAAAATTGTCTGGTTTCAAGGATTTCTTTTTCAGATAAATACATACTATTGGGTTTTGTAAAATTAGTGGTATAATTTAAAATTTTATTAACTATTCTTAATCTAACAGATGTTTGAGTGTCACTGTCCGGAATTTTAGCTAAACCTGATTCAATAGACGCAATAAATTTAGGAGAAGTGATGAAATTCTTATGAACACATAACGCATGTTTCGGTCCCAAAGTTAACACTTTTTTAACATTCACCGGAATTTCAATATCAGAAAGATTTCTTAGCCATTTTTCGTTGTTAATATCGCAGATAGCACTCTCTGGAGAGGTCTCTCCACAAAAATCATTGTTAAAAGATTTATTTTTGGTTATGAGTAATTTATTGAATTTCTTGATGCCTATGTTTTTAAGTATTTTAAACTGTCTTGCGGATCTTTTATTTTCAAAGTTACAAAACATATCAAAAATCTCAGTAGGAAGAATAAATTGAATTTCCTCATGTAACTGCCTTATTCTATTTGAAATTGACCTTTCCAATTTATGAGTGTCTAAAATGGCAATATTCAGTGATTTTCTTAAAAATCTTCTATGTAAATTCAATAACTTACTAGTTGCCGAAACAGAAACAGTGAATATATTAGATTGGTTCAATAAATTACACGAAATGAAATTAGGGATGATATTATTTGATCTGCATTTAAGTAGGAAGATTTTTCGGTTACTTATCTTAACTTGTTTAGAATTACAACAAGCCAACTCCTTGAGTAATTTCAAAGTCTCCGGTCCGTGTGTTCTTGATATCAAATGGAAAAAAACTTTCCTTCACTTTGGTAGAAATTTCGCCATTCATTTTAATAATTTTTTTTTTTAGATGTGTTTCGACCGTAAATCTTAATTATAATTGATATTGGCGCACTGATTCGGTCATGAATAAAAAGTTGTTTTATTTAATTTAATAAAACAAAGAAATCAAAGCTATTTTGCAAATAATTATATTAATATTCCGACGTTTCGGTTCTTATTTGAACCATTTTCAAGGAAAGAATTTGACATAATATTGCATATGCTAATGATGATTGTGTCGCGACGTTCAAACTATGCAAACGACACTCGAGTCGGTTGGAAGAAGACTGAGGTAAACAGTGGACACCGCAGACATAACTAGAGGTGAAACGATAGAGATGGTTAAAGAAAGCCGTTGACAATTTCAAACATTTAAACACAAACCTTTCGTACAAATACTGCCTTTGTATAAACTAACTTCTTGCTCATGTGATAGAGTGTATATTAATAATCGGTGTAATGTAATGAGTTATATTACATAACATTAGATATGTAATAACTCGAGTGATGAATTGGGATTAATTAGAGAAATACATCATAACACATTACTTTTTTAGTAATGCTGCGTAATATTCTTGTACCTTAGGCGTTTCATACCGAAGATTCACGCTCGGTTGTTTAATCATATGCAATGTCTCTAAAATAATCCTCCGGTTCAAATTCAATTCTTTGTCAACAATTTTAGCATTATTGAAGTCGAAACAATGATCAAACTCTACAGAATGTTTAGTTAGGGCAGTATGTTGTAGGGGGGAAAGGAAAATATTTCTTTTGTGTTCATATATTCGTCTCTCTAGAAGTCTAGAAGTTTGTCCAATGTAAACTTGATTACATCCCATGCATGGGATTGAATATATAATATTAGAATTTTTAAACAATGGTAATTTATCTTTAATCGAAGGCAGTATATGTTTAGTATACAACGGTAGTTTGAAAATAGTGTGCATTCCGACTTTTCTGAAAATTCTCCTAATGTCGTTCGAAATACTATTTACGAAGGGCAACACAACAACATTTCTCCAGCCAATTGGTCCTAATAAATTACTTCTTTCAGTTTTACGCTTATCAACTAATAATGGATGATAAATTTCAAATGTTCTTTCTTTAATGATTTCAGAAACCATTGCTAATGGATATCCATTACGTTTTAACGTGTTTTTAACTAAAAGTAAATTGGCTGGACGAAATTTCGGGTCAGAAAGCAGAATTGCACGATCTACTAATCCTTTGATTAAACCCACTTTATGCTGCATGGGATGAGCTGAGAAAAAATTAATATATCTTCCAGACCAACTTGGTTTATGAAACCAATTTGTGATGATTTTACTATTTGTTCTAATGACCGTAGTATCAAGAAAACTCAGACACGAATCCTTCTCAATCTCATGAGTGAATTGTAACCTCATGTGGAAACTGTTAAACGTGTCTAACATTGTTTGTAAATCCTCAAGTCTAAGACATGTAATAACATCGTCCACATACCTCCTATAAAAAATCAATTCAAACGGTAATTTCGAAAGAGAAACACTCTCCAATTCCTCCATAACAATGTTCGCAATTACTGGCGAGATAGGCGAGCCCATAGCGGTTCCAAACACTTGTTTATAATATGTACCATTGAAAAGAAAAACGTTAGATTCTAAAACGAACTTAACAGCCTTGAGAAAACCCGTGCGATCAATACTGGTATGTTCTTTTATTTCGTCCCAACGACGATCAAGTACCTGCAACGCTAGATCACTAGGAATATTAGTGAATAGCGATACAACATCAAGTGATACTAATCTCAAAGATTCATCTTCAATTCGTAAGTTCTTAATTTCCTTACAGAATTGCCAACTATCAACTGTGTGGTAAGGCAATTTACCGACAATCTTAGAAAGAATAGTAGATAAAAACTTAGACAATTTGTAAGTGGGACCACCAATTGAAGAGACAATTATTCTCCAGGCTAAATTTTCTTTGTGTGTTTTCGGTAGTGCATATGCTCTGGGTACAACCGCATTGTATGTTTTTAAGTGTTTGCTAGTTTGTTCGCTAATTTGGTTCTTTTTATAAAAATTAGAAACAATGGAGTTGGATTCTCTTTCAAGAGTACTGGTATATTCAAATCTACTTATATTGTATGTGTTAGTGTCGTCTAACAATTTCATCACTTCAGAAATGTAAGAAACTTTGTCTACAAGAACTGTTGTGTTACCTTTATCCGATTTTAGGACAAGTAAATTATCATTTCTTTTGAAAAATTGTCTGGTTTCAAGGATTTCTTTTTCAGATAAATACATACTATTGGGTTTTGTAAAATTAGTGGTATAATTTAAAATTTTATTAACTATTCTTAATCTAACAGATGTTTGAGTGTCACTGTCCGGAATTTTAGCTAAACCTGATTCAATAGACGCAATAAATTTAGGAGAAGTGATGAAATTCTTATGAACACATAACGCATGTTTCGGTCCCAAAGTTAACACTTTTTTAACATTCACCGGAATTTCAATATCAGAAAGATTTCTTAGCCATTTTTCGTTGTTAATATCGCAGATAGCACTCTCTGGAGAGGTCTCTCCACAAAAATCATTGTTAAAAGATTTATTTTTGGTTATGAGTAATTTATTGAATTTCTTGATGCCTATGTTTTTAAGTATTTTAAACTGTCTTGCGGATCTTTTATTTTCAAAGTTACAAAACATATCAAAAATCTCAGTAGGAAGAATAAATTGAATTTCCTCATGTAACTGCCTTATTCTATTTGAAATTGACCTTTCCAATTTATGAGTGTCTAAAATGGCAATATTCAGTGATTTTCTTAAAAATCTTCTATGTAAATTCAATAACTTACTAGTTGCCGAAACAGAAACAGTGAATATATTAGATTGGTTCAATAAATTACACGAAATGAAATTAGGGATGATATTATTTGATCTGCATTTAAGTAGGAAGATTTTTCGGTTACTTATCTTAACTTGTTTAGAATTACAACAAGCCAACTCCTTGAGTAATTTCAAAGTCTCCGGTCCGTGTGTTCTTGATATCAAATGGAAAAAACTTTCCTTCACTTTGGTAGAAATTTCGCCATTCATTTTAATAATTTTTTTTTTTAGATGTGTTTCGACCGTAAATCTTAATTATAATTGATATTGGCGCACTGATTCGGTCATGAATAAAAAGTTGTTTTATTTAATTTAATAAAACAAAGAAATCAAAGCTATTTTGCAAATAATTATATTAATATTCCGACGTTTCGGTTCTTATTTGAACCATTTTCAAGGAAAGAATTTGACATAATATTGCATATGCTAATGATGATTGTGTCGCGACGTTCAAACTATGCAAACGACACTCGAGTCGGTTGGAAGAAGACTGAGGTAAACAGTGGACACCGCAGACATAACTAGAGGTGAAACGATAGAGATGGTTAAAGAAAGCCGTTGACAATTTCAAACATTTAAACACAAACCTTTCGTACAAATACTGCCTTTGTATAAACTAACTTCTTGCTCATGTGATAGAGTGTATATTAATAATCGGTGTAATGTAATGAGTTATATTACATAACATTAGATATGTAATAACTCGAGTGATGAATTGGGATTAATTAGAGAAATACATCATAACACATTACTTTTTTAGTAATGCTGCGTAATATTCTTGTACCTTAGGCGTTTCATACCGAAGATTCACGCTCGGTTGTTTAATCATATGCAATGTCTCTAAAATAATCCTCCGGTTCAAATTCAATTCTTTGTCAACAATTTTAGCATTATTGAAGTCGAAACAATGATCAAACTCTACAGAATGTTTAGTTAGGGCAGTATGTTGTAGGGGGGAAAGGAAAATATTTCTTTTGTGTTCCTATATTCGTCTCTCTAGAAGTCTAGAAGTTTGTCCAATGTAAACTTGATTACATCCCATGCATGGGATTGAATATATAATATTAGAATTTTTAAACAATGGTAATTTATCTTTAATCGAAGGCAGTATATGTTTAGTATACAACGGTAGTTTGAAAATAGTGTGCATTCCGACTTTTCTGAAAATTCTCCTAATGTCGTTCGAAATACTATTTACGAAGGGCAACACAACAACATTTCTCCAGCCAATTGGTCCTAATAAATTACTTCTTTCAGTTTTACGCTTATCAACTAATAATGGATGATAAATTTCAAATGTTCTTTCTTTAATGATTTCAGAAACCATTGCTAATGGATATCCATTACGTTTTAACGTGTTTTTAACTAAAAGTAAATTGGCTGGACGAAATTTCGGGTCAGAAAGCAGAATTGCACGATCTACTAATCCTTTGATTAAACCCACTTTATGCTGCATGGGATGAGCTGAGAAAAAATTAATATATCTTCCAGACCAACTTGGTTTATGAAACCAATTTGTGATGATTTTACTATTTGTTCTAATGACCGTAGTATCAAGAAAACTCAGACACGAATCCTTCTCAATCTCATGAGTGAATTGTAACCTCATGTGGAAACTGTTAAACGTGTCTAACATTGTTTGTAAATCCTCAAGTCTAAGACATGTAATAACATCGTCCACATACCTCCTATAAAAAATCAATTCAAACGGTAATTTCGAAAGAGAAACACTCTCCAATTCCTCCATAACAATGTTCGCAATTACTGGCGAGATAGGCGAGCCCATAGCGGTTCCAAACACTTGTTTATAATATGTACCATTGAAAAGAAAAACGTTAGATTCTAAAACGAACTTAACAGCCTTGAGAAAACCCGTGCGATCAATACTGGTATGTTCTTTTATTTCGTCCCAACGACGATCAAGTACCTGCAACGCTAGATCACTAGGAATATTAGTGAATAGCGATACAACATCAAGTGATACTAATCTCAAAGATTCATCTTCAATTCGTAAGTTCTTAATTTCCTTACAGAATTGCCAACTATCAACTGTGTGGTAAGGCAATTTACCGACAATCTTAGAAAGAATAGTAGATAAAAACTTAGACAATTTGTAAGTGGGACCACCAATTGAAGAGACAATTATTCTCCAGGCTAAATTTTCTTTGTGTGTTTTCGGTAGTGCATATGCTCTGGGTACAACCGCATTGTATGTTTTTAAGTGTTTGCTAGTTTGTTCGCTAATTTGGTTCTTTTTATAAAAATTAGAAACAATGGAGTTGGATTCTCTTTCAAGAGTACTGGTATATTCAAATCTACTTATATTGTATGTGTTAGTGTCGTCTAACAATTTCATCACTTCAGAAATGTAAGAAACTTTGTCTACAAGAACTGTTGTGTTACCTTTATCCGATTTTAGGACAAGTAAATTATCATTTCTTTTGAAAAATTGTCTGGTTTCAAGGATTTCTTTTTCAGATAAATACATACTATTGGGTTTTGTAAAATTAGTGGTATAATTTAAAATTTTATTAACTATTCTTAATCTAACAGATGTTTGAGTGTCACTGTCCGGAATTTTAGCTAAACCTGATTCAATAGACGCAATAAATTTAGGAGAAGTGATGAAATTCTTATGAACACATAACGCATGTTTCGGTCCCAAAGTTAACACTTTTTTAACATTCACCGGAATTTCAATATCAGAAAGATTTCTTAGCCATTTTTCGTTGTTAATATCGCAGATAGCACTCTCTGGAGAGGTCTCTCCACAAAAATCATTGTTAAAAGATTTATTTTTGGTTATGAGTAATTTATTGAATTTCTTGATGCCTATGTTTTTAAGTATTTTAAACTGTCTTGCGGATCTTTTATTTTCAAAGTTACAAAACATATCAAAAATCTCAGTAGGAAGAATAAATTGAATTTCCTCATGTAACTGCCTTATTCTATTTGAAATTGACCTTTCCAATTTATGAGTGTCTAAAATGGCAATATTCAGTGATTTTCTTAAAAATCTTCTATGTAAATTCAATAACTTACTAGTTGCCGAAACAGAAACAGTGAATATATTAGATTGGTTCAATAAATTACACGAAATGAAATTAGGGATGATATTATTTGATCTGCATTTAAGTAGGAAGATTTTTCGGTTACTTATCTTAACTTGTTTAGAATAGAATAAGGCAGTTACAAATAGAATAATAGGTCAATTTCAAATAGAATAAGGCAGTTACATGAGGAAATTCAATTTATTCTTCCTACTGAGATTTTTGATATGTTTTGTAACTTTGAAAATAAAAGATCCGCAAGACAGTTTAAAATACTTAAAAACATAGGCATCAAGAAATTCAATAAATTACTCATAACCAAAAATAAATCTTTTAACAATGATTTTTGTGGAGAGACCTCTCCAGAGAGTGCTATCTGCGATATTAACAACGAAAAATGGCTAAGAAATCTTTCTGATATTGAAATTCCGGTGAATGTTAAAAAAGTGTTAACTTTGGGACCGAAACATGCGTTATGTGTTCATAAGAATTTCATCACTTCTCCTAAATTTATTGCGTCTATTGAATCAGGTTTAGCTAAAATTCCGGACAGTGACACTCAAACATCTGTTAGATTAAGAATAGTTAATAAAATTTTAAATTATACCACTAATTTTACAAAACCCAATAGTATGTATTTATCTGAAAAAGAAATCCTTGAAACCAGACAATTTTTCAAAAGAAATGATAATTTACTTGTCCTAAAATCGGATAAAGGTAACACAACAGTTCTTGTAGACAAAGTTTCTTACATTTCTGAAGTGATGAAATTGTTAGACGACACTAACACATACAATATAAGTAGATTTGAATATACCAGTACTCTTGAAAGAGAATCCAACTCCATTGTTTCTAATTTTTATAAAAAGAACCAAATTAGCGAACAAACTAGCAAACACTTAAAAACATACAATGCGGTTGTACCCAGAGCATATGCACTACCGAAAACACACAAAGAAAATTTAGCCTGGAGAATAATTGTCTCTTCAATTGGTGGTCCCACTTACAAATTGTCTAAGTTTTTATCTACTATTCTTTCTAAGATTGTCGGTAAATTGCCTTACCACACAGTTGATAGTTGGCAATTCTGTAAGGAAATTAAGAACTTACGAATTGAAGATGAATCTTTGAGATTAGTATCACTTGATGTTGTATCGCTATTCACTAATATTCCTAGTGATCTAGCGTTGCAGGTACTTGATCGTCGTTGGGACGAAATAAAAGAACATACCAGTATTGATCGCACGGGTTTTCTCAAGGCTGTTAAGTTCGTTTTAGAATCTAACGTTTTTCTTTTCAATGGTACATATTATAAACAAGTGTTTGGAACCGCTATGGGCTCGCCTATCTCGCCAGTAATTGCGAACATTGTTATGGAGGAATTGGAGAGTGTTTCTCTTTCGAAATTACCGTTTGAATTGATTTTTTATAGGAGGTATGTGGACGATGTTATTACATGTCTTAGACTTGAGGATTTACAAACAATGTTAGACACGTTTAACAGTTTCCACATGAGGTTACAATTCACTCATGAGATTGAGAAGGATTCGTGTCTGAGTTTTCTTGATACTACGGTCATTAGAACAAATAGTAAAATCATCACAAATTGGTTTCATAAACCAAGTTGGTCTGGAAGATATATTAATTTTTTCTCAGCTCATCCCATGCAGCATAAAGTGGGTTTAATCAAAGGATTAGTAGATCGTGCAATTCTGCTTTCTGACCCGAAATTTCGTCCAGCCAATTTACTTTTAGTTAAAAACACGTTAAAACGTAATGGATATCCATTAGCAATGGTTTCTGAAATCATTAAAGAAAGAACATTTGAAATTTATCATCCATTATTAGTTGATAAGCGTAAAACTGAAAGAAGTAATTTATTAGGACCAATTGGCTGGAGAAATGTTGTTGTGTTGCCCTTCGTAAATAGTATTTCGAACGACATTAGGAGAATTTTCAGAAAAGTCGGAATGCACACTATTTTCAAACTACCGTTGTATACTAAACATATACTGCCTTCGATTAAAGATAAATTACCATTGTTTAAAAATTCTAATATTATATATTCAATCCCATGCATGGGATGTAATCAAGTTTACATTGGACAAACTTCTAGACTTCTAGAGAGACGAATATATGAACACAAAAGAAATATTTTCCTTTCCCCCCTACAACATACTGCCCTAACTAAACATTCTGTAGAGTTTGATCATTGTTTCGACTTCAATAATGCTAAAATTGTTGACAAAGAATTGAATTTGAACCGGAGGATTATTTTAGAGACATTGCATATGATTAAACAACCGAGCGTGAATCTTCGGTATGAAACGCCTAAGGTACAAGAATATTACGCAGCATTACTAAAAAAGTAATGTGTTATGATGTATTTCTCTAATTAATCCCAATTCATCACTCGAGTTATTACATATCTAATGTTATGTAATATAACTCATTACATTACACCGATTATTAATATACACTCTATCACATGAGCAAGAAGTTAGTTTATACAAAGGCAGTATTTGTACGAAAGGTTTGTGTTTAAATGTTTGAAATTGTCAACGGCTTTCTTTAACCATCTCTATCGTTTCACCTCTAGTTATGTCTGCGGTGTCCACTGTTTACCTCAGTCTTCTTCCAACCGACTCGAGTGTCGTTTGCATAGTTTGAACGTCGCGACACAATCATCATTAGCATATGCAATATTATGTCAAATTCTTTCCTTGAAAATGGTTCAAATAAGAACCGAAACGTCGGAATATTAATATAATTATTTGCAAAATAGCTTTGATTTCTTTGTTTTATTAAATTAAATAAAACAACTTTTTATTCATGACCGAATCAGTGCGCCAATATCAATTATAAGAAATGAAATAGTTTGGCAAAACGCGCGGAGCTGACAGTGGTAGTCAACGGCGCGGCGGCCAGGCTGCGTTACCTACCTACGCTGGCCGCCGCGCCGTTGACTACCACTGTCAGCTCCGCGCGTTTTGCCAAACTATTTCGTTTCTGTATTGAAAACGAAACGAGACTTAGCACTTTTGCCGACGCTTTCCGAAGGAACAATGTCTGCTGCATCGCGTGGGATGGTCAGATTTCGTCTCAGACCCTTAGTTTTGGAAATAAATTGAAAGATATCCGCAAAAATTGGTGTCCTTTTCCCTTTGATCGTTGTTTAAACATATTTAAATGTTCATAACGCAATAATCACTTACATCGTTGTATTCGGGAAGGTTCATAGAATAATTTGACGCAACGAACAATGAAATAACTAGTACCGTTTCGACAGAAAATATGTTCAAAGTTGAAAATTTGCAGTTTTTTTCAAAATCGATTTTCTCAAAACTGAGGGTGATGGCGACAAACGGGTTGCGGATTCGTTTTCAGGGCACGAAAACCTATAAGAAACGGCTATTGAATATTACAAGTCCGAGAAAAAGTCAAATTTTGTTGTACTGTGTAAGTGGCGGAGGACAGGCGTTGAGACGTTGGTAACATCGCGTCGGTTACTACGTATGTAATACACATTCCTTTTTGATAGCAAGGCACAGTGAAACATTGAGATAATTTAACAAAAAAACTTTTGGTTACTTACTAGCTTGGTAGAAACCGATTGCGCCCTATGATCTACAAAAACTATTAATTTGAAAGAACGACACCTTTCACCCCGTCGGGGCGCGGCCAAATATAGGTTTAAAATTATAAAAAAAAATCAGCGAGCTTTTTGACATACCTCACACCTTTTTTTTCACTATGACGAGGAAAGAATCCAAATTTTGTTTTTTTCGGACGTATGCACGGGCCAAAAAATTTTTTTCAGATAAATCCAATGAAGGGTTCTTATAGAGCAAACATTTCTCTGTAATTTCGTTTTTTTTGGTTATGTTGTATGATTTTTATTGACCGAGTTATCCGCCATCAAAGCAAAAAAGGAACTTTTCACTTTGAACACCTATAACTTGCGAACGCATGATCGTAGAAAATTTTTCATGAATGTTTTGGAAAGCTAAGAAATTATCCTTTCAAAACCTTTAGTTGCCAATTTAGTGAGGTTTTTTTGCATCGTATAAAATCCATTTTAAAATGATCTCCAAAATTACACATTTACCATTTTTTGGTAATCATGATACCACTTCAAGGAAAATCAGGGAATCATTCAAGTGTCCACGTTTTTTGCGAGCTAAGACTACCCGTATACACTGTGCAAAAAGGTCGGACCAATCAGATTTTTTTTTCCGTATGTCCTTGATGGTCAAACATGCGATATGGTCTGAAAAATTGAAGGATCACCTGTTCGCGTTATGTTTCTCTGTAAAACCCTTTCTTTTGTTCTCGTGGATTTTGAACGATTCTTGCACGCTTTTCTTGTTAGTGCAACGTCATTTTAGTAAAAAGAAAAGATTTCAAAATTTTAAGAAAAACATTTTTATTCAAACTCCTCGCAATGACAAAAACTGTACTTCGATAACTGGCATTAGCATCACACAAACCGATAAAAATGTTGTTTTTAAATTTTTGAAATCTTTTTTACAAAATAAATTTACATTTCGGATGTGACTCAAATTTGAATATGTGGTAGTCTTTTGGGGATGTATAAACATGTCTCGAAGGATTTTTGAAATTTTTGAAAAATGTCGATTTTACAGCTGTTTGAAGGTAAGTGCTAACTTTTTTTCAGTAAATTATAGTTATGGAAGTAGTGAACGGATGGAGATGAAATTTATGGTGCTTATAGAGAAGACATTGAAGTTTTAAGAAAAAATTATTTCAATTTAAAAAAAATAAAATTTGAACCATTTCTGTGCAATTATTATAAACAAATGCAGTTTTTTAACATCGGGCGCGATTTTAAAAATCTGGAAAAAATCAGAATATAGTTCTATCCTTCCCCTTCATGGCCCAATTGTCAAAAATATGGACATTTTAAAATTAGCCCTGTAAAAATTGCCGAAAGTTAACGCTGCGTCAAATCACACCGGCTCGACTGACTGAGCCGTGCGGTACACGCAGCGGCCAAGCGGCTATATCTGCTATTCCTATACAGTGTTCTCGAATATGGCAAGTATTTGTGAAATACTGAAGAAGGAAAACTTTTACTGTTTTTTATACACAACATAATGCGGTAACTCCAGTTTTGGTGTTCGCACTATTTTCCTTGAAACGAAGGTGACCCGTAATTTTTAAAAAGGAATGCTATATATTTGATAATCCAGGATGAAAGCGACGGTTTTCTTTTTCCAAGTTCTGATTTTTCGACCAATTTCCAAGTTTTATTTTTCAGTAAGGATATCTTTTCCTCTTTGATGGCTTTTGTCCACTTTTCTCGATCGGGTCCTGTAACAGCTTCTGTGTAAGTTAGATATACATAGTCGTTAAATCTTACCGGGCGTTTTCTTTCTCTTGTGGATTTTCTGGGTGAAGTTTCAGATTGTTCGTCATTATCTTCTTGGCTTCCTTGCACTTCTTCAATGTTTTGTGGTTCATCAGGCACAGTTTCTTCATCATCTATTGTCTCGGGTTCTTCGTTAATGTTCTCTTCCACGTGTGGATCTATATTGTTTCTCAGTATTACTTTGCCAATATTTTCTTCTCGTTCAACAATGGGAACCTTGTTGGTGAATTGTACATCTCTGGCAATTGTGACTTTTCCCTTTTCTTCATCCCAAACTCTGTATGCATTTGGTGCATAACCTACAAACTGACATTTTTTACTCCTATGATCCAGCTTCTTTAGTTGACCTAGAATTTTGACAAATGCATCGCTGCCAAATATCTGCAGTTTGGACAAATCAGGCTTCTGATTATTCCACATTTCTATTGGCGTCACTTTTAATTTTTCTGTCGGACTTCGGTTGATCAAATATACTGCGGTGTATACGGCTTCTCCCCACATATTTTTCTCCATTTCCGAGCCATACAACATTGCTCTTGCTTTGTCAAAGATAGTTCGGTTCATTCTTTCTGCCGTACCATTCAACTGTGGCGTGTGTGGTACAGTAAAGTCCAGTACGATTCCTTTTTTATTTGTCCAATCTCTTAGTCTTTCATTTGCGTATTCTACTCCGTTATCGCATCTTATTTTACTGACTTTCATATTCATTTTGGCTTCTACTCTCATCACATAATTTTTAAGAGCATCTGTAACTTCGGACTTATATTTTAATAGACATACCTCTGTATAGTGTGAGTAGTCATCTATTAGCGTGAGGATGTATCTCTTTCCGTCCCATGTTAGTGGTTCAATAGGTCCGCACAGATCAGTATGAATTATTTCTAATAGTCTCACAGCTTTGGTTCTTTCTGACTTAAATGGAATTCTGGTTTGTTTGGCCTTCAGGCAAAACTCGCAAGTCTCCATGGTGTTAATTTCCTTTTTGGTGAGTTTCATGCCTGTCGTTATGTCTAAGAGTTTTTCCATGTTTGACATCCCCAGATGCCCCAGACGTTTATGCCAGTCCATTACAGCGAGGTTTCTGCTGGAAGCTGTAAGTGACATAATTTCATTTTTCTGTTTCAACTTAATTTCATACAAACCAGTTTCAGTTTTAGTTCCTCTCAGGACAGTCTTTCCATGTTTTTTAATTTTTACTGTCTGTTTCTCAAATATGACGTTTCCTCCCTTTTCTGTTATTGCCTTAACAGATATCAGATTTGTTCCTAACTCAGGCACATATAGAACATTATTTAGTGTGCATTCTTCAAATTGTACAGATCCCCTTCCAATTGCTGTCATCTGTTCGTTCGCCTTGGCTACACCTATCTTGGAATTTATTTGAACTAAGTCTTCCAACCCACTTTTGTTATTGGTCATGTGAGATGTAGTTCCAGAATCAATTATCCAATGAATTGATTCAATGGTATTATTTGTCAAGAAGGAGAGTTCGTCCCTCTTGTTCTTGTCATTTTTATTTCTGAAGAAACAGTCTTTTTCTGCATGATTCGTTTTCTTACATATTCCACAGCCCGTTTGTGTTACTTTAGTTTTTGGTGTTTTTGTACAGTCCTTTGCAACGTGACCTGTTTTATTGCACGTAAAACATTTTCTTGTTTTATTTGATTCTATATTTCTGCTGTCACAGTGTCTCGCTATGTGACCTGCCGAATTGCACTTGTAGCATTTTCTTTCTACAGCTTTGAATGCTACAGCACTATCCCTGTTAGTTTCAATTTCTACGCGCTGTTCCTCTCATAGATTGACGACAACTTTCTCCACATTTCATATGCAGTCGAACAGTTTAGAACATGCATCAGCGGTTTCTTGTCTATCGTTGTTACAATGTACTTTTGTGCTTTGGCATTTTTTCTTATCCAATCCGTGTTCGCAGCATTTAATTCAGTGGGCTCATCTGTAACTAAAGTGTATAAATCTTGGGCCTTTAGTATAATTGTTAACTGGAATTTCCACACCTGAAAACTTTCCAAGTCCTTCAGTTTCTCAATCTGGGCTATTTCTTCATACGTTGATTCTTTCGACATTTTTAAATTCGTCAGGTCTCAACGTCTTCTTTTACCTTTTTTCGTTTTAGACTAGATTGCTTTTTAATATATATTTTTTTTACTATTACGCCTCACCACGTGCAATCTGGGCCCATAACCTGTTGGGTTAAAAGATCGAAGCGTGGTAATTTTGGTGAAGCGTTTAAACAATGTTTATTGTACTATGGTTCTGTACAAATAAGCGACGATGCACTACTGAGTGCGACACACATATAACAGTAGAAACAAACTTTGTCTTTTACAGAAATATCTTGGTTTTAAACTGCGGTTTCTTACAAACTCTCTCACAGAACTCTCTCGAGACTAGCCACGTTCTAAATCAGCACAAAGGAACTTCCGTGGAGACCGACTCTCGAACCGGACTCCTTCCGTTACTATATCCTTATTACTAAGGCGCGCTTTTCAAACGTCGTGTAAAATTACCCTTAACATCCAGCACATATGAAGAGCTGTCGAATCAACCAATTGCAATTCAAAGTCACTATTGCACCGGCGAGTGCATCCAGCGCATATGAAGAGCTGTAGAATAAGCAATTGCAATTCAAAGTGACTATTGCACCGGCGAGTGCATCCAGCGCATATGAAGAGCTGTTGAATAAGTAATTGCAATTCGAAGTCACTATTGCACCGGCGACTGCATCCAGCACATATGAAGAGCTGTCAAATAAGGAATTGCAATTCAAAGTGACTATTGCACCGGCGAGTGCATCCAGCGCATATGAAGAGCTGTCGAATAAGCAATTGCAATTCAAAGTAACTATTGCACCGGCGAGTGCATCCAGCACATATGAAGAGCTGTCGAATACGCAATTGCAATTCAAAGTGACTATTGCACCGGCAAGTGCATCCAGCGCATATGAAGAGCTGTCGAATCAATCAATTGCAATTCAAAGTGACGATTGCACCGGCGAGTGCATCCAGCACATATGAAGAGCTGTCGAATAAGTAATGTTCCAAAATGTAAGTAAGAAAGTATGTAGAAGATACATACGGATAGTGAATAGGACCGTCTATGACGGGGGTGGTGGTGGGCCTTTTCACACTCTTCTAATAATAAATAGCTATAGCTATTCTTTCATATGAAGTGGAAATGACATGTATAAAAGCGTAAGTATGACATATACTTTTGTTATGCAAACAATTAGATTAATTGGAAATCATCCTGAATGTTTCTCTCATATATGAATTTGTTTTAGATATTTCCACCAACCAATATCAACGTTGAAAATCATGCTGTATAAAGCAAGGAAAGGAAGGCTGCCTTCTCCGCAAGCATAAAGATAAGTAAATACCATACATACATTTACATTTTTACAGCATTCAGATTACAACTCTTTCTAACTTTTTATCACAGGGTCTATGACAACTAACTGGAATCGAAAGGGGTCAGTGCCATCCCAAGAAAATATTTATGAGAAATAGGACACAATAATAATGGTTTCTTCAGTAAGTGTGAGTATCAGTTTTTACATTCAAGTGGTATAAACACAAAAATAATTTTTATTAAATTTATTTCTTTTTGCAGATCAAACCAGGGTGTAGTACACTGGGCTGAGGAATATCGTTGCAACTACCACAAATGCAGGGTGGAAGAGGTACCCCTTCCATGACGCCGACCGGGCTAGAGAAAATGTGCAGTAGCAGATTTTCTGTCAGCTGGTGGAGCAGAGTTTCTGTCCTCGAAGTGACAGAAAATATAACCTATATGCTATACCCGATTTCCTAAAGATACTGTTGCGGCGTAATAATAATGTTTCAGAAGGATGAGGAAAAGTTCACAAACGTAGCGTAATAGAACGAAATAGCCGCTAAACATTTATTGTCATATAGCATATACATAGGTTATATTTTCTGTCACTTCGAGGGACCACATAATAATCACGCGTTGGATTCAACGTCAAACACAATTTTACATATGTTTTTCATAACTGCCTTCTGCATAAGATATGTATTTCATGTTCTGTTTCAGTGTTTTGCTAATTAAAAAATGTCTATCCTAACAAACTTCATTTTCTGGGGACATGCCCTCGCGTATTTTTCCTTTTCACTTATAATTCCTTACTGCCAACGTAGAATATTCTACCATAAGCACATTTCAAGTAACTGTACAATGAAGTTTCTACGTTTGCAGTACCAGCGGACTTTCTGTTTAAATTTTTACAAGTTCAACGCAACAGCTGACAATTTCTTTCCACATTCAAAATAAAATATGGAAATAGCAAACAGCTCCCTCTCGCGTGCACAGGCAGCCGCGTATCTATGGGTATTACCATTTCTGTGCAGAAAAAATCTGCTGTAATACCGACCTGCCAAATCGGCCAGGTCACGTGACGTGTCTACCCCCTTAAGGAGAGGGTAGATTTCAAGGATCATCTCCCTTAGTTTCTCGACGTCAGTAGTGTATTCGGTAGCTATTTCATATGGATTGCTTGAACCGAAAGCATTTTCTAAAAATGATTGAAGCTGGGTAGAGTTTAGAACGTAGTAGTCTGGTTTACTGTCAATTTCTGCTCTCGCTGGGTCGAGCATATCCCTTATAGATTTGCTAGGTGTTTTTGTTGATTCATTACGTTTGATCTTTTTCTTTGTGTTATTGTGGTTTTTGGGGAGTATATTACTACATGCTGCATTATTTATAGTCGTGGGGTCTTCTTCGCTTGTCTCCTCGTATTCAGTGTTCTGGGTACTAGAGTCATCGAACATATGTATCACGCTTTTAGTAGAGTTAGTTTGAGTCGATAACGGACGTTTTCTGTTTATAGGTGTCATACTTTCTGAATTCATGTCTTCTGTGACAAAAACCTGGGGTGTACTTATTGTATTGGTTTTCATTTGTACAGGATTGTTTAGTGTTGAAGTCATTGGTTCATTGCTACTCTTATGCGTTATATTTTTACAGTTTTGTGCTATGTGTCCTATTTGTTTACAGGTGAAACAGGTCATCGTATCTGACGAAATGTATATCCAATATTGCGTACCATCAAACTCTATTGGGATTTTGTCAGGGAGGAGCGGCTCATCATCTGGGTTGATGTACAGTTGTCTTCTAAAACTTAGAATGTGGGAAAAACCTAAATCGGAAATTCCCGCGCGAAGAAATGAGATTTTTGACATAGGGTTTATTTTTAGTTTTTTAAAGTGTTCCTCGATTATATAATGTGGTATAATTGGACTCACATTAGATAATACAATTCTTTTGTGTTTGTTTATTAGAGGTCGCAACTCTACCTTCGTGTCACGGACTGTAAGTGAATTATATTTTTATATGAATATGCATATACGGTTATTTGAGATTCGCGAAACGAATCTGATGTCGTTAGGTTTGACTATCATTCCTAAGGCGATGACATACTCCTTGATGGTGATGTCATTTTTCGCCTCTATAACTATGGCCTGGTCTTTTTTGGGAAAAGTATCGTGTGATGTTGCATGTGCGTAGGTTCTGTTGTTGGATGTTATGTTATTCTGTGTCGACGGTTTTGTATAGTTATTCATTGGGTTTGTGCAATCGGTTAAAGGACTCCTGTAGTCAGAGGTCTTTTGCAATAGGTTTTCTTGGTTATAAGGGCCTCCATGTGTAGAGGCATTCATATTGTTGTCGCTGGGAAGCAGCGCTTCCGCTGTTTCCGCAGCCACTAGATGTGTCGCCTCTACTCACTCACTCGCTCACGATCACTCGCTCGCGATCACTAAGTTCTCACTTGCACCACTTATAGAGTCACGGTCTAAACGAAAACAAAAACACGTAGTCGTTGCCAACACGTCTGTTCTTGTCAACGGCCAGAGTGGAACTGTATCTTTATTATTGTAATTCATTGTGAAAGGAATTAAATAAAAACCACTACTTATGCGTGAATTTTTTTAAACGTAACTATATTTTAGTGTTTTTATGAAGCAAAGGGTATACATTATTTTTCTAAAAAGTAATTAATATATTTAAAACCTTTTTGAAATAAATCTCGTTATATAATACTTTTATTATTTCTACTTTATGATTACTTTCGAACTCACTGTCTGCAACACAGAAGTAACAGATTTTCCGACCTGTTACATGCATTTGCATTTGCACTTGGCATAAGAATTTCTTCGTTATCTTTCCAACTTTTATATAATTTTTAAAGGTTTCTTTAGTCGTTGGACATTTAATTTCAATAATAGCGTTGCTGTCATATATACCATCTGGCGATGCAGCAAGTATGGGTTTTTTTTCGCATACGATCAATCCACATTTAAGAATATTTTTTTCCATCATTTTCTCCACTTCTTTCCTTACTTGTTCCTCCAAGATGTGTCCCCTCTTGATTGCTGAGGTTTCTGGCGTTCTTGCTCCCATTATTTTTGCTATTAACGAACCATCAGAAGTTTTGCATTTAGTAACATTGTTGTAATGTTTAAAGGATCGGTGCAAGAAAGCTGTTTATTTGTTGAGCGGAGCTACGAATGTTGGGATATTGGAATTTCCACGTGCTCGTCTACGGGTCGCAGAACAAAACCAGTCTTAGGGGAGAGGTGGGATGAAAGGGACACTTGTGTTTAGGACCACATATTAGAAAAACTAAATAACCATTCGAGTTCTAATTGGTAACATTAGAAAGGCCAGTTATCTGGCTATAATAATACACGGGCCTATTAAGCTTCTCTCTATATTTACATGTCATATTTTTCGTTTTCTAAAAAGGTGTGTTTTGTCCCTTTCATAAATTGGCTGTATTGAAAGGGACATGGGTGGTTATGAATGGGACAGTGTAAAAAAAACAGGTAATATTAATATCATTTTTTTAATTATTGTTTATGCAGGTACCGAAATCACAGTAGCTATTTTAATTCGTAATAGGAACTAAAAATTCAACACTTAAGCTTATGTAACTAAACGATCTTAATAGCTATAAATAATGAATTATCTAATGGCATCCTAACCCAAATTTTAGGTGGCATATTTTCACTGAAACAAGTGAAGAATAGTAAGGATTCGAAGGTGACAGGTATGAAAATGACGTCCCCTTCATAAATTTTTGCTGTGTCCCTTTCATAAATAAGGCACCAAAATTGAAAATCTAATTCCTACAATTACAATATGACACAAAAAGGATCGGACATTATACGATATCGTTCTTAAATAAATACCTGTTTAGATACAGTAATAGAGAAATCAGTCGCTGGTAACAGCACTTCACAAGACAGTTCAAGAAAATACTAAAAGTTATACTTTGAACCTCAAAAAAATTCAATCGTGTATTTCTGTCATCGTAGATACGATAGCGGTTTGAAATTTGGCTTGATTACCCATGAATGAATGTGGCTACAAAATAAAAACACTTTTGGCCTGGGCAGATCCTTTATCTTTGAGATAAAGACCATGTCCCCTTCAATACGTGTCCCTTTCATCCCACCTCTCCCCTACTTGACGAAAAAAGAAAAGCTGATATATTTGAACAAATAAAATACACTGCTGCCTCAAGCACGCTACAAGCACTTGCTCGAATGATACACAGCATCCAGAGCCACGGATGCTGTGGATATTTTAACAAATAAACCTGTTTTACAAGATACGAGATCCCGATGACACGCTGCTACTCTTAGGGAGGCAGACACACGGAAGGAAGCGGTGGCCTTCCAGAACGTTCCAATAAAGGAAGTGCCCGTCGCGCACTCTACAAGAAGGGCGCCAAATATGAAGTTGCCAGGCGACTCTGTCGCTTCCAACACCCTTCCTCAACTTTATATTTGCTTCTTGATTTTTAAAAAAAGGCTAGTAGTTATTGTAACATCTTATTTCTAAATCTTTCGAATTTAATTCTTTCTAGCGGTTTAGTCAATATGTCCGCTATTTGTTTTTCCGTTGAACAGTACTGAATCTTGACAATCCCTTCGTCATGTAAATGATGAACGAACCGGTACTTTACGTCTATGTGTCTGAATCTCCGGTTAGTTACACCGTTTTTGATTAAACACATTGCGCTCTGATTGTCAATGTTCAGCACTATTCTCATTTCCTTTCCAGTAAGTTCCTTTATAAACGCTTTAATACGGTCCGCTTCTTTGCAACATTCTGAGGCGGCTATATATTCCGCCTCAGTACTTGACAATGCTATCGTCTGTTGTTTCCTAGATGCCCACACAATGGGTCCGCCGAAGCAAATATTACAAACCCTGTCGTGCTTTTGCGCGTTTGTACATCTCCTGCAAAATCTGAATCGCAGTATGCTATTATGTCGTCGTCGACAGCGTTTCGCGGATCATACATGGTTCCCAAATTTCTAGTACCGCTCAAATATCTAAATACTTTCTTAATCGCGTTTACATTTTCTTGCGTTGGTTCGTTTACGTACCTACTTTCTCTATTTATTGCATAGCTAATATCGGGACGTGTCTTACTGCTTAAATATAATAAGCTTCCGATTGCTTCTCTAAAGGGATAGTCTGTGACCTTCTTTCCCTTTTCTGTACAATCGTTTTTGATTGCCGGAGTACTTACATTTTTCGCTTCACGCATTCCGAATTTAGCTAGCAATTTTTCAGTATAATCTTTCTGAGTGAGCTTAAGTACATTATTTGTTTTTGATATTTCTAACCCTAGAAAAGTCTTTGGTTGTTTTATTACAGTCATTTCGAATTCACTTTGAAGTTGTTCAATTAGTTCATCCATTTCATTCATATCACTACCTAGGAGTATAAACCATCGTCCACATACAAAGCTAATATCAAATCTCGATTTGTACTTTTGAACACGCATTGTTCCGATTCTGTTGCTTCGAAATGCTTTAATTTCAAAAACGCGGTAAATCTTTGGTTCCATTTTAATGGTGCTTGTTTAAATCCGTACAACGCTTTCTTAAGTCTAAACAACTTATTTTGTAGGTTATATCCTTCCGGTGGATACATATAAATTGTTTCGTCTAATTCTCCGTACAGGAACGCGGTTTTTATATCTAACGTATACATTTTATAGTTTCTTCTTGACGCTAGAGCAAATATCACTCTTAATGAATCAGCACTTACCACGGGACTGAATGTTTCTGTATAATCAAATCCGTGTCGTTGCTCACAGCCTCTTACGACTAACCTTGCTTTGTAGATGCCATCATTTTTTATTTTGAATACCCATCTACTTGTAAGTGGTTTCGCATCTTTCTTTTCAGCTCTGTAGCGGCCATCGGCACGACCAAATACGAACATTTGGCGTGCAGATGGTCGGCATGGTTTATGACACGCGCGCCAGCAAAACTATTTTTGAGTAAGCCGCTTTCCGTTCCTTTCGTGATTGAATTTTGAACAAAGCATGTTTTCCTTCGAGACTTTCGTTTACGGCCTCAATAGTTATTGCGGGTATCATAAACCCCGTGTTTCCGAAGGGCCCACGATGCGAGGCCGGGCGGCCTGCGACCGGCCGCGTCACGCGCCTCGGGGCCTTGGGGAAATCCCGCTGCATTGCCAGGAGTATTTCTCCCGCCAAATCTCACCCCCGTTACGGTGGAAGCGCGTCGAAGACGCGCAGAATAGATGGCGCGATTTTGGGCCTGGGCGGTACCAATTGGTTGACACTGGCATCGGGTCAACCAATTAGGAGGGGTTTTTCAGTCGCGCGGGTCTTGCCGGAAAATTGTGCGTCCGGCAGACACCAGTCTTCGCCCACACCTCAACAAGTGTTAACATCTTGTCAGACATTGAATAAAGACTCAATTAGAACTATTGTGTGTTTTAATAAGGGAACAGGGTTTTACCTTCCATCTCTTTAGCTCTATCGACTACTTCCCATGTTTGGTTCTTTTCTAGCGATCTCATTTCATCCTTTATTGCAGCTCTCCATTGAATTTTCTCGGTACCTGAAACAGCTTGGTTATAGGTTAAACATACATAATCGTTGTACCGTTCCGGGAATTTAATGGTTCTCGAAGAGCGTCTTTGTTCTGAAGCTTCTTCCGTCACAGCCGTTTCCTCTGTTTCCAGAACTTCTTGAGTTTCTTCATATTCGGATTCATCCGTTACTTCTCCTCCTTCTTCTTCTTCTTCTTCTGACTCATTTTCTGATTCTAGTACATCTTCTTCTTGTTCCCTTTGTGATTCCAAGTCTTCTGTTTCTTCTTCTTCTAAATTAACTAAAGACCTTTTTGTACTATTTTCTATTATCTTCTCTCTAAAGATGACATCTCTCGAAACAATGATTTGTTTCTTTTTATTATCCCAGAGCCGATATCCATTTGGCGAGTATCCCACCATTTTCAGCTGTCTGCTCCTTTCGTCTAGTTTTTTTAGTGGTGTCTTGATTTTTACAAATGCATCGCATCCGAATAGTTTTATTCGTTTCATATCTGGTTTCCGTTTTGTCCACATTTCTGCTGGCGTAGTTTTTACAGTTTTGCTTGGCGATCTGTTCAATAAATAGGCTGCAGCAAATACAGCTTCTCCCCACATGGATTTGGACATTTTTTAATCAAACAGTAGAGCCCTTGCCTTTTCCATGATTGTTCTGTTTATTCAGCCTTACCGTTCAATTGTGGTGTGTAAGGAGTTGTAAAATCAAACTCGATTCCTTTTTCTTTGGTCCAGTTCTGCAAATTTCTATTTACATATTCGCGCCCATTATCGCATCTTATTTTTTTCACGGGGGCTTCTGTTTGTCGTTCACTCTTGTGTACATATTGTTTTATTATATCTGATACTTCATTTTTTTCTCTAAGTAGATACACTGTTAAGAAATTGGTGTAGTCATCAATAAACGTAAGGAAATATTTCTTACCATCCCAGGTTGTTGGACTGATGGGACCACACAGGTCGGTATGTATCAGTTCTCCTGGTTTTTCAGCTCTTGAACGAGATTCTCCAAAACTTAGTCGGGTTTGCTTAGATTTTAGGCAGATATCGCATGTTTTGTCAATTTTATTTACATCTGCTTCCTTTATTTCGATATCTCCCTTCTTGCAGAGTTTAAGTAGTTTCTTCATAGTATCCGTGCTCATGTGTCCTAATTTTCGGTGCCAAAGCATTGCCTTTGTATGGTCATCTTTCGACAGGCACGATATTTCCTTCTTCTTCGGATCCAGATTTAGAATATAAAGTCCATTTTCTGTTTTCTTTCCTGTTAGGACTGTTCTGTCTTCATGTTTTATTATGACCTCCTTTTTCTCAAAGATCACTTTTCCACCGTTACTTGTCACAGCGTTCACTGACAACAAATTTGCGGTTAGTTCAGGAACTACTACAACATCTTTTAACTCACAGTTATCGAATACAATATTGCCCTTGTTCTTCGCTTGCATTGACTTATTTGCTTTTGCCACTCCTATTGTGGACTCGTATTCCATATGTTGCGAACTTCCCGTCATGTGTGACGTACAGCCTGAATCCACGATCCATGTCGTTTCTCCAATGGGGCGTTCATCACACGCTAGGAATGAAACTTTATTTGTTTTACTATTTCGGTTCCTAAAGAAACAATCTTTCTCTTCGTGGTTATCCTTTTTACATATTTTACATTTTGGACTGTTTGAGGAGTCTGTTTTCTGTGTACAATTTGCCGCAATATGACCAGTCTTATTACATTTAAAGCAACGTATTTCTTTGATACTCACTTTCTGCTTGCATGTTTTTGTCGTATGTCCAACTTTATTACACTTGAAGCATTTTTTTCGACGGCTTCGAATGCTACAGGGACTTCCTTTTCTTTAGTCCTTCTAGATTCCTCCATCGATAGCCTCGATACCAGATTTTCTAGTTTCCTTTCTGCTTGAGGTGTTGACCCCCATGCCGTTACGAAATGGTGGTATTTTTCTGGAAGAGTTACTAGGATTTTGGATATTAACATGTTATCTTCTACATTTTCCCCTAAGGATCTCAGTCTACAGACTAAATTCTCTAATTTTGTGACGTGTGTCGCCACGTCTGCGTTCTTATCGTACGTAAAGCCAAAAAATTCTTGAAGTAGGTCACATTTTTGTTGTACTGTATCTCTCTCGTAAATATTTTTTAATTTATTCCACATTGCAAAGGCTGTGTCACAATTTAGAATGTGTATCATAGGTTTCTTTTCTATCGTTGTGATTATTACCTTTTGCGCAATTGCATCCGTCTTGATCCACTCTGGTGTCCTTTCAGCAGCGAGGGTTTCTGTGCTCACTGTTTTGTAGGCATCCTTTGCTTTTAGTAATATGGAAACTTGGAACTTCCATAGTTGATAGTTTTGTCCATCGGACAATTTTTCCACCTGACTAACCTCTTCCCACGAGTGATTAGTCATTTTTAATGTGTGAAAAAAACTTATTTGAGAAATAAGAAACACGCGCAACAGTGTTTTGCTTTTTCAGTTTTTAATTGATCACGAGCCACGAAGACGATAGACCTGGGCCCATAACCTGTTGGGATATTGGAATTTCCACGTGTTCGTCTGTGGGTCGCAGAACAAAAAAACAGTCTTACTTGAAGAAAAAAAGAAAAACTGATATATTTGACCAAATAAAATACACTGCATCTAGAGCCACGGATGCTGCGGATATTTTAACAAATAGACCCGTTTTACAAGATACGAGATCCCGATGACACACACAGATCCTCTTAGCAAGGCAGACACAAAAGGAAGGAAGCGGTGGCCTTCCAGAACGTTCCAAAAGCAAAGGAAGTGCCCGTCGCGCACTCTACGTGAAGAGCGCCAAATGTAAAGTTGCCAGGCGACTCTGTCGCTTCCAACAACACCGATGCCGATAAACAAAAATACAAAAGTATACTGCTGGCGACGAACGCCCACAGACGCGACCATGGTGCTAAAAATCCCATATTGAGCAACAAGGGATATAAGTACAAACATGTAATTGTACCGCTAATCCTTCGCGCATCGACTAGTAGAGCAGGGAAAGGTCTAACGGCACCGCAAGCCATGGTGGTAAACGATAACAAGATCGATTATGTGCACTGGGACGATCCCAACGAGTTGGTCGATCGGTTGCGTTTGCTTGAAGCGTCGCGTCAGGCGGGTAACAACTTCCACGATCCTGAAATTTTATCAATTATCGAGGAACTCCGCGAGGCTGGCCTCATTATATAAAACCGCGCGCCGATGATGTGCGCAGTATGCATCGAGATGCCGATCAACAAATTTGGGGTATCGCTCGAGAAGAGTGGAGCAGTTAGAATGGACTACTACAAATGGAGCGGTTTGCTTCGAAATTACATGCGAGATAACGCTCTTTGCATGACCGGTGCAGACTTTGATGCAAAATCACGCAAGATACGACGCTTAGCGCAACCCACAGCTGACACCGATGTCGTCAATAAACTATACGTGGAAAAGAGCATTAAACTTTTGAGAGAGCAGCAGGAAGATTTAGAGAGGAAGCTGGTCGTGTTTCAAAGAGATATGCTGACGTTGCAAAACAGCGTTCAAAAGATATTGCAGGCGTTGAATTATATACCACAGCCGGACAACGAAACGCGTAAAGTTAAAGAGGCTATAGACGCTTTTGCTACGGAACAGCAACTTGATCGTGGGAATTTCTTGGGACCGACGGGAAGCACATAATGCACGTACGCGATAATTATCGCATCATTCGTGTCCAAGACACCTCGGCGATCAAACATGCAGCCATTATCGAAATCCAAGAGTAAAGAAGTAAATCATGGCCACAAGAAGCGACAACTCGTTGAGGAATTGCATGCTTCCGCTCGAAGACATTTTCCGCGGAGGCGTGTCATAGTGCACGGATACGACGATCTGTGGCAAGCTGACATTGTAGAAATGCGTCCATACTCACGTTTCAACCAAGGTCACCACTATATACTCACCGTCATCGATGTGTTGAGCAAGTATGCGTGGGCGTTGCCGCTCAAGACTAAAAGTGGTGCTGAGGTGACTAAACCGTTCGCAAAGATATTTAGAGATCGATATCCGAAAAATTTGCAAACTGATCATGGAAAAGAATTTTACAACGCCGATATGCAGAAAATCTTGACAAAGCACGACATTAATCATTATTCGACGTATTCGGTGATGAAGGCCTCAGTCGTAGAACGTTTCAATCGAACTTTGAATAACAATATGTGGAAAATGTTTACGCTCAATGGAATCTATAGATGGTCAGATGCGCTACCAAATCTACTTGCAGAGTATAACGCACGAAAACATAGAACCATCAGAATGCGTCCTTGCGATGTTACCCCTGCGATCGCCGACAGGCTGCTAGCCACCAGAGTTCTGCAACGGGCGGATATATCACGGGTTTACCCGTCCGTTACCCGTCCGTCTTTCGATTCAACCGACCCGCCCGGACCCGCCGACGGGTAAGCGGGTACACCGTCAATTTCTATCTGCCCATACCCGCCCGGAGTTGACGGAACTTTTATTTGACTCGCCCGTATCCGCGCTCAGTGATGCCAGAACCGTGGGTTTGCGCCCACGGACCCTACCACCACTCCACGACCAAGCGTACCCCCTCCTAACGCCTGTACCGCACCACACAAGCATACCCGTCCCTCCGTCCGTGTGGTGTACGCGCTGCCTGGCCGGCGCTCTCCGGCGAGAATTCGTTTCCCCGACATCGAAGCACTTGGGTCGCAAGCAAAAAGTCATGAGTTCAAATCCCGGTGCGGATATTCTACTTTTTTTCTTTATTTATTCTCTAATTTCTCTTCCTATATTCTCAGAAGACTAAAGACTTGAAAACTGTTTTCTTATAAAACATTTTCGAAGCTTGATTTGTTACTAAAGATGCGATCCCCTTCTGGCTTGTACCGCACCACTACATGCGTACCCTACCTTCTGTCCGTGTGCCGCGCTACCTGACCGGCGCTCTCCGCCAAGAATTCATTTCACCGAAGTCCTAGAGCTTGGGTCGCAAACAGAAAGTCCGAAGTTCAAATTCTGGTGCGAATATTCTACTTTTTTCATTAATTATTCTCTAACTTCTCTTTCTATATTTTCAGTAGAATAAAAACTTTAAAACTGTTAATGTACAAAGCATTTTCGCAGCTGGCTAATGTACGATGTTGGTCTTCTGCCTTTTTTGTACATAAACAGAAATAATTCCTTGAAATGCTACTTACAAAATAAGTTCCTTTCTAGGATAGACTCTTTAAAATTCACGCCACAATGAACAGTTACAGAATCGGTGATTTCCGTTTCAGGTAAGTGAGCCGGCCGCTCCGCTATTACGGTCGGCTTACCACTCGCACTCCGGAGTACTGTAATGAGGTTTGAAAACAATATCGACTGGACTCGTACCCGTCGCAATCATGTCATTTATACCTACAGAAGAGTTTTGTTAACCCACTCTTGGCCAACGACACTCTTTTCGTGTTAATCAGGTTTATACGTATCTGCTTATTTGCTTCTTGATTATTTACGAAAATTTCTGTTTATGTACAAAAAAGGCAGAAGACCAACATCGTACATTAGCCAGCTGCGAAAATGCTTTGTACATTAACAGTTTTAAAGTTTTTATTCTACTGAAAATATAGAAAGAGAAGTTAGAGAATAATTAATGAAAAAAAGTAGAATATTCGCACCAGAATTTGAACTTCGGACTTTCTGTTTGCGACTCAAGCTCTAGGACTTCGGTGAAATGAATTCTTGGCGGAGAGCGCCGGTCAGGTATCGCGGCACACGGACAGAAGGTAGGGTACGCATGTAGTGGTGCGGTACAAGCCAGAAGGGGATCGCATCTTTAGTAACAAATCAAGCTTCGAAAATGTTTTATAAAAAAACAGTTTTCAAGTCTTTAGTCTTCTGAGAATATAGGAAGAGAAATTAGAGAATAAATAAAGAAAAAAGTAGAATATCCGCACCGGGATTTGAACTCATGACTTTTTGCTTGCGATCCAAGTGCTTCGATGTTGGGAAAACGAATTCTCGCCGGAGAGCGCTGGCCAGGCAGCGCGTACACCACACGGACGGAGGGACGGGTATGTTTGTGTGGTGCGGTACAGGCGCTAGGAGGGGGTACGCTTGGTCGTGGAGTGGTGGTAGGGTCCGTGGGCGCAAACCCACGGTTCTGGCATCACTGTCCGCGCTATACCCGCTAATACCTGCGCGTTCAAACCGAGTTAATATTTTATATATATATTGTAATTATTAACAAAGGGAAAGTAACAAAAATTCCAATACTGCAAAGAAAAATAAATGCTTTTAATATAGGACTAATAGCATAAAAATAATATTGCACTATATACATACTATTACAAAATAACAAACACAAAAAATTGTAATTAAACATAAATAAAGTGACATTTAAAAATGATATTTCCACTTCTTCATAAGACAAGAAATACTCAATGGCTGCATTACATATTGCATTCACAATCTGCGTTCGTTTAATAGCATAAGCCATAAACGGTCCAGAAGTTAAACAATTGCCGCAAAAACTAATTTCGGCTACAAGTACCGTCCTGTGCTCGTAGAAACATTCTACCTCACAGTATCGCAGAATGTTTTGTAAATAGCAAGAATCAAGAAAACCATTTTGCCAGGAATTGTGGACGCAATTGGACATAGTATTTGTACTTCCACTACAGATTTTTGGACAGATAAGTATACGAAAACATCGTATTACACCGTAACGGCACATTGTATAGATGAATCGTGGGGTTTAGTAACAAGAGTATTGTTCACAACAGACTTTCCAGATGAAAGCAAAACCGGCAAAAACATAAGAGAATTGAATCGTCGATTTGGAGAAATCGGAATTCCATTGGATATGATACATTATATTACATTTGTCACAGGTCAGGGAAGCAATGGACACCATCGAACCGTGGCCAGCCTTGGAAACTGTTGAAAGGTTCAAAATAACCTTTAAAAAGTAATTCCTTTCATAGTACGCTGCTGCTGATTATGATGAAGATTGTATTATGCATGTATTACAGACTAGATTTGAAGATTATGACCTACAAAAATGAAAAGAATTAATGAAACTTTCAGATCCAATGAAAGAAGTAGTAAAAATATTTGTACAATGAAAATATTATACAATAAAATTAAATGTATGCAAAAAGAAATAAATCTAATAGAGTCAATATATTTGAAAAATTTCGACTAGGATATGTACAGCAATACAAAAGAAGATAAAGAAAGAACGCATTTTGTCAAAATTACTTACGTATTATTATGTAGAAATAAAATTGCGTCTACCAGTTCGGGCTTTAAGCGAGATTTCCTCTCTTGTATAAGAAAACCAGCGGAGCTAAAACATCTCTCGCTTGAAGTGCTGGTTGCCGGTATCCCAAATACTTTTTTTGCAATAACGTTCAATTTTGGCAGAAGATGGTTGTCCTTCCACCATTGAAGAATATTTACATTGTCTGTATGCTTTAACGCCATGTATGAACTTATGTCGTCGTTTTCGGTTTCCTCATCAGAGTCGGCCCATTCATGGAAAACTGTTCTCAATCTTTTTGGTTGTACCTCTTCATTATCACTTATTGTAGAAGCTGCAGATGTTCCAGGCTGGTCAATTGTTTGTTGGTTGGGAATTTCAGATATTAATGGTCTAATCTTTTCGTGAAGTAAAGTTTTCTCTTCTATTGTGAGCATGCGCAGCTTTCGAAAGGTTGGAACTAGAAAAGTAGCTATTTTCTGTAAATCATGCAAATGAAATTTGGTTTTCAAATAGTTTTTGACTGCATTTTTTACATTTTTTATTTCTTTATTATCCATAGTGTTTGGTTCGCAATGTTGCAATAACTTGTGGAACCATAACGTGACTAAATGCAGAGTGGGTTTTTTTTCTCCTTCCAACACTAGGATAGCTTCCTCAAATAACTCGAGGAAATCTATTAGATCGCGCGCCTTATGTTTATTATAATTTTCTAATCTGTTGGTTTCTTGTGCTTCACGCAAATTTTCCCAAATTTCATCGTATTGAGTGAGCACTGATCTCAACATCTCTATTCTTGAATTCCACCTTGTATCGGTTTCCTGGTGGACTGTATTTGGCAACCGTGATACAAGACCAGAACGTTTCAGATACGCAACAAGGTTCTTCGTCGTTTCTATAGTTTGCAATATATTTGGAGCGTGCTCTGAAAGGAACTTCTCTTTGAACCCATTGCGTAGTGCGGAATTGATGCAATGCGCGGAGCAATTTAACCTTTCAACAGTTTCCAAAGCTTTTATAATGTTGCTTCCCTGATCTGTCACAAATGTAATTTTTTGTATCATGTCCAATGGAATTCCGAATTCTTCAAATCGGCGGTTCAATTCTCTTCTTATATTTTCGCCGGTTTTCTTTTCATCCGGAAAGTCGGTTGTAAACAATACCCTCGTTACTAAACTCCACGATTTATTTATATAATGAGCCGTTACGGTGTAATACGATGATTTCGTATACTGATCCGTCCATAAATCTGTAGTAGCAGCACAAATACCCTGTCTAACTGCGTCCATTATTTCTGGCAAAACGGTTTTTCTCATTACTTCTGCTATTTGTAAAACATTCCGCGATACTGTTGTCGCATGAGGTAGCGCACTTTCTACCGGCACACGGCCGTATTTACAGCCAAAATTAACTAATTTTTGTGCTAATTTTTTAAATCCGGGACCACTAATGCTGTTAAATGAACGTAGATCTTTCGTGCAATAGGTAACGCAGCCTTCGAGTATTTCCTTCTTGTCCTCTGAAGAAATGGAAATATCACTTCTCACTGGCACCACATCAATTTTGCACACGTGCCGCGTCAAATTGGATGTCCCACTTTTATTATTGCACATCATAATTTTTTGGCACATCCTACATTGTGCAAATCCACATTTTTTCCACTTTCTGTTTCTTTAATCAATAAAAATTTTTGCCATACTGCACTAGCACCCTTAACATTTTCAACTGCACAATAAATATTGTCTTTGACTTTTTGGACAATTTCGAGATTCCGTTCTGACTGCATAATTAATTTCGCACATTAATAATTTTTTATAAAAGAATGTTACCACTGTTTCCCACTGTACAAAACTGTGTTCTACAGTTCTTGACTCTCACAAGATTCGTGACAAACTGACCAGAAATTACAAGTCGAAGAAACGTTAGATGTGCAACCACTTAAGAACTGAGGCTCAAGGGGTAGGTGACAAAAGTCATTCTTCAAGTCTCCCACACTTATCTCCTATATATATTCTAAACATCTGCAGAGAAAGGTACTAAAATTCCCCAAGAAACTAAGAGCATTGCCTAAACTACGAAAATGTCCTCTTTGTGGTTTAAAATTTCAATACCGTCAGAATTTACGATTTCATGCGTAGCTTCGAAATAGAAAAATACAACGAATAATAGAAGAGACGAATGTTTTCTAGCATTGAAATTTGAGCAATATAAAGACAACATACGAATATTTGTCGTATCGTGTGTTTCGTTTCATATTTATTAGAAAAATGTTATCAATATATTACAATTCGCTTTGTACACGCAAAGCAAGAAATATATAATGGTTGCATTAGCGGAAGACGCATGTTTTTGTAACTCATCCCTTCCAAGTGTCTGCCAGCGGATGGTCTAGAAAGGTCGCTCGTTACCGAGCAGTTCCACAAACGAAGAAAATAGCGACACCGAAATGTCGAAGTTTCGACGAAAGTCAAGGACCGAGAAAACAGAGTATTTCATGAATGACCCGAGACGTAAACCAGCGAAAGAATGCTTTGAAGCAATCCTATTGAAATCGGTTCAGTTTACGAAGCCTTTATAGTCGAGGGCTCAAGTGTCGAGGGTAGAGTTAGCCCATCAACCGTTTAACTTTAAGGAAACCAGAAATTATGTCAATGTTAAGAGAGATATGTATCAGATTCCGTTTGCAAATTGTGTTGTGAGGAATACACGAAGGAAACTATTCTACTGTTCCATTATGTACATTACATATTCTGAAACAAAACGTATTACAAGCATTTTTGGTGATTCATTATTTCAATTTAAATTAAATTTCTGCATGTATCCATAATTTCTTGAATTTGATACAATGTAGGCCATACTGTTCATTCGTAGAATGAAATAAATCCGCATCTTGATATAACAACTGTCGAATAAAATGCTAGTAAAGTCGGAATTGAAGTGCAGCTAAAGGCACGGGTGCGAACGGATAACAGCGCGACTACGGGTGAGTCAAGTACGCGTCGCGACAGCTTCGGGCGGGTAGAAATCGACGCTGACCCGCTAACCCGCCAGCGGCTCCAGGCGGGTATGGCTAGCTTCATAGCGGGTATCGCCGGGTGAGTGCAGATACGGGTACGGGCGGGCGGGTAAATCGACGTCACGGCCGGGTGACGGGCGGGTCAATCCCGCCCATTGCAGAACTCTGCTAGCCACCGCATACAACAACATAAAGATCGCTGCTCCAGCGAGATTCAAGTTGGGCGAGTTTGTGCGCGTGAGCAAATTTAAAACCATCTTCGATAAAGGCTATACGCCGAATTGGACAACGGAGGTGTTCAAGATAGCCAAAGTACAGGCAACTAACCCTGCAACGTATCTGCTCGTCGATTCCCGTGGAAAACCCGTTGCTGGATTATTCTATGAACACGAGCTGCAACGCGTCACCGATCCTGATGTGTATCTAGTGGAAAAATTGTTGCGTAAAAAGGGGGATAAGGTATACGTCAAGTGGCTGGGGATGGATAAATCACACAATTCTTGGATAAATAAAAATAATGTATTGTAAAATAATACATGGTTCAATAAATACAATTATATATATATACATGTGTGAACAATTTATTTTTACACATTAATTCCGCTATTTATTTTTACAATAGAATTTTGTAATGTCCCCAGGGCAGAGTGTCGGTCGAATCGGGTACGATATGCCGCTTGTCGTCGTGTGGACTTAGAGCGATTTTAGATTCCGAAATGGTGTACACTTTATGCAATTTAGACCGTATGCACGATTGTCTGCGGACCATTTCGATCTCCCTTTGCAAACACTGCGCGTAGTTGTCGAAAGTTATCGTTCTAGCTATGACGTTGGTCTTGACGCCTTTCGCCTTTTTCGTATCTTTTTTGCCGTCTACGCGAAGTGCATACATTTTCGCTCTAAGACCTACGAATTCGGTCATTATCGCACCGTTATTCTCGTCCTTCATCAGCCCCGGTACCTTCTTATTTAAGCGTGGCATATTATATGTAGGATTCCTTTTATTAATTGAGCTAACTCACAGGGTCGCAAGATAAAAATAGTTTATTAACGGATATAATGGAAAATAATGGAAATAGGTACAAGAGTTCGTGGGTCACGCTTCGGAGACCTCTGCTCGACTGGCTCACGCCACCTTCGACGCCGATCGTCCGTTGTCGCCGTTACGGACCTCCTTTGTCCTTTTCACGTTCGGGCCTCTCGCGCGCCTCGCTTAATCCGAAACGCTCTTGTTTCCACGCCCAAACTAACAATCCTTCATATATGGATTGTCCATAAGATAATCGCTTGTGTCGAATCTACCGATATTATCTTTCATGGACTCGTAGATATCCTTGCATCGAATTTGATAAATGAGGCTGTCTGTATCGGTGTATAGAATTTTACAATTTTGTCCATGCAGTGGAGACATGTACTCGTGACGAAATTCATACAAACAAAGTTTTGATATGTCTAGAATACACATACCCACATATATTGGTTTGTTGAATTTCACCTCGAGTTTTCGCAATTCAACAGCTATTAAATTTTCCGAAAAAACACTTCTGCTGTGGAAATTCGGTTTCGCGATCATTGCCTCCGCGCCATATCGCCCTTCCCAACGTGTTAAAAGTTTTACATCCACGTGATTTCGTACATTTTCCATAGTTTTACCGAATACCGCATTGTTCATCAATTTGTACAAATTTTTTTCAAAGTCGTTTGTCGCGCCTGTTCTAAACCGTGTATTTAATTGAAGCACGCGGTGTATTTTTGTAATAACACAAGTCCTGCCTGCTGCCTGGTGGTTTGGCACGCGTCGGGCAGAACGGTAGATCGGCGTGAGCATCGTGCAGACGTTGCGGATATTTCAGATCTACCTCGAGAATGTATCCCATGGGTGAATCGACTGGAATCGAAGACACGTTAAAATTTGTAACATCTTCGACCCATCGAAATTTAGCGTGTGGCAGGGGCTGACACATTGCCCATCCGTACAAATTATTCACATCAAAGTACATCAAGTACGATGACTCTTCCGATGTGTCGTAAGATGGCATGTACTTGTTATTGGCATGTGCGTATCTTCCGAAACATTGACTTAAACCACCGCGTATACCGCGTTCGATAAACATGACCATATCGATGTCAGCGAGCAATTCGAACGTAATTTTGGTGTGTTTTAGCATGGCATCCCACGTAAAACCGGGTAAAGTATAATAATGCGCTGAATCTAATCCGTAACTCTTGATACAACTTTCACGAAAATTTTCAAAAATATTAGCCAATAACAAGACATCAGTTTTCAAATACAAGTCGCTGTATTCGCCCAAGGTTCTAATGCCGAAACGCTGCCAGACAGTCTTGGCGTGTGCGTAATTGCTCTCGGATACAGTCTCACCCGTTAATGAACTGTAAAATGACTCGCGCGGTGGTAAGCATGGGTCCTGCAGCTTGTTCGCACAGTCAAGGTATTCGTATGGAAAGACACCCTTTCGCGTCAATAAATTGAAATCCTCGAGGAATAATGTTTCAAATTTGGATTTTAAAATTTTTAATTGATCTGTGCTAAGAAAAGATGCTAATTTGTCGAGACTGGTATTCAGAAATTTGTAGGAATCGATGACTCGCAATTTAATATAATTTCGCGAGTCCGATTCAGCCGTATCTTCGACATTTTTTGTGAATGAAATGTACTTTTCTTTAGTTATGGGCAATACATCAACGTGACCTTCGAAAGCGGTAGCTATTTTCTCGATAATGAAATGCGAATCGTAGCCGGATAAATTATGAAAAACTATGGGGATGTAAAACGCGTTTTTATAATTTAAATTGCACTCCGAATGTGCTGCGCCTCTAAACCGTCTGGATAGATGGCAATGATCGCGAACTCGTACATCGCTAGCCTCGAATGGTTCTTCGCAAATATGACAGTGTGTTGCATCGTGAAATGTCGTCCACTGTTCGGAGGTTAAATCAAGCATGGGAACATTACTGGTCAGGATGGGTTTAGCAAAATTCGTAAAATCTTTTAGTTCGTCTACGAACCATGAAACACAATCCGCGTCGCGGCGATATCGATACGTCGATAGCGATGTATCATATGAACAATGCATATAATATGCAATGCTGTGGACTTTATGGTTTTGATACGCGTGTAATTTATTATCACCCATTCGGTGACTGTCCTCTGTTTTTTCGACGATACACTCTAGATCGGCGTACACCACGAAGGGAAGTCGCTCCTTCCTGCAGTGGTTGTTGAAATTGAGGAGATTGTTGCGTTCGCTGGGCAGCACGATGGCACAATTATTCATCTTGCCACAGTCCAGCGAATGGGCCTCCAATTTCTGGGTAGATCCGAAGTAGTGCATACAGCTGTAAACCCAAAATTTTTTATTTAATCTTTTTTTTTCGCGCGATATTTTTTCAACATATCATAATTTTTATATACATACCGATCACAGATGAATTTCTTTGTCTTGTGCCTGCTCATCTGCATACCCACCAGCCGAGACAAGTTCTTGATCCACGCAAAGTGTCCTACATCGCCGTGCTTTTGATTCGACGTGTAAAGCAGGTTGACGTGCCGATCCCTCTTTTGACTTGTGAGACGCAGTGGAAAGACTGTGGAACCTTTCTTCATCTCGAAGGTGTACACGTTGATGGAGATGGTGTTCTGCCGCTCAAATTTCACAATTTGCTCCAGGGACATTGGAAACTCAATGCCTTGGAGATTTAATATTGAAGCATAATGGTCGTATGAATTTTGGCGATCGGCATGTCTTTCCACGGGATGGAGAGCTGCGACCACTGCCCACGTGAAACACGCATTGTCTGTGGATTGCACGCTAATTGTTGCATTCTTCAACAATAAATCACGCGGCAACTTGATGTGGCATCCCGCGCGCAGTGGATTGTACTTGTTGACATTTACAGTTAGATTGAGGATTCGTATGAATGCCCATCCGCTGTCGCGTTCCTGGAACTCTTCCAGCGATGTCAGGGTGGGTTCGATGACGCA
Organism: Andrena dorsata; assembly: GCA_929108735.1. NCBI lineage: Eukaryota > Metazoa > Arthropoda > Insecta > Hymenoptera > Andrenidae > Andrena > Andrena dorsata. The sequence continues at coordinate 3,688,014 of OV815488.1, read as the reverse complement.
TCGCTGATACCACTCCTGCAGATCGGATGTGCGGAAGAGTTCGCAGTTTCGGGTATTGATGCTTTTACAAGCATGCTTGTCACCCGTCACAAATTCGCCGTTCACTTTGAGGTTTCGATGTTTCCTCAGAGCACTTCGCACATGAGTAGTAGAGGTAAGGGGATTCTAACCCAGGTCCTCTGAGGGGAGCGCGGGGGCGGGGGGAAGTGAGGGCGCGCGGGGGCGGGGGGAAGTGAGGGCGCGCGGGGGAGCGCGGCGGAGGGAAACATGGACGCGGGGCCTGCGGGGAGTGGAAGGACGGTTGCGCGCGCACGAGCCGCGGAGTGGGGGAAGCCGCGATCGTGGAGGGGATCACTCCGGGCCGAGCGGCCGCGGAGACCTCTCCAGACCGGACCCACCGTCGGAAATTTTTCAGAGGAGGAATGACCTCCGAAAAAAGTCTTTTTTCAGACTCGATCCGCTCTCAGAAATTTTGGAAACTGTTTATTGAAACGCGGAATCTTAAAATTAGGTGGCGAGGAGAGAAGGAGGGTAAATGAAATGGCACAATGAAATACGTTTAAGAATATATTGTTACAAAAAAAAACTATTAAAGATAAATCGGCGGCGGCGAGGACGGCTGTGAGGACGGCGTCGGCGATTCGAATTGCTCACCGACGTCGATATGGTCATGTTTATCGAACGTGGCATACGTGGGGGTTTATGGTGGCGATGATGACCCCGGGGGCGTCATCACCCACCCCTGCAGCGACTGCGGCCTGCTGACATCAATCCACCCAGTTTCTTGCGGTGATGGAGGCCGCGGTCGCCGCAGGGGCCCCACCTGCCTGTATGGCACCCACGGTTGCATCAGCCTTTCGACCATGGTAGGGCCGACCGCCAATCCCGCCCGTCGCCACATCTCCTCCTGATTAGGGGCTGCAGATGCAACGTCCTCCAGGAGCCGCGCCAACATCCCCAACTGCCTCATGAGGAAGTCGTTGTTCTAGAACATACACACAAACGTCGATATAATATTAATACTTCAAAACGGATAAAAAAGAAAAAAATACAAAGTATTACATACGATTGGAGGTGGCGGCGGCGATGGCGACAGCGTCGGCGGCGGCGATGGCGACAGCGTCGGCGTCGGCGTTGGCGGTGGCGAGTTCTGGAAAATAGAACCCACGATATAACACTAACACAACAGCCGTCTGATTTGATCTCGCTCGATTTTAACGGTTAAACGCGATAAATGTTAAAATATATTTTAAAGTACATACCTCAAAGACGTCGGAGCATGGCTCCTCATCCCACTCGGGTGCAATACGTTGTATTCCCATTTTTTAAATTCCAACTCAAAAAAACTGTCGCGCACAAAAAACTGAACTTTGTCTAATGATGCTTTGAATGCAACTGGTCTCGCTGCATCTCCAAGCTCTCGCATCTAAACTCATAACTCGAAATCGAGAAGTGCTTAGCTTTGCAAAAGTAGAATGTCTTCGTTCTCCCACCTACATTTTTTTTTTCGCTGATTATCCTCCAGCACTTATCTTCATCACTGCCCATCCTCTCCTTTTTCACACGCGTCTTCTTTCCCTTCTTCTTTGACGCATCATTCAGCTAGACCATATCACTTTGAACGGTTTTGAACGCGAATCAAAACGGGTATCGAACGGTATGGAACGGGTATTGAACAGGTATTGAACGGGTATTGAACGGTTTTGAACGGGTATCGAACGGTATTGAACGGGTATTGAACAGGTATTGAACGGGTATCGAACGGTTTTGAACGGGTATCGAACGGTATTGAATGGGTATCGAACGGTTTTGAACGGGTATCGAACGGTATGGAACGGGTATCGAACGGTTTTGAACGGGTATGGAACGGTATGGAACGGGTATTGAACGGTTTTGAACGGGTATCGAACGGTATGGAACGGGTATCGAACGGTTTTGAACGCGAATCGAACGGTTTCTACATAATAATTAAAACTATCGTCTTAATCTAGCGTACATGCAGGAGGTTGGGAGGTTGGGGAGGGTGAAGAAAAAAAACATTTATGTATTAAAAATTGGTTATATTTTATTTAAGCATTTCCCTCTGGTGTTTAGACCACCAGTTGAATATTTTAAATACATTTTGCAAGGCACAGTGCTTTGCGTGTCTGCCACATCGCAGAGTATCAACTACATTTAGCTTATTTAGGGATTTGATATCCTCGTAGTCAATGTCCAGCGTCTCGATGATTACGTCCGCTCTGGTATTTTCGTCGAGGAAATCCGCAAGCCAGTCGCGTTTCTGCAGCCCTTTAACGTATACTATATGGGATGTGTCATCTTCTTCGTCGATCGCATCAGCTACAGCTTTCGTAATTAGCTGTTTAGCCATACTGTACGGAACGTCTCCATCGTTCCACCGTAGTCCGTGGTGTTTTACCGTCAACCACCGAATGCTTGATTTGTCCGATTTCGTAAGAAGGAATTGTGACATAGGACTCCCAAAAATATAGTGCGAGAGAACTGTTCCCTTGCGTAGGACAGCCACTTCCTTCGCGACAAATCTTCCATCGACGATGAACCCTTGCAGGTCAACGAATATTGGTACAGCCATTATCGGTATAATTTAGAGGTCCGTTCGTTTCCGAGACAGACGGGAGAATGCAGTCTTTCTCGTAAAGCATCTCGATTTTCACGAAGAAAATTTGTATGAATTTGACACAGGAGAGGGCGCACAAGTAGCGTGGCAATTTAATTCATTTTGCGCACTACGTTTGTCAGTGGATTGTATTCAACCACCCGATCGTGCAGAATCAGACAGTAGGCTGTAGTATTTGCCGGCACATTCTCTTTACACTCGAATTCTATGCGCACGTCCACGGTGCCATTCTTGATGGACTCATTTTGTCGCGAACAATCAATCACCACGATGGGACCAAATTGTAAAAATTCAGCCACGGTGAATAATGCCTCGTTGCAACTATGTCCATAATACGATTTACCGAATTGCGTATACATGTGATACAAAATGGCATGCTTATTCTTGTCAAAGTCCAAGTTCATGTCATCGTATGGGTAAAATTCCGAGTTGAGAAAAAGTTTGACATTAGTCAATTTACAGTTGTTGAACTTAGTAACGTCTTCGCTCGTCACATTCTTTCGACCAGTCTGTAGAGCAAGGATCACGCATCGTGGCTTCTCTAGCTGTGCGGATGCCTTTACGGCCCACGAATGCTTGTTTGTGTTTTGCAACATAGGATACTCGTACAGATCCCACGATTGAAAACAAATGCTCAGGTTTTGTCCACTTTCCAAAGTACGTAGCAACGATAGCTTATTAATGTCGTTCAGCGTCACATGAGGCATCCGCCATTGTAGTTTAAATAATTTAATTTCTGGTTCCAACACCGATGATCCTATCAGTGCATTGTTGTCGTTGCGCGACCGTATTAAAATCAATTCGTGACGCGCATTAATAATCATGTGTTTGTAGTTCTCGCAAAATCCTAGCAAATATTTGAGTGGGATGCAAAAATTGAAATGATTTTTGACTATTGACCCATCGCGTCGTTTCAAGCCCCATCCGGCATTCTCCATATTTTTGTCTTCGTCCGATGTCAGCGATACATAGTTTTTAAGCGTGCTAGTTATTCCAACGTTTCTGTTGCGATCAATCTCCACGCCATTCAGCTCGTATCGAATCTCATCGAATAAGAACGCCACACAATTATTTCCCAACATCACCGTTAACGCATCATTTGGCTTATTTATCTTCAATTTCCCCTCCACATAGAGGAAACTTTCACATGGTAATGTGTATAAATCCTGCTGTTGTATCGGTATTCTTATCTCATCGCTGTATCCAAACGTCGTGTTGACGTATGGGTTGTACGTGTGAGTCTCAAGCTTGACGATGCGATCATCAAACGTCGGCTTCCCTCCAATGCTTAGAATATCTGCCATTTTTTTTTTTTTTTTTTTTTTTTTTTTCCAACTTAAATGCGCACAATGAATCCCAAAGATTTCAAAAATGCAATGTTCGCAGCACTGAGCCTCTTCTTTTTAGCGTGATCAGAGCTGTTGCAGTTGTTGGTGTTGTAAACAATTTCACTTGGAACAAACGGGTTTCTGGAGTCGTTCAATACAAGCATTTCTTTCGCACCACACGTATTATCGTCGTCGTCGCACGTGCAGTCTGATTGTAATCTCTTCACCTCTAAAATCGAGCAACCGTCCGTCTTGATCCACAACGCGTATCGTCAGATCCGTAACGACCCGTGCGGTGATTGGAAGGTAAATGATCTGTGCGGGCGTTTCCGATATCTTATATCCTGGTGGAACTCTCGGAGAAAATTCATGTATCGTATGTACACGCCTCCCATTGTTGTACGCACCAGCGGTCACGCTACATTCTATGCGAATAATGTTCACGTTCATGATATTAATTGGATCGTCCGATTCGTGCCATCGTTCTGGTGCTAATACCCGATTCGTCGAGAATCCCAGTAGCGATCCAATGTTGTTGGGCTTTGTAAAGTCTACGGTGAACCGACAGTACAGCTCGCTTTTCATGGTATTGTTGTTGGGACGCAACACTATAGGATACACATCGTTGTCACCGTCATCGTTGTCGTCATCGGTGCCACCAAGATTTTTAGGATACCGCTCGAGTAATCGCTGCTTCAGGTACTTGGCAATGGCGTCTAGTTCGTAGGAGCCGTGGGGAATCGTAATGTATTCATAAGCGCTGTCGTGGCTGTTGTTTACGATGAAGTAGAATTTATCGTTGCTCGAGTCGATGTTCGGTATTGTGTGATAAGTTTCAAAGGTTGTTAGACCAAGCTCGTAATCATCGTCGCTCAAATCTATGGGTGGAAAGTAGATCACCGCGAGGGTGCTACTCTTGCCGGTTAGAGTGAATGTTAACGACATATTCCGCTCGAATTGCTCGACCAGTACTGAATCAGAGTGGTGGGAAATCAATCCTTAAATTTGGCACCGATCGTTTGTAGAAAGCGTAGACATAGTTGTCCGCAATTGCTCTGATCGTACTTCTGATAGGACGTTCGATTGTATTCAATTTTCACAGCATCCTTATCCAGATATTTTACCAATTCCATCGGCGGTCGAAGATTCCCAAAGCTGTCGAAATATATAGCTCGACACCCTCTCTTCGCATACGCCACCCAATGAGTCCCCGGCCCCTCGGCATTGTCCAAATTTACGATACCGCTCTCGTTTCGACGTACTCCACCAGCTGGTAACGCGTTGCGCATAAAAACACCTCTAAAGAATGGAATACGCATACGTTTTGCCAACTCCTCCAATTGCACATCGGTAGTTACGCCCGCAGGCATTTTTATTTTCTTTTCGACGTTTTTTTTTTCGTTTAGATATTCCCTGTCCGCGCTTGTACGGCGCGAGATAAAGTCCGCGACCTTCCATGGAGCGATTATGGCGTTGCATTTCCTGCAGCTGACGTTGCGCCGCCTTATTATCGTTTACCGCCTTGGCGATCCCCGCCGCTCCACCAGCCAATGATCCGAGAACACCCAACAGCGGTAAAAGTGGTAATATACCACCCCGTTTTGCCACCGGAAGAATCCGCTTTTGCGATGCTCTCTTTGGAGTCCTTTTGCGAGTTTTTGTTTTCATCCCCATTCCGATCTTCGTCTTGGCCTTCATAGCAGCCCAAACAGCTGTAGCAGCACCTCTTTCACCCAGAGTCGAGTCTCGCGCAACGATGCGTTTTCGCGCTTTGTCAGCGAGAACGTTATCTGCTGCGTGCCTTTCGCCGAGGTCGTTGCTACGCGAATATGCAATATCGTGTTCGCGACACGCTGCGTCCAACGGATTGATACCTCGATCCCCTCTAGCCAATCGTTTTGCAAGATGAGTTCCTGGACCGCAAAACTGATATCCTGGGATGTGTAATTCGATTGGTAGCGCGTTTATCGCTCGATTTAACAAACCACGACCTTTCTTTACTGTCGTCGTCGGTGACATTCGCTACAGTTTTTAATCAATGGTGCCGGACCGTCGATATGCGTTCGCTGCCAAGGGCGATTATAATGTTCCAAGCACCGGCGATACTGTCGAACCTCGGAATTGGCTTTTATATGCTCGGGGAGCCTGTCCCACAACCGATCAATGTGCCTGTCAAACTCTCGCAGTAGAATAATCTTTGGTATATATTTCAATTGATCAGAGGTTAGGTCTCGAATATCATAATTATCCGACAGGATCAGAAGCATTTTGAATACTGAGCCATCATGTTTCAGCGCGGACCTATAAATAGGGTGCATCACCGCCTCGACGTATTCAAAATCATTTTTCACGGTTCGCGGGGAGGATGCGATTCGTGCGACAACCTGTAACCATACGCGTGACAAATTTTGATGATAAATCACGAGTGATGTCTTCGAAAACAGGGCGCAGACATGGTAGCATGCTACCAAACACTATCCGCTGCCTCATTTGTGGTCCATCAAATTGTGGAAAGACCAACGTGCTGATCAGCTTGTTGGAAAGTCCTCACGGCGTCCACTTCGAGAACGTGTACGTGTATTCCAAGTCGTTGCAACAGCCGAAATATCAGTACTTGGAGAATTTATTGACTCCGATAGATGAAATTGGCTACTTTACGTTTTCGAATAACAGTGACGTCATCCCACCGAGCGAATCGCTTCCGAATTCCATTTTTATCTTTGATGACGTGGCATGCGACAAGCAAGATACGATACGAGAGTACTTTGCAATGGGGCGCCACTCGAACGTTGACTGTTTCTATCTCTGTCAGACGTATGCAAAGATTCCCAAACATCTTATACGCGACAATGCGAATCTGTTGATTCTGTTTAAGCAGGATGGTACCAACTTGAAACATGTGTACAACGATCACGTAAACACCGACATGTCTTACGAGGATTTCTGCGCTTTGTATCGTAATTGTTGGCAACGGGATTATGGTTTCGTGGTGATAGACAAGGATAGCGCGATGTCCAATGGACGTTATAGAAAGGGATTTAACGAGTTTGCCATACCATGAGATGGTCAATTGTCGTCAACACGTCGGTGGGAAAGCAACGTCTGCGGTACAGCGATGATCGATATCGATACTCTGGAGATTAAGGATCGCGAGAGAATAGCGAAGGAAATTGCAAAAACCAGCGAAGCCATTCGTCGGAAACATCAAGCTTTGAAGACTGGCAAGATGGAGGAAGATATCGCGTTGGAGAAATACTTTAAACCTATCGTCGAACCACTAAAACATATTGTGGAAAATACCGCAGCGATGGAAGCTGATACATCACCGTCGATGAGCACAGACGTTGAAGGGAATGAAACATTAACGCCTAAAAAAATCCATCTAAAACAGAACACATCGCGCAAGAGAAAGAGGAAAGAGCACATGTCAACGGAATATTCACCTATAACCTCGACACCAGTTCAATCGAAGCGGAACCGACAGAATGTCGTATCAAGCGATTCTCCGGCTCCACCCACACCAATAAGTACATTGCCCAATGTGCAATCGCTCTCAACCGTTGATGATGACGTTTTCGAAACTAGTCCCAATGAGTCGTTTGTAACATCTATTAGACAGCAATTCCAAACATCCGAGGGACAAGAGACGTTTCGCAGTCATTTCGGCCCGCTGGGGCAAAAATACATGAGCGCGATCCTAAGTGGTGATAAGGATACAACGATGGACTATGTGTACGGCGTATACTTTGGCAATAGTGGAACGAGGCTTGGGGATAAGGCTTTCGATATAGACATGGATGATAACATAATCATAGATGGCGTAAAATACAGAGGAACACCCGGTCTTTACGAACTGATTTTCAAGAGAATTCCCGATGATGCTGTATACACCGATGTCGATAAACAAAAATACAAAAGTATACTGCTGGCGACGAACGCCCACAGACGCGGTCATGGTGCTAAAAATCCCATATTGAGCAACAAGGGACACAAGTACAAATATGTAATTGCACCGCTACTCCCTCGCGCATCGACTAGCAGGGCAGGGAAAGGTCTAACGGTACCGCGCGCCATGGTGGTAAACGATAACAAGATCGATTACGTACACTGGAACGATCCCAACGAGTTGGTGGATCGAATGCGTTTGCTTGAAGCGTCGCGTCAGGCGGGTAACAACTCTCACGATCCCGAAATTCTATCGATTATCGAGGAACTCTGCGAGGTAGGCCTCATTATAAATTAAACCGCACGCCGATGATGTGCGCTGTATGCATCGAGATGCCGATCAACAAATTTGGGGTATCGCTCGAGAAGAGTGGAGTTTGCTTCGAAATTACATGCGAGATAACGCCCTTTGCGTGGCTGGTGCCGACTTTGATGCGAAATCACGCAAGATACGACGCGTAGCTCAGCCGGTGGTCGACACCGATGTCGTCAATAAACTATACGTGGAAAAGAACATTAAACTTTTGAGAGAGCAGCAGGAAGAATTAGCGAGGAAGCTGGTTGTGTTTCAGAAAGATATGCTAACGTTGCAAAACAGCGTTCAAAAGATATCGGAGGCGTTGAATTCTATCCCACAACCGGACAACGAAACTCGTAAAGTTAAAGAGGCTATAACCGCTTTTGCTACGGAGCAGCAACTTGTCCAGAATTTCCTCGGACCGACGAGAAGCACATAATAAATGTACGCGATAATTATCGCATCATTCGTGTCCAAGACACCTCTGCGATCAAACATGCAACCATTATCGAAATCCAAGAGTAAAGAAGAAAACCATGGCTACAAGAAGCTACAACTCGTTGAGGAATTGCACGCTCCAGCTCGAAGACATTTCCCGCGGAGACGCGTCGTAGTGCATGGATACGATGATTTGTGGCAAGCTGACATTGTCGAAATGCGTCCATACTCGCGTTTCAACCAAGGTCACCACTACATACTTACCATCATCGATGTGTTGAGCAAGTATGCATGGGCGGTGCCGCTCAAGACTAAAAGTGGTGCTGAGGTGACTAAAGCGTTCGCAAAGATATTTAGAGATCGATATCCGAAAAATTTGCAAACCGATCAAGGAAAAGAATTTTACAACGCCGATATGCAGAAACTCTTGACAAAGCACGATATTAATCATTATTCGACGTATTCGGTGATGAAGGCCTCCGTCGTAGAACGTTTCAATCGAACTTTGAAGAACAATATGTGGAAATTGTTTACGCTCAATGGAACCTATAGATGGACCGATGCGCTACCGCGTCTGCTTGCAGAGTATAACGCACGAAAACATAGAACCATTGGAATGCGTCCTTGCGATGTTACCCCTGCGATCGCCGACAGGCTGCTAGCCACCGTGTACAGCAACATAAAGATCGCTGCTCCAGCGAGATTCAAGTTGGGCGAGTTTGTGCGCGTGAGCAAATTTAAAACCATCTTCGATAAAGGCTATACGCCGAATTGGACAACGGAGGTGTTCAAGATAGCCAAAGTACAGGCAACTAATCCTGCAACGTATCTGCTCGTCGATTCCTGTGGAAAACCCGTTGCCGGTGGATTCTATGAACATGAGCTGCAACGTGTCGCCGATCCTGATGTGCATCTAGTGGAAAAAGTGTTGCGTAGAAAGGGGGATAAGGTGTACGTCAAGTGGCTGGGGTTTGATAAATCACACAATTCTTGGATCAATAAAAATAATATATTGTAAAATTAATAATTCAATAAATACAATGATACATATGTGTAAATGTGTAAACAATTTTTTTATTTTAACACATTAATCCCACTATTTATAATACAATAATTCCACTATTTATAATACAATAATTCCACTATTTATAATACAATAATTCCACTATTTATAATACAATAATTTCTATTTTACAATGGGATATTATAATGTCCCCAGGGCAGAGTGTCGGTCGAATCGGGTACGATATGCCGCTTGTCATCATATGGACTTAGAGCGATTTTAGATTCCGAAATGGTGTACACTTTATGATGCTTAGACCGTATACATGATTGTGTGCGAACCATTTCGATCTCCCTTTGCAAACACTGCGCGTAATCGTCGAAAGTTATCGTTCTGGCTATGACGTTGGTCTTGACGCCTTTCGCCTTTTTCGTATCTTTTTTACCGTCTACGCGAAGTGCATACATTTTCGCTCTAAGACCTACGAATTCGGTCATTATCACACCGTTATTTTCGTCCTTCATCAGCCCTGGAACCTTCTTATTTTCGCGCGGCATATTATATGGATTGTCGATAGGATAATCGCTTGTGTCGAATCTACCGATATTGTGTTTCATAGTCTCTTAGATATCGTCGCATCGAATATGATAAATGAGGCTGTCTGTGTCGGTGTATAGAATATTACAATTTGGTCCGTGTTTGGGAGACATGTACTCGTAGTGAAATTCATACAAACAAATTTTCGATATGTCCAGAATGCACATACCCACGTATATCGGTTTGTTGAATTTCACCTCGAGTTTTCGCAATTCAACAGCTATTAAATTTTCCGAAAAAACACTTCTGCTGTGGAAATTCGGTTTCGCGATCATTGCCTCCGCGCCATATCGCCCTTCCCAACGTGTTAAAAGTTTTACATCCACGTGATTTCGTACATTTTCCATAGTTTTACCAAATACCGCGTTGTTCATCAATTTGTACAAATTTTTTTCAAAGTCATTTGTCGCGCTTGTTCTGAACCGTGTATTGAGTTCGATGTAATCGCGGAGCCAGGGAGATTGAGCGAATTGGAGCACGCGGTGTATCTTTGTAATACGAAGACCATGACGCGTGCACTGCTGCAGGTTGCGGTAATGGATAACGTAACGCTGCTTATCGTATACCGTCGCGAGTAATTTGTCCTGCCTGCTGCCAGGTGGTTTGGCACGCGTCGGGCAGAACGATAGATCGGCATGAGCATCGTGCAGACGTTGTGGATATTCCAGATCTACCTCGAGAATGTACCCCGTGGGCGAATCGACTTTGATTGAAGACACATCAAACTTTGCAACATCTTCGACCCATTGAAATTTAGCGTATGGGAGGGGCTGACACATTGCCCACCCATACAAATTATTCACATCAAAGTACATCAAGTACGATGACTCTTCCAATGCGTCGTAAGATGGCATGTACTTGTTATTGGCATGTGCATATCTTCCAGAACATTGGCTTAAACCCCCACGTATGCCACGTTCGATAAACATGACCATATCGACGTCGGTGAGCAATTCGAATGTAATTTTGGTATGCTTTAGCATTGCATCCCACGTGAAACCTGGTAGAGTATAATAATGCGCCGAATCTAGTCCATAGCTCTTAATACAACTTTCGCGAAAATTTTCAAAAATATCTGCCAATAACAAGACATCTGTTTTCAAATACAAGTCGCTGTATTCGCCCAAGGTTCTAATCCCGAAACGCTGCCAGATAGTCTCAGCGTGCGCGTAATCGCTCTCGGATACAGTCTCGCCCGTTAACGAACTGTAGAATGACTCGCGCGGCGGTAAGCATGGATCCTGCAGCTTGTCCGCGCAATCAAGGTATTCGTACGGAAAGACACCTTTTCGCGTCAATAAATTGAAATCCTCGGTGGATAATGTTTCAAATTTGGATCGTAAAATTTTTAATTGATCTGTGCTAAGGAAAGATGCTAATTTGTCGAGACTGGTATTGAGAAATTTGTACGAATCGATGAATCGTAATTTAATATTATTTCGCGAGTCTGATTCAGCCGTATCTTCGACATTTTTTGTGAATGAAATATATTTTTCTTTAGTTATGGGTAATACATCAACGTGACCGTCGAAAGCGGTAGCTATTTCCTCGATAATGAAATGCGAATCGTAGCCGGATAAATTATGGAAAACTATGGGGATGTAAAACGCATTTTTATAATTTAAATTGCACTCCGAATGTGCCGGGCCTCTAAACCGTCCGGATAGATGGCAATGATCGCGAACTCGTACATCGTCAGCCTTGAATGATTCTTCGCAAATATGACAGTGTGTTGCATCGCGAAATGTCGTCAACTGTTCCGGAGTTAAATCCAGCATTGGAACATTACTGGTCAAGATGGGTTTGGCGAAGTTTGCAAATTTTTTTAGTTCGTATACGAACCATGAAACACAATCCGCGTCGCGGCAACATCGATACGTCGATAGCGATGTATCATAGGAACAATGCATATAATATGCAATACTATGCACTTTATGGTGCTGATACGTATGTAACTTATTATCTAGATCACCCACTCGATTGTCTTCTGTTTTTTCAATGATGCACTCCAGATCTGCATATACCACGAAGGGGAGCCGCTCCTTCCTGCAGTGGTTCTCGAAGCTGAGGAGATTTTTTCCTTCGCTGGGCAGCAGGATGGCGCAGTCATTCATCTGCCCACAGTCCAGCGAATGGTTCTCCAGCTTCTCGGCAGATCCGAAATAGTGCATACACCTGTAAACACAAATTTTTTTATTTAATTTTTTCTACAATACATTTCAATATTTCACAAGTATTCTATACGTACCGATCACAGATGAATTTCTTTTCCTTGTGTCTGCTCAGCTGCATGCCCACCAGTCGGGATAAGTTTTTGATCAGCACAAAGTGCCCTACATCACCGTGCTCTTGATTCGGCGTGTATAGCAAGTTGACGTGCTGATCCCTCTTTTGGCTGGTGAGACGCAGCGGAAAGACCGTCGACCCTTTCTCCTCGTCGAAGGTGTACACGTTGACGGAGACGCTGTTCTGCCGCACAAACTTCCCTATTTGCTCCAGGGACATTGGGAACTCAATGCCCTGGAGATTTAGCATGGAAGCATAAGGCGGGTACGAACTTGGGCGATCGGGATGTCTTTCCGCAGGATGGAGAGCGGCGACCACTGCCCACGCGAAACACGCATTGTCCTGGGATTGCACGCTAATTGTGGCTTTCCTCAAAGACAATACTCGCGGCAACTTGACGTAACATCCCGCGCGCAGCGGATTGTACTTGTTGACATTGACGGTTAGATTCATGATTCTCGTCAATGCCCATCCACTGTCGCGTTCCTGGAACTCTTCCAGCGATGCCAGGGTGGGTTCGATGACGCATCGTTGGTACCACTCCTGCAGATCGGATGTGTGGAAGAGTTCGCAGTTTCGGGTGTTGATGCTTTTACAAGCATGCTTGTCACCCGCCACAAATTCGCCGTTGAACACAGTGTTCACTTTGAGGTTTCGATGTTTCCTCAAAGCGTCCCGCACATGCTCCAGCACGATGGTCCCTGCATCTTGGAGGAAGTTGCGCGGCTCGATGTAGTTCGAATTTAGCACTGCACCAGTTAATACGCGGCTATCGAACGCAGTGTCTATTTCGCGCCACAAAAGTCCTGTACTCGAATGACCGGCACCTTCGCGCACGAAACGTCCGCGAAATCAATCGCGTGGATTGATCCAACAATTGGCGTTCTACTTGTGCGAATTCTCCCATGATTGTAAATGGAAAGTAAATATAATGTGACTTTTCCACGCAATACGTTGCAACGATTTACGGCTTTGTACTGTTTAGAGCATATATTTATATCCTCATCATGATTTGGTATCTCTGTCTAACTCTTTTAGCGCACCCCCTCCCTCGAATGCATTAGTTTCTGCTAATACTGTATAATTCATTCTTTTTGGCGTACCCTTCCCCAAATGCATTAGTTTCTGCTGATACAGCATAATTCTTTCTACGATTCACGCGTATGAGGAATTAGCGGGCATGATCATCCGACATAGTTTCTGCTGATACAGCATAATTCTAAGACTCGACGTTCCCAGAAATATTATATTACGTTCGGCACGTGTCGAGACTTTTTATCCTTGAGGATGGGACTCAAATTACATATGCTACGACGTTGAAATTTCGGCACATTATGGAAAAATTGGTAGCTTTATAATAAAATGTGGTGGCGGGGGGGAAGCAATTGCACCTCTATTTAAGCAAGTCTCTCGGATGTCATTCAATCAATCGCTCAATAGTCTCAGTGCCTTTCGACGGAACAAATTGTGCTCTGAAAACAAAATGTGCAGTACCAGCGCCGAAGGAAACGTTGAACGCATGAATTATTACGTTCCGATCGTGCGAGATGACGGCGTGGCTCAATGCGGGGAGGATACAGTTGTTTGGTAAGGGTTAATTTTCACATCTTAAAATTTTTATGTTTATTCCTAATACGCGCGAGCAATTTCATAGCTTTGATTGTTCTCTTAGCCCGCACCGAACATCGCGTATCATGGTTAGAAGATATGCATTAACATCCACGGGCAGCAAATACTTGGAAATTGGGATCAGAGTATGGCCTACGATTGATGTAGAAATGGTTCTCGGCGACAATCGTGGGATGTTTCTCACGTTATCATGGGATACATGGGGTTTGCTATGCGGCAGTCGTACAACCATTGAAGAACGTGCACGATTACCTGAATCACCTTCGATGCAAATGGATCAATTAACTGTGGATTTTTGTGAAATCTATAATTCCCCGATTGTAAGGATGGCACTACATAATAAGTCGCTGTATTTCAAACCGAATACGGTAACATTTTTATTAAATCTTGAACCATGTATAGACTATGTGTATGCGCGGCTGTATCAAAATGTAAGAGATGTGCAGACGAAATTTGAAACTTTTGTTAAAGTGCTACAGCAAAGCGGTGTTGTCTGCGAAACATTAGATGTGCGTCGTGCTGCTAAAATCATACGTGATAGCGAACATTACTGTGAGGATTATTATGTAGATTGCGAACTGGTAGCATGTGCCATCAATGATATTCTAGCTGATGCTCGTAGGAAAAAATGTTAAAATTATATTCTTTTAATTTTAAATAAAATTTCTTAAACACATATTATTTGTCAATTTCATTTACTCGTCTTCCTCCTTGCCACCTAATTTTAAGATATGGCGTTTCTGCTAACGGTGCATAATTCAAAGATTCGACGTTCCCAGAAATATTATATTACGTTCAACACGTGTCCGAGACTTTTATCCTTGGGGACTCAAATTACATATGCTACGACGTTAAGATTTCAGCACATTATGGAAAAATTGATTGCTTTAGAATAAAATGCGGCGGTGGGAGAAGCAATTGCACCTCTATTTAGGCCTGTCTCTCGGATACCATTCAATCAATCGCTCAATAGTCGCATACGTTCGTGCCAGCACAATTATTAACTGCTTCCATTCAATACACTCCGTCATAGTACTAACAGTTGAACTGGAACAGTTTTTTGAAACACTTGTGAAACTGCTTTGAAGGATATCATTCACCATCCAACGCATAGAAGATACAATCGAATAATACCGTAAGTTTCCATTACCATATTTTTAGTGAATCGTTGTGTTAGTAACTTTGAGAATTATATGAAAAAAATCGATTTTAGATTATGTCTATACCCATGGATTTGTATTGGGAAGTTGCTGCTGTGATCCCCAGTCGCGCATCCCATCCCAAAATATATGTAGCGTGTCAGAATGTTGCTGTGCAATGCGAAGAAATTCGAGGTGATGAATTTCACAAGGCAGAAGATTTTTACGATGAGGATGAGGATGAGGATGATGATGAGGAGGAGGTTTATTTGAAGGTGTTCTACAATGGTGACTGTGAAAACAACTATTTACCGCGTAGTGAATATGGGTGTATGCATTTTTGGCTAGATGTGCATAGGCAAACTTCATTCATCATTGGTGAAGATGATCTGGATGATGTGGCTCCGTCGAGCTGGGAGAAGGCCCTACAATCTGTTGTATGGCGGAAATGTATCAATGCGGGACAAATCGACGAAATCGCAATTAATCGCAATGCAATATCGGGGATTGAAGTTCGTGACATTGCAGTTCAGGTTAACGAGTCTGATTTTAATACGAGTACGCCATCGCAAGTTGATATATTTTTTACTGATGATGATTTATTTACTGAAATCATCAACAATGCATTCTTTACGAACGATATTGATGATGCTATATTCAACGATGATGTTGACCAGTGGGATTGATAACTCCATCCCAATCATCATCGTCGCCATTGCCATCGCCATCACCATCACCGCCTCCGGTGGTATGTAATACTACTTTACACTGATTTATGCATTTTGATGTGTGAGTATTATATCAACGTTTGTATCTGTGTGCAGGTGATTCATGGAAATGTGTGGTACCCACCACCGCCGCCGCCATCGCCCCCATCGCCGTGGCCATAATTTATTTTTTTATTTTTATGTTTTTTCTCTTTTATTTTTATGTTTTTTCTCTTTTTTTATCTTTAATAGTTTTTTTTGTAACAATATATTCTTAAACGTATTTCATTGTGCCATTTCATTTACCCTCCTTCTCTCCTCGCCACCTAATTTTAAGATTCCGCGTTTCAATAAACAGTTTCCAAAATTTCTGAGAGCGGATCGAGTCTGAAAAAAGACTTTTTTCGGAGGTCATTCCTCCTCTGAAAAATTTCCGACGGTGGGTCCGGTCTGGAGAGGTCTCCGCGGCCGCTCGGCCCGGAGTGATCCCCTCCACGATCGCGGCTTCCCCCACTCCGCGGCTCGTGCGCGCGCAACCGTCCTTCCACTCCCCGCAGGCCCCGCGTCCATGTTTCCCTCCGCCGCGCTCCCCCGCGCGCCCTCACTTCCCCCCGCCCCCGCGCTCCCCTCAGAGGACCTGGGTTAGAATCCCCTTACCTCTACTACTCACATGCTCCAGCACGATGGTCGCCGCATCCTGAAGGAAGTTGCGCGGTTCGATGCAGTTCGAATTTAACACGGCACCAGTTAATACGCGGCTTTCGAACGCAGCGTCTATTTCACGCCACAAAAGTCCTGTGCTCGAATGTCCGGCACCTTCACGCACGAAACGGCCACGCAACGAATGTTTCAATCCTTCGAGACGCGCAATTCGAGCAACCATGGATTGTCGAACACCGATCGATAATCGAGGACGTTTTACGCGACTGTGTTCTTCCAACGATTCGATACACTCGTTACACCGTTCTTCCCACGCGAGGTATTCTTCCCGTGAAATCAATCGTGCGGATTGATCCAATAATTGGCGTTCTAGTTGCGGGAATTCTTCCATGGTCGTAAATGGAATGTAAATGTAATGTCTTTTTCTGTGCAACACGTTGCAACGATTTGAGGCTCTGTGCAGTTTGCAGCGCGCTTTTATGACAGATATCACGATTTGCTATGCCTGTCTTACTTTTTTTGGTGTATCCCCTCCCTCCAATGCATAACATGGTTCTCTGCAGTTTCTACCGATGCAGCATAATTCTTTCTATGATTCACGCGTATGACGAATTAGTGTGCGAGATCACCCGACACAGTTTCTGCTGATTTCACAGAATTCTAATACGTGACGCTTCCACAGGTATCATATTACATTCAACACGTGTCGAGACTTTTATCCTTGAGGGTGGAAGTCAAATTACATGCGATCGTGCGATACGCTATCATTTTGAACAAAAAATTGGTAGCTTTAGAATAAAATGTGATGGTGGGGGGAAGCAATCGCACCTCTATTTAAGACGGCTCCCGAACGCTATTCCATCAATCGCTCAGTTGCCTCAGTGAATTTTGACGGAACAAATAGTGCTCTGAAAAAAAAATGCCCCGCGCGAGTGCCAAAGGAAACATTGAACGCATGAATTATTACGTTCCGATCGGGCAAGATGATGCTGTAGCTCAATGTGGGAAGATTACAGTTGCTTGATAAGGCTTAATTTTCACATCTCAAAACTTTTATTCCTAATACGAGCGGACAATTTCATAGCTTTGATTGTACTCTTAGCCCGCGCCGACCATCGCGTATCATGGTTAGAAGATACGCATTAACATCCATGGGTACCAAATATTTGGAAATTGGAATCGACGCAGGACCTATGGCAGATGTAGAAGTTCTTCTCGGTGACAATCATGGAAATCATCTCATATTATCATGGCATACATGGGGTATGCTATTCGATAACCGTGAAACCATCGAAGAACGTGCACAATTACCTGGATCAGAATCGGTGGGAATGGATCAATTATTGGTGCAATTTTTCGGATTTCGGATTCACCAATTATAAAGATGTCAATGGATGAAATGTCGCTGTATTTCACACTGGACGCAGCAACATTATTATTTAATCTTCAACCATGTATAGAGTATATGTATCCGCGACTGTATCAAACTGCAGAAGATGTGAGGATAAAATATAAAATTTTTGTTAACGTGTTGCAACAGAGCGATGTCGCCTGTGAAACATTAGATACGCCTCGTGCTGCTACAATCATACGTAATAGCGAACATTTCGACGAAGAATCTCTTGTTGATTGCGAACTGTTAGCATGTGCAATCAACGATATTCTAGCGGATGCTCGTAGGAAAAAATGTTAAATTATATTCTTTTAATTTTAAATAAATTTCTTAAAACATATTATTTCTCCATTTCATTTATCCGTCATCCTCCTCGACACCTAATTTTAAGATTCGGCGCTTCTACATGTATTATATTTCGTTCGAACGTTCTTCGCGCTGCTAAATGATATCATCCCGCACTTTTACTTTTGCAAAGCTATGCACTTCCCGATTTTGTGATAGGAGGGGGTTTTGACATGCGAGAGCCGGGAGATGCATCATGACCAGTTGCATTCAAAATCGTGGTCGACGTGCAGTCACTTTGACAGTTTTTAAACACTCTTCATTTTTGAGCTAAGTGAAATTGCTTTGAAGGATATCATCAATCGTTGAACGCATAGAAGATACAATCGAATAATACCGTAAGCTTCCATTATCATATTTTTAGTGAATCGTTGTGTTTGTTACGTCCTGAAGGGACTTTTGTGAACCACCCCGAGCGGTTAGGGTGACTCACCGGGTTCTTGCTCTATCAAGGTGCTAAAGCACGCCTTGACTATACTCGCGGGGGGAAGAGGATGGTGATAAGGGGTTAAACCAAAGAATACAATAGGGATAAAGGAAAAACAATAGAGAAAAATATATTGTTACATAGAAGATTCTGGATTATCCTACCTTGAGACGGCGCTTCGTCTCAGCTGTCGCTCGCAGGTCTTAGCTTACGGGGTGATTCGCCTCGTCGTTATCGCCTCGCTCGCGTGCCGCTCGAACGCCGTAGGTCGCGGTCGTCCTCTTCGCTGGCACTCGGGGTTTGACGAACTCGCGCGTCTATCGTCGGTCGCTCGCGTTACAATCCGTCGCGTCTACACGTACACGCGCGTGGTTGCTCTCCCGGCTATGCCGTTCGCTGTATGTCGGATGGAGTTACGCCACGGCGGATGATCGCGGCCGAACTCGATTCTGTGTTTGTAATTTCGTAAAGTCGAAGACGCGGTTCTTTGATAGGGACGGTTTCCCTCGATTTATTACGATGGATTCTTGAAAACGCCTAACTTCGATACTACGGAGTTTCCCCCGAATCGCGGTGGTCCGTATCGGCGCGTAAGTGCCCTCCCGGCTAGGCCGTTTCTCGGTACGTCGGATGGAGGCACACTTCGCCTAACCTGATCGGCCGAACGCGATTCGAAGTTTTCCCTGCGTAGCACGTTCGCTAGTCCGTTCTCAACCGAATCCAAAAACTGACTCCCTTACTTTTCGTATCGCGGGCCGCTCGTCGGACGATTTCGTACGATGGGGGAAACTGCCCCGTCGGCAGTTGTTTCGCTCGCGAGGGTTCTGGGCCCGGGCCGGCGACGGTCACGTTGACGCTCCGCGTGTCGCTTCATGTTCTTCGACAACGTGACCGGCACGCGCGAGGCGATTCCGCTGAATCGCCGCCGGAAAAATACGCGAGGACAACGAGGACGGATGGACCTGAAGGGACCACGTAACAGTATTGTCGATCGTTTTGACCAAGGCTATAATCGCCTGGTCTAACGACGTATCTGCCTTGGAAGCCGCCTCGTAGGCCCCTTAGTTGTCAAGCTAGATTTATGAATAATAATAATTCTCAGGCTAGTAAAATTACTCCTGAGCAACGAGGGAACAATACTATTCCAGGAGGCAAAATCGCCCCTGATGAAACACTGAAACAATTCAAACGATTCTCAACTTAACATATTCAATTTCCTAGATCCATAAGCTAATTCCTAAATTATAAGCTAACTCCTATATCGACCGAGAGTCATAACCTATTAACCAACTCCTATATCGACCAAGAGTCATAATCTATTAATCAATTCCTATATCGACCGAGGGTCATAATCCATAAATCAATTCCTATAATTCGACTAAACGTCATTATTAATTATTTAAGCTATATTACTCAAAATCGATCGTTCGAACGGACATTTCTTTTGTAACGACCTAGAGTCGCAACCCAAGACGATCAACTTTACTTTTTGTAACGACCTAGTGTCGCAACCTAATTAATTTCTTTAATATTAAGGCGTTAAATTATAGCTTTATGTATCATTTAAATGTGTTTTCCTTGAATAAACACTATTTAAGTTAAATTCTTGTTCTTGAATTTTAATTCTTTATCGCACGCCACACGAATCAATCCCGAAATCCTGTAGGGAGCGTTACGCTACGCTCGAAATCGTTACAACACCAATAACAGCTATAACAAGCGCAGTTTCTCATTCCGACAAATAAAAATATGAAAAAACATTATAAAAAGCAATAAAATTATTTAAAAAAAAAAAATATAAAATACAAAAAACAACACAAAAACAAGGAGCCCGTCGTACAGCTACCTCCACGTGGTGAGTTCTGGGTCGTATTTTCCGTTAGGAAAGTGAGCGAAGAGCTGTATTTTTTTATAGTTTACAGTGCCGACAGGCCATTCCTATCGTTCCGAAACCAGCCACGGATGTTTCTTTGCATCATTTACGCAGCAAATATAGTCCTGGGTAAAAAAAAAGGTAGAATCCACCAGCTGAAGAAAGTTCAAGTTTCTTAAGTTTTGGACTAAAATTTTGAAAGTTAAGGCCTTTGGTGCACACAGAAGAAATTATCCGATCGAGCTGAAATTTTTTACACGTTTTATTGGGCCAAGTAGACAACTTTTCCGCACTATTAGAATTTGATTATCGAAAAAAAGTTTTTTCACTCCACCCTAGTATACACGTTGATGGAGATGGTGTTCTGCCGCTCAAACTTTGCAATCTGCTCCAGAGACATTGGAAACTCAATGCCCTGGAGATTTAGCACGGAAGCATAAGGTGGGTATGAACTTGGACGATCAGTATGTCTTTCAACTGGATGGAGAGCGGCGACCACTGCCCACGCGAAACACGCATTATCCTCAGATCGCACGTTAATTGTTGCATTCTTCAGCAATAAATCATGCGGCAACTTGTGGCGGCATCCCGCGCGCAGCGGATTATACTTATTGACATTAATAGTGAGGTTGAAGATTCTCGCTAATGCCCATCCGCTGTCGCGTTCCTGGAACTCTTCCAACGACGCTAGGGTGGGTTCGATGACGCATCGCTGGTACCACTCCTGTAGATCGGATGTGCGGAAGAGTTCGCAATTTCGGGTATTGATGCTTTTACAAGCATGCTTGTCACCCGCCACAAATTCGCCGTTGAACACCGTGTTCACTTTGAGGTTTCGATGTTTCCTCAAAGTGCCTCGCACATGCTCCAGCACCATGGTCGCCGCATCTTGGAGGAAGTTGCGCGGTTCGATGTAATGCGCATTTAACACGGCCCCAGTTAATACGCGGCTATCGAAAGCAGCGTCTATTTCACGCCACAAAAGTCCTGTGCTCGAATGTCCTGCACCTTCACGCACGAAACGACCACGCAACGAATGTTTTAATCCTTCGAGACGCGCGATTCGAGCAACCAACGATTGTCGAACACCGATCAATAATCGAGGACGTTTCACACGACTGTGTTCTTCCAACGATTCGATACACTCGTTGCACCGTTCTTCCCACGCGAGGTACTCTTCCCGCGAAATCAATCGTGCGGATTGATCCAATAATTGGCGTTCTACTTGCGCAAATTCTCCCATGGTCGTAAATGTAGTGTGTCTTTTTCCTCGCAACACATTGAAACGATTTGAGGCTTTGTGCACTTTGGAGCTCGCTTTTATGACAGATATCACGATTTGCTATCTCCGTCGGCGTACCCCCTCCCTCGAAAATGCGTTGCATGCAAAAAAAATGGCGATCCTTCCCAACATGGTTCTCTGCAGTTTCTATCGATGCAGCATAATTCTTTCTATGATTCACGCATATGACGAATTAGCGCGCGAGATCATCCGATGCAATTTCTGCTGACAACTATTTTCTATTGTAAGATTCGATGTTTCTGCTGACACTTATTTCTAAGATGTGACGTTCCCCAGAAGTATCATGTTACATTCTACACGTGTCGAGACTTTTATCCTTGAGGGTGGGACTCAAATTACATGCAATGATGATACAATATACTCTTGCACATTGGTGTGTACGTGTACGTGCATCTGTATAAAATGACGTTGGTCAATCTTACAGACTTCATATCGTTCCATACGCTCGAGTGCTAACAAGTACCGCTCACGCCATTTTTTCCGCCGAAAAGAATCATACGCAGCGCATATCAAAATGTACAAACGCGGCTTAAACGATTCATCCTGCGCACCCGACAACGATGGTGGTTTTCCAAATAAACATCAACAACAGCAACAACATCAACAGTCTAATATGAGGTACGTACTCGTTATTATACAATTTACACTTACTTCTTTCACTGTAAACGATAGCGAACGAACGATACATTAATTTCATGTACATGTTTCTTACAGCTCTGGATTCGCAACGGCAAAACCATTAGTCGTACGGATCCTGGGGCGTGACTACCCATTGACCGCAACAGCTTATAAACGTCTAACTATTGGAATACGCATTGGTATGGATTCGTGCTACGTCGAGATCTCCATAGCCGACAATAAAGGAAACGAGTTAAGCTTTTCAATGTCGACGTGGAAGCTCCTGCTGCAAAACGAGGCGGACATACTTCAACGATTACGCAGCAACGCAACATCGTCCCAAAGTCACATCGTAATTGATCATTTACGACTAGAATTCACGCGTATGCATGATTATCAACTTTTTGAAATCAGCGATAATCACGTTGTCATATATATGACCGAAGCCACGATGCGAAAATTATTCGCGTACGAACATTGCATTGAACATATGTTTACCTGGCTAACTGAAAATATGTACTCTGTAAGCAGTAAATATACCACCTTTGTAGAAGTTCTACGTACCGCTTCCGTACCAACGGATTATGTGAAATTAATTTCCGAAAGCGAGCAATTCGAAAAGCATTCATTGATCGATTGTGAATTATTAGCGTTAGGATTACAATCCATGCTGCGTGATGTAAACCACGTACCACGATAGTACGGGTATATCTTTTACTAATAATAAATGTATGACTTACACATCAATACCTCTAACGTATTATTTATAATATCCTTTCATATTCTTCATCATCCTCCTCGACACCTAATTTTAAGATTCAGCGTTGTTCGCGCCGCCGAATGACATCATCCCGCGTGGCTGCTCCAGAGGATTCAGGTTTCACATGCTCCAGAGGATTCAGGTTTCGCATACTATCGCGCGATACGCTGCGATGTTAAATCGGAACGCTTTAAAATACTGTTAGATTTCGAACGAAAGCGATTGTACCACTATGTAGTACTGTCTCCTTCCCTCCCTAGAATTTAGCTTTACAATAATGCTCTGTCTCTTTCCCTCCTCCGAAGACGCGGTGTGATCATCTGATAAAGTATTAAACACTTTCAGCTACATAATGGTTTGAAAAAATTTTGGGGGCTCATTCCCTCCCTCCGGTTAGGTATGAAAAAATTTTCGGAGGGTGGGCCAAGGTCATTCCTTCCCTCTGTGGAAAATTTTCGGGGGTGGGCCAGTTCTGGAGAGGCCTCCGCGGTGACTCGGCCCGGAGTGATCGCGGCTTCCCCCACTCCGCGGCTCGTGCGCGCGCAACCGGTGTTCCTCTCCCCGCTCCCCGCGCCAAAAATTTTCCGCGCCGCGCTCCCCCCTTCACTCCGTCATCTCTGTGACATCATCCGCCGCCCGCCCGCCGCCGCTCGCCGAACTCAAATTTTGATTTTTTCATGTGACCTTGAAACTCAAATTTGGGTTGGGAACTCAAATTTGGATTTTTTCATGTGATCTTGAAACTCAAATTTGGGTTAGGAACTCAAATTTTGATTTTTTCATGTGACCTTGAAACTCAAATTTGGGTTGGAATCCCTCTATACACACTACTTATGACCAATCGGACTTGCATTCGTTGCAGACGCAACGTTTTCACCTCTTCATAATAATATTTTCTCTTTATGACCCACGTTTTCTCGCAGCGCATATGTCAGTGCGTACTTTTGTTTTGATATTGTAGCACGTGTTTATACTGAAGAGATAAGAAATCAGTCTCCAATTCGAAGGGAAGACGTTACAGGCGGGATCACGCGCAGTGCAGCGGAAACCTCATTTTCTACCTGCGTCCCTCCATGAGGCTTATTGCTGCCCCCCCCCCCCCCCCCCCCCGAGTAATCTCGTGTCATGTTTTAACACAACAGCGAGTCGGCCTGGCTGTATGAATTAAGAACAATGCAGGATGTAGTGAAGAAAAGAAAGACAATTTTTTCAGTAAAATAGAGCTTTAAAGTCTATCATATGTTAATTGCCTTATTATTATTCAAAATGTAATTTTTAAATTTTTGATTATCTGTTTATGTCAATATTAGCAATGGCTTAAATTTATTTAGTCTATGCCTTCAATAATTTAAGACATTAAAATTACTTTCGGTATAATTTTCGTAAAAATCACCGAAACCAGGAAACTTTGAAGATTTGTATTTTTTAAACAATTTCGAATCTGCAAAAATGAGGACTTAACCCTCCCTAATTTCATATGGACTACTATATATGTATTT
Source organism: Andrena dorsata (assembly GCA_929108735.1). Classification (NCBI taxonomy): domain Eukaryota; kingdom Metazoa; phylum Arthropoda; class Insecta; order Hymenoptera; family Andrenidae; genus Andrena; species Andrena dorsata. The sequence continues at coordinate 3,663,128 of OV815488.1, read as the reverse complement.
CAATATCATGAAAATCCGAGACATCGAGGATTTTAGAAAAGTATCACATTCTGCCTCTATCTTCCACGCTGAACGCAATGCACTTCAAACTCCCTTTGTTCTATGGAAGAAAACCGACAACAGTCGGCTCAGGCCATGTGCCTTCGCCGGCATGCGCGAGTCGGGTCGCATGCGCCGAGTCACCACGAATTACCCGTCCAGTCCACACTAGCATATGCGTTCACGCTCACCCTTTCTGACGTAGAAGCATGCGCCAGGGGCTACTGTTTCACCCGTCCACATCAGAATATTCGTGCGCGCTTAGCCTGCTCAGCGTAGGGTAAGTGTGGATATTACTGCGGACTTTTAAGGTAGGTTAACTTTAGTACCCTCGATACGGCGTTCAAATGACTGAAAGTTCCTCCTTCTTTTTTTAAAAGAAAGGTGGGACCTTAATAATTCCGTAAAAAAATATAAGGACGGGGTAATAAGCACAGTTAATTAAAAACAAAGAGATTTGTCGATCAATGTCATTGCATGAGTTACTGCGGACATGCATGTATTACTGCGTACCAGTTACTAACGAAACACCAGTTACTGCGCATGTATTACTGCGGTCTGATGTCAGGCGAAACATAACCTTAGTACCTTTGCAGGTTATGTAGACAGACGTGAATACGGTTGGAAGAAAGGTTAGGTGGCGCAGTCGTCGGTCCGCAGTAATGCATGCACATGGTCACAGCCGACTCTACTACTAGCCGTGCTATACAACGTGGCAACACCGCTCATGTGCGGATCGGGAGTCCTATTTTGAATAGTGGAGTTTTGTATTCAGCATTATAATTAACGTTATTTTGCTGTATAAAATTATACTAATATACAGTAGTTTTGATTAATTCTGTATAAGGAATACGTAAATATCATAACTATAGTAATTAGAAGTAATACAGAAGTATATTAATATTTATAAATGTGGTATATAGTTTGTGGACTCTCGGAATAGTTTGGTGTTGTGATGCATTATATTTAAAATATTTACACAGATTTCAAGAAAATGGAAGTGTGAAACAAGTTAAAACTATCTTTGAACCATATTGAAGGATTTAAAAATTGATAAAGGTATGTATAAGTTAATAAAGACCTGAAATATGTGTAGACAAAATTATTGGTACGAAGCCAAACAGGTTAAGTGCCCGTGGAAAAGAGGTTAGCATAATTAGCTATCGAAAGGAACAATTATGCAGTTAAATATAAAATCGTGTTAGAAGACAGTATTATAATTGTTGAAAATTTCCTCACCATTCTACGGGTATTTACCATGGCGCGTTACCTTTTTTTTTATTATAATGGGTTAACTTACATAAAATATATTTATGATTTTCAGATTGCAAATGTTGAGATTCCAAATTACCATAATTTATTATAGCTTACATTATTGTATATACATGAATAAATCAGGTTCTGACTTCTTCAGTGGGAACAGAAAGGACCCCTCTTTGTAAGTGACTAAAATATATATCGCCTACAGTTTTACCGTTATCATCCCCAATTAATAATCGACATATATTGCAATTTAATTTGTACCACTGGAAATTTATAGGATAAGGGAAAATAGCAGGCACGGCACGGGCAGGGCGAAAGATGACGACGGTTTCAGTAGATTCAGTTAATGTTTATTTCCTGCACTGACTCCTTGGCAACGTCTGACCCACGACTGCCTATTTCTTCTTCCCGCTTGCTTTACACACAAATATCCGACGTGAGGCGAGGCGTCGCCAGTGGCAAGCGGGAGATTCGAATTCTATAATCTACAAACTTTTTAGCAACAGAATGGGATCCATAACTGGATATGTAAATGTAAATGGAACTATTCGGATCTGTAATTATCGCGGTTGCGATCTCGCGATAGGTTGGATCAACGAATGTAAATAAATACAAGAATTCTTGTAGAAATAAATGCAGCGTATATTTTCACCCTCTTTTAGTTAACAAACGGAGATAATGGGGCAGACCTGCCCTTACGCGTGCTACCGCTTCGAAGTCTCTTCTTACACTCAACAAATGGAAGATCGCGCTTCCGCGCGGAAAACCTCACGAGGCCGGAGAAGCTGCTTCCGCCGCTCGCGAGAGGGCGCCACTTGCTGGGGCACCGGTGGTGCGCTCTGGTGGCGCTGTGGCGAGACCGCCACAGAACCATCTACAACCGGAAGAAGACTTCCGTTTCCGGTCGCGTGCGAGAGAGGAGTGTGTGAAAGCGTGTGGTCAGTGGAAAGAGGAAAGAGGAGTGAAAGTGTTAGGTGGAGATTAGTGAGTGAGTGGGGAAAAGCGTGTGGAGTAGGCGAAGGGAAGAGGGCAAAGGGTTGAGTAAGGGAAGTGGTGTAGTGAAGGGAATAAGGTGGAGAAGGAAGGCATTTGGAGGTTAGGGCGGCAGGACAGGTTGTAGAGTGGCGGGAAGGAAGAGCAGCAGAAGACAGGTAGCGGGATCTGGGGGAAAAAGGAGGAGTTAGGACGACTGACGGGAAGGCGGGAAATTTAAACAGGCGAGAAAGGAAAGAGAGTACGAGAGAGAGAAAAGGAGATAAGGAGCAAAGGGTTTATAGGAGGGAAGGGAATAGAGTGGAGAGAATAAAAGGAGGGAAAAAGAAGGTAAATGGACGAAGGAAAGGAAAAGGAGGGGTGGGAGGGAGGAAAGGGGGAAGGAAAAGAGAAGGAAAGGTCGCAAAAAGGGGGTAGGGTGAGGAAGGATAGCATAAGTAGTGTAGGGAGTGCGGGAAGTTTGGATAGCTTATGGGGTAAAAAGAGCAAGGACAGGGAGGATGAAGAGGGGGGGACGAAAAGGAAGGGAAGGGTTTTAAAAGGAGTGGGTTGACACAGAGATCGCCGGTAAGAAGGGATACGGGGAGAAGTTTGGGAAGAGAGGAGGAAGTGGGAGGGATGGAAAGAATGTTAAAGGAAATGATGCTGGAGATGAGAATGTTGAGGGAGGAAGTGAGGGCAGACAGAGAGGAGAGAAGAAGGATGGAGGAGGAAATGAGGAAAGAGAGGGAGGAGAGAAGGAGGGTAGAGGAGGAATGGAGAGAGGAAAGGAGGAGGTGGGAAAAGGGGATGAGGGAAGAGAAGACAAGGAGAGAAAAGATGGAGGAAAGGATGGACAGGTGGGAGAGTAGAGATAAGAAGATGGACGAGGTGTTCGACAAGGTATTGGGGTGGGAAAAGGAAAAAATGAAAGCGGGGTCTAAGGTAGATGAGGGGGAAGGGGTAGGGGAGGAATGGAGATGTAGGGTTAGACGGATGGAGATAAGGCAAGATAAAAAGGAACGGGAGGGGAGAAGGAATAATGTTGTTGTGAGGGGGTTAGGGGTGGAGGGGAAGGAGATGAAGGAGGAAGTAAGGAAGCTGTGGGAAAGGATAGGGGTGGACGAAACGGGAATAAAGGAGGTTGTGAAGATAGGAAGAACGGGAAGAGAAGGGGGCGGAATGGTGTTGGTAAAGCTGGGGAGTAGGGAGGATAAGCGGAAGGTGATGGAGGCTAAGAAGAAACTTAGGGGAAGGAGGGAGAGGATAGAGGATGATCTTACGGAGGAGGAAAGGAGGGTAAGGTGGAAGGTAAAGAGAGGCGGAAAGGGAAAGGGAGAGGGGAAGAAAAGTTCAAGTGGGTTACATGAAGATGTGGGTGGATGGGAAGGTAAGAAGGTGGGACGAGCTGGGGGAAAAATCGTATGAGGAACAGGGAAACGAGTGAAGAAGGTAGAGGGGTGGGAGGATGTAAGGAGTAGGGAGAAAGGGAGGGAAGGTAGTAGTTACAAAGTGGCCTTCTGGAATGTGGCAGGAGTGAGAAGGAAGGATGACGAGTTCTGGAAAGGGTTGGAAGAATGGGATGTGATGATCATGAGCGAGACGTGGCTGGAGGAGAGGGAGAGGGAGTGGGTGGAGAAAAAGATGCCCAAGGCGTATATATGGGAAACGCAGTGGGCGAGGAGGGATAGTAAGAAGGGAAGAGCGATGGGAGGTATGTTGTTGGGGGTGAGAAGGGATATAGAAATGGGGGAGGGGGGTGGAGGTGAAAAGGAGGGGTTGATGATGAAGAAAGTGAGGATGGGGGGAGAGTGGTGGAAGATAGTGGGGGTATATGTAAACAAGGATCTGCAAAAGAAGATGGAGGAATTAGGGGAATGGACGGAGGAAAGGGAGAAGGGAGTGAGGGTGGTAATAGGGGGGGACTGTAATGCGAGGACAGGAGAGGAGGGTGGAGAGGTGTGGGAGGAGGGAGTGGAAGGAGAAGGGAGAATGGGAAGCAGAAGATCGAAGGATAAGGAGGTGAATGGAGAAGGAAGGAGGCTATGCCGTTATCTGGAAGAAAGGGGTTGGGGTATAATGAATGGAAAGATGGTAGGGGATGTGGAAGGGGAGTGGACGTTTACAGGGGGGAGGGGGAATTCGGTAATAGATTATGTGATAGGGAATGAGGACACAAGGGAGAGGGTGGAAAGGCTGGAAGTAGGGGAGAGAGTGGACTCGGATCACCACCCGGTGGTGGTGTGGATGAAAGGAGCAGGGAGGGAGGAGGGAGGTAGTGGGAAAAAGGGTAAGGGGAGGAAAGGGGAGAGAAAAAATTGGACAGAAGAGGGTAGAATGGAGTTTACGAAGGTTTTTGGGAAAAGGGAGGAGGGGGAGAGGGGAGTTGACGAGGATTGGAGAGAGTTGAGGGGAAGGATAAAGGAAGCAGTAGATAAGATGGGGAAGGGGGAAAAGAAAGGGGGTGTGGTGGGATAAGGAATGCAGAGAGGAAAAGAGTAAGGTGAGGAGAGAGCTGAGGAAGTGGAGAAGGGAAGGAGGGGATGGGGGAGTGTACAAGGTGAGGAAGAGGGAGTATGGGAAGATGTGCGAGGAAAAAAGAAAAGGGAAAGGGAGAGGTGGGAAAAGGAAGTGGAGGGGGTAAGAACGGAGGGTCAGGTCTGGAAAGTAGTGAATAGAGGACGGAAGACGAGAAGGAGGATAAAAGAGGGGATAGAAATAAGGGAGTGGGACGAGTATTTTAGGGGGTTGTTAGGAGGGGTGGAGTGGAGGGTGAGGAGGGGAGGCGAGAGAAGGAGGGGGGAGGACGGGGAGGGGGAGATAGGAAGAGAAGAAATAAAAAGAGTGGTGAGGAACTTGAGAGATGGGAAGGCCGGGGGTGGGGATGAGATACAGAATGAGGTGTGGAAATATGGGGGTGGAGAAGTGGAGGAGTGATTGTGGAAAATATGTAATAGGGTGTGGAGGGGGGATGGGTGGCCGGAGGGGTGGAGGGAAGGAGTGGTGGTTCCGGTGCTAAAGAAAGGGGCAGGGGAGAAACCGGAAGATTATAGGGGAATAACGCTAACGCAGACTGCATATAAGGTATATGCATCTGTGTTGGCGGAAAGACTAAGAGTGGAGGTAGAGGGGAAGGGAATGCTGCCACCGAGTCAAACGGGGTTTAGGAGGGGGGTGGGATGCGTAGATAACATCTACGTGCTAAATTACCTAGTGAACATGTTACGTGCCGCGGCCTTTGTGTTCGAGCGGCGCGTTTTAGACGGCCAAATTCTGATCAGGGGTATCCCACAATCATTCGATTATCAGAACTTGTCGTCTTTATCTAGGTAATGGCAAGGAGGCTCGCCGCACTCGTAACAGTCAATTATTTTGTTTAATTATCTAAATACCTTATCAGAAGGATAAGGGGTAGATTTTTGGGATCGTTGGTGCTCTAGACCCATACGGGTCTTTTCAAAGGAATCAGACAGGTGATTAATGAGTATAATTTAATGGATAATAAAGCTAATAAAGATAATAATCTTAAATATTGGACGAACGTAAAGCATATAACATAACTGAATGTGGACAGTCAATCAATAATTTTACAAGTATAGGGTACTCGTGGTTTTAGACATAACTTCTGACTAGGGAAATCCCACAATCATTTGACTGCCAGAAATTATCGTTAAACACGCAGTAATTTTAACAGAGATAAACGAAATGTACAGAAGAGGTAAAGGGTGCAACTCACCAGACAGTCACAGTAATGTAAATGACAATATAATTTGGATTCCGTTTCCTTTTTGGATTTTGGATAATTCTGATAGCCGGTATACCTGAATCAGAAAGAGGAATAAGACGCGAACACGCACACACTTGATTATAGATAAAATACACGCAAATTGAACTATAACATGGAACACAATTTGAAGTTAGAATAAATCGTTTAAAAGAATAAATTATTTCACAGAGTTTAGTATAAGAAGTGTTTCAAAAATTAATAAAAAGAACTGTTCCGCAAAGTTAATAAATGATTTTGTTTCGCAAAGTCGAGTCTTTCACGCGGATTCACTATAACCCGGGAACTCTAGCTCTAAGACACTTGCGGACCCAGCGACACGCACCTCACGATTTATCGCCACAGAGTGGTGCAGCTTCGAGCTCTCGGCAACGACCAGAGTGGGTCCGTACCGAAAATGTTTACGCTGCATTTTATCGCTCGGCCGCGCTACCGCGGGCCCGTCTACTTAACGAGGCGGTGTGTGTGTGTTCATGCCTTCGAGTCGGACTCTTGATTCAATTTTATAATTGATTTTTTTCGAAACATACGTACACACAGGAAAACATGACATCGCTCATTACAATTTCACACATGCTGAGGCCTTCCCTGAATGTTCATAAATTTATATATACAATTTCTGGCTAGGGGAATCCCACAGTCCTTGGACTATCAGAAATTGTGTTATGTATTTAATTTTTACAACCAACTTTGAATTAATTAATTAATCCACACGTGCTCCGAAACGTGCGACAAAACCGTGGGAAGGCGCGGTTCCCTGCACCGGATGTAGGGTATACAATTCCGTCAGTCTTCTAAGAAATGACCCAGTCTGTGCATTCCTGCTGTAGCCGTTACTGATTAAGTTACAATGTTTAACGCGACGGTCAGAGGTGTTCTCAACGAGGGCTCTCCCATAATGCTGCAAGGCATTGTTGAAACGCTCCCTCTGCCGCTCATACAGAACGGATTCGGCACAACAGGAGAACCACTGGTCCTTTCGAACGCGACTATCCGGTGAGAACGCCGCTGCGTCAGCACCGCCTTATCTATTTCGCGGAACGGCAATGCGTCGAGGCGACGATGCTCCAAGAAAGGGGTTTTCATTACAGAAGAATATTATTATTTAATAGGCAGGAGTATGACCAATAAGGGATTTCCCATAACGCTAGGCGTTGTTGGTGCATACCCCGCCTAAAAAGAAAAATCTTACGCTCCGAGCGTAACAAACAGGCAAGTGGTGAGGAAGGGGAAGAAGATGGTGGTTCTGTTCGTGGATCTGAAGGCCGCGTTTGACTCGGTGGACAGGGGGGTACTGATGAAAGCGTTGAGGGAGAGGGGAGTAAGGGAAGGGCTAGTGGAGAGGTGCGGGGAGGTTCTACAGGAGACGGTATGTAGGGTTAGGGTGGGGGATGAAGAGGGGGAGAGGTTCTGGACCGCAAGGGGGGTCAGGCAGGGGTGTCCATTGAGCCCAAGCCTGTTTACCTTGTTGTTGGCGGACATGGACGAGGAACTGGAAAGAGGGGGATGGGGTGGGGTAAAGGTGGGGGATAGGAAGGTTTACACGCTAGCATATGCGGATGATGTGGCTATGCTAGCGGAGGATGAAGAGGGGATGAGGGGAATGATAGCGAAGTTGGAAAGGTACGTGGACAAGAAGGGTTTGCAAGTGAATGTCGAGAAGATGAAAGTAATGAGGTGCAGGAGGGGGGGGGGGGAGGTGGAAGAAAATGTCATGGAGATGGAAGGGGAAAGAGTTGGAAGAGGTAAGGAGTTATAGGTATCTGGGATATACGGTGATGGGGAATGGGGGTCAGGAACAACATGTGGAGGAGAGAGTGAGGAAGGGGGCAGCGGTAATGGGGAAGGTGTGGGGATTGGGAAAAAGACTATTTGGAAAGGACTGGGGCAGAAGGATCTGGTTATTTGACAAGTTGGTGTGGGCGGTGGTAGGATATGGGGTGGAGGTGTGGGGGTGGAGGGAGAGGGGGAATGTGGAGGCGCTACAGGACAGGTTTCTGAAATGGGTGCTGGGGGTAGAAAGCAACACGCCGGGATATATGATCAGGGAGGAGTTGCAAAGGGGGTTGTTGAGGGGTAGGGCAGGGATGAGGGCATGGGGGTATGACAGGAAATTGGAAGAGGGGCAAGGTGGGGAGTTGGCGAGGGTGTGTTGGGAGGAGATGAAGGGGAGGTTTAAGAGGGGAAAGGTGTTGGAGGGGTGGGAAAAGGAAAGGGAATGGTTTTTTGAGGAAAGGGGGTGGACAGTAGAGGAGGTAGAAAAGGGGAGGGAAAGGGGGGAGGTAAGAGGGGAGGAGATAGTGGACCGGGAAAGAAAGTTACAGGAGGAGGAGAGGTGGAGGAGGATAGGGGAGTCCTCATATAATAAGTGGTATGGGAGAGTAAAGGGGCCGGGGGTGCCAGCGTATCTGAAGAAAGGATGGGGGGAGAGTAGGTGGCAAAGGGTGGCCAGGTTCAGACTGGGAAATGGAATAAGAGAAAGAAGGTATTGGGAGGGGGAGGAGGAAAGGAGATGCAGGGTGTGTGGTTGGGAGGAGGAGTCGTGGGAACACGTTTGGGATGTTTGTATGGGGTGGGGAGGGGAGAGGGGTTGGCAAGAGATGGTGGAGGTAGTGTTAGGGGTGGAGGGGGAGGGAGAGGAATGGTTGAGGAATATAGAGGAAAAGAGAGAGGGGTGTGTATGAAAAGAGGAAAGAGACGGTGGTATGGACGAGGAAATGAGGGTGAAAGAGCGGCGAGTGGAAGCGGGGATCCAGGAGGGGGAGCGGGCGGGAGAGCGAGAGAGCGAATGAGCGAGATATAAGATAGAATTAAGTAAATTAAGGAATAGGTTAAGGTAGAGTTAAGTTGATATGTATGGCAAGATTATAACCCTTAGGGGAATAATAAAGTTATTATATATTATATATACAACCGGAAGAATATTTTGTTGGTGTCCAATTTTTACAAGGTATAGCAGCCATTTATTTTTTTGGTAATTCCTCATCTTTGAGGAATAAAAATATAGAATTATAATTATTATCTTTTAAAATACCCCAATAATTTCCCTTGCAATTGTTGGCAGGAAGACATGAGTTGAGTATGGTAGAAGAAAAGGAAGGAAGAGTAAAAATAAGCGACGCAGGGGAATGTCAACTATGCTACATGGGAAGAAGGGAGACTAAAGCATGTTCTGTCTGTATGTCCTCGATACCAACAAAGGCATGCGCGAAAAGTTAGGGAAAAAGAGTTCCCTGAAGTATTAAATATTAGGAACATCGAGGAAGCAAAGAATATGTTTTATTTTGTATAGACAGTAAAAAATAAGTAAACTAGCACTAATTGAAATGTAATAAGAGTATAAATAATATATAAAGTATAGATATTAGGCTTAAGTATAATGTAACATAGATAAAAGGATATAAATGTGAGAACCGAGAGATAAGCAGGCCCGATTGGTTAGTTTGCGGCCAATGGGACTTCAAGCCCGCAGTCTCTTGCACCGAATACGTCGATGCGTGCTTGCGTTTTGAAATTCGAGCGCGTGTTTATACTCGAGAGATAAGGGATCCTTCTTTAATTTGAGGATAGAACGAAACAGGCGGGACTACGCGCAGTCAGCGGACTAACCTTCTTTTCATGTGTCTCTCCGCGAGACGTATTGATGCTGGATAATACTTTGTAATTTCTAGTTCTCCAAAATTAATCAGACTGATCAGCCAGAGCATTTCGCCAGGGTCGCGGTTTATGACCGTATTGTCCCGCAAGTCGGCGCTAAAGAACGGTTTCCTACAGTTTCGGATAATTTATGACTTAATTGGTTATAGCAACTCGAAGACTTTCTGCTTCTCTTCCCTTCGGACCCTTTCGAACCGATACACGTGGTGTCTGTTTAGTGTTTTCTATCTCGAAGCAATGGGTACATTGGCAGTAGAAGGACGGAGCGCGGGCTTTTGTAAAAGTGTAGGATGGTTCGTTCCTTGCACTTCTGCAAAACACGTGTGTTTCGAAAATGTGCTGGCTTCTTTTTACCTAAAGCCTCTTGTCCTGGTGGGAGTAAACTCATAATGGAACGAGAGAAACTACTTGGGGGTAGAGGAAGTTGTTTGGGAAAAAATCCTGTCAGTCAACTAGTAATCTCGGACCAGAAATGTACTTCGCCGAAGAGTATTACGCTATGTTCTGGGTGTACGCGCGAAACGACGGGGACGCGAGTGCTACCGTGCGGGTGTTGGCAGTGGAACGTAGGAACAACACGTTCCGTAGAAAATAAATTAAGTGATCAGTGTTAGTATCAGTGCAGTGAAGTGAATATTCGGTACATTAACCCGGACGCACTTGACGTTGCGACCCTTACTTTTCGGTGGTGTCCTGCGAATACCTGCGATCAGCTGAGCACTGGGCGCTACCCTACCATAAATCTTTTCGTCCACCGATGACCAGAATCGGTACAGTGACCCAGTGACACAGGTTTCCGAAAAGGAAGGAAAGGAATGTCCGCATGGGTGAGTTTTATTTAATTTATTGGTGATTATTAGGTGTAGAAATAAATTCTTTACAAATTTAGGGTATAATAACAGTTCGATTTAAAAAATATGAAAACAACTCAATCATCGACATAATTTCCATTATTGTTCATTACCTTTTGTCATTTTTCTGGCAGCTTATGAATACCACCGCGATAGAAATTCAGTAGCTTTGTACTGATTATGTAAATCCAGTCGGGAAAAAATTTATTCATACACCTAATATTATTGTTTAAATTTAGTTGTGTTGGCCGTTATTAAACTACGGATTTTTACCTCAATAACGAATTACGATCACATGTCGTACATTTTCTGCTACATTACCTTTTCGTTTATGCCTTATTTAAAATCGAAAGTTACATACTTCTTATCCTCTCACTTCAAATAATTCTTATTTAAGATTATGCTTTAAAAAAAAATGTGTAACGCGGTTTCCTTCGATGCATGCCGACTTGCTTGTTCGTACGTTCGTAGTACAAGCGCAGTCGCCTACCGCGTAGCCAACGCTACCGCGGGAGCTCGGACGGAAGGCGCGCGCTCTGATTGGTCGGTGCTTTTTGTTAATATCTCGTTAACGAATCCTCGGAGAGCATTTTTGCAAAGGAAAAAATTGTTTGCAATCATCCCCCGAATCACCCCCTTTAAGGACCCGCAGCATTTTTGGGACACCCTGTATATCGAAACCGGACTCTCGCGGTGTTGCCATTTTGTCTTCAGCACGGCTAGTACTAGAGTCGGCTGTGACATGGTGTAAAGCACTGCACCTAATACTGCAGAGAGAAATAAAAATTTAAACTAAAATGTAGACGACTGATTTGTTGTTTTTCTGAAAATATAACTCTTATTCTATTTAGCAATAACGCTACATTACATGTATTACTGTTAATAAGAAAAATATATATGTTTTTCAAGTAGGTGTTCATGACCGCCATATCGGAAATCGACCGAAGTTTCGCCTTGATGAATTTCAAACTACGATAAAAGAATTAATAATAACTTTGCTGTACATAGTTATTAATAATTACCTGTAATAGAGTTTAAAATAATTTTAGCAAAAATTATCAAGAGATTATATACTTTCCAACATTAAATATGAGCTGTTTTAGAATATCCGCAGTAATCGGGGCATCCGCAGTAATACCCACACTTACCCTATACTCATTCAGGTCTGGCCCCGGCTCCAGGTATGTCCTCCTCTATTTCCAACATAATTTTTTTGTAGCTAGTTTCTGTAATCTCCCTAAACCTAGTGTGGTTTAGTGCATTATTTTGTTCGCTGACTGCTAGGTATTGTGCGCCTATGTAGCCTAATTTGTCTGTGGTATCGGCGCACTAATTGGGTCACAATACAAAGTTTATTTTATTTATTTAAAAATAAAATAAAGTATCATCGCTGTTTGTCAATTATTTATAAAAAAAAACCGACGTTTCGGTTCTTGATTTGAACCCTCCTCAAGGAAAGTGAGATTAATTTTATACTATTGCGTTAGCTGATGAAAATTCTGTCGCAGCGTGAAATCGAGCAAACGACACGCGAGTCGGTTGGAAGAAGACTGAAGTATACAGCGGACAAAACAGACGTAACTAGAGGTGAACACGACCTGTGGCCGAAGAAGCCGTTGACAGTTTCAAATTATCAAACCCCGGAATTTTAAATCTGTGCTATCACGGCAAAAACCAAATTCAAGCTCATGTGGTCAAATTTTTTTTAAATCATCTCATAGGTGTAATAGAGCCAATGAAAATACATACCATTCTCAAGATATGTAAAAAATAGAGTGATCATGCGGAGTTTAATAGACAAACACATCATAACCCATTACTTCTTAAGTAATGTTGCGTAGTATTCTCGTATTTTAGGTATTTCATACTGTTTGGGAATGAAATTAGTTTCCCACGCCGCCACACTCATTCTCATGGCAGCACCTCGCGGACCGCAATTCAGCAGCGCTGATCGATTGGCGAGCCGCCAATCAGCGGCGATCGATCAACCGTCTCCGAAATCGATGAGCCAATCAGCGAGCCGCGTCGAGGTTCGAGAAGAACGGAGAAGACGCGGTAGCGGAAGTCGGCCATGTTCAGCCATTCTCTTGCGTGCCTTGTACCAAGAACGTGCCTGTATCGTCGCATAGCGAATTGTTACATTTCTTGTGCTTTATCTCACTCTCTTCTCACCGTAATTTCAGTGTTTACTCATCGCGCAATCATTGTAAGAACATTTCAGCTCATTTGAACGCTCATTAAAGTCCATCGATTAGTATAATCGAGTGGACGCCACGTGGCAGTACCGCGCGGTTTCATCGTTTATCTCATTATTCTTGTACCGCCGCGATAAATATTATCCGAGTGTCTCATTCATATTGTACGCTCATTGTGGGTGATTAAAAATTGACAAAGTGTTTACTGCAAACGTTCTCAGTGCATATAACCTGTCTTAGACTCCTCTCTTCTCACACTCACTCAATCTTATCTCAAACACATACCTAAGATTCACGCTAGGTTGTTTAATCATATGTAGTGTCTCTAAAAGAATCCTCCGGTTCAAATTAGTTTCTTTATCAACTATTTTGGTATTATTAAAGTCAAACCTATGATCAAACTCTAAAGAGTGTTTGGTTAATGCCGCATGTTGTAGGGGGGATAATAAAATATTTCTTTTATGTTCGTATATACGTCTGTCTAGAAGTCTGGAAGTTTGTCCGATGTAAACTTGGTTACAGCCACTACAAGGAATTGAGTATACGATATTCGAATTTTTGGACAAGGGTATCTTATCTTTAATCAAAGGAAATAGATGTTTGGTATAAAACGGTAATTTAAAAATTGCGTGTATACCGGCTTTTCTGAAAATTCTTCTAATATCGTTTGCAATATTGTTAACAAAAGGCAATACAACCCTATTTCTCCAACTGATTGGTCCTAATATATTATTTCTTATATCTTTTCGTTTTTCAACTAATAATGAATGGTAGAGTTCAAAAATCCTTTCTTTAATAATCTCCGAAACCATATCTAAAGGAGATCCATTACATTTTAAAGTGTAACATTACACCTAAAATACAAGAATACTACGCAACATTACTTAAGAAGTAATGGGTTATGATGTGTTTGTCTTGTTACGTGGTCCCTTCAGGTCCATCCGTCCTCGTTGTCCTCGCGTATTTTTCCGGCGGCGATTCAGCGGAATTGCCTCGCGCGTGCAGGTCACGTTGTCGAAGAACGTGAATGGACACGCGGAGCGTCAACGTGACCGTCGCCGGCCCGGGCCCAGAACCTTCGCGAGCGAAACAACTGCCGATGGGGCAGTTTCCCCCATCGTGCGAAATCGTCCGACGAGCGGCCCGCGATGCGAAAAGTAAGGGAGTCAATTTTTGGATTCGGTTGAGAACGGACTAGCGAACGTGCTACGCAGGGAAAACTTCGAATCGCGCTCGGCCGATCAGGTTAGGCGAAGTGTGCCTCCATCCGACGTACCGAGAAACGGCCTAACCGGGAGGGCACTTACGCGCCGATACGGACCACCGCGATTCGGGGGAAACTCCGTAGTATCGAAGTTAGGCGTTTTCAAGAGTCCATCGTAATAAATCGAGGGAAACCGTCCCTATCAAAGAACCGCGTCTTCGACTTTACGCAATTACAAACACAGAATCGCGTTCGGCCGCGATCATCCGCCGTGGCGTAACTCCATCCGACGTACAGTGAACGGCATAGCCGGGAGAGCAACCACGCGCGTGTACGTGCAAACGCGAACGCAACAGATTGTAACGCGAGCGACCGACGATAGACGCGCGAGTTCGTCAAACCCCGAGTGCCAGCGAAGAGGACGACCGGGACCTACGACGTTCGAGCGGCACGCGAGCGAGGCGATAACGACAAGGCGAATCACCCCGTAAGCTAAGACCTGCGAGCGACAGCTGAGACGAAGCGCCGTCTCAAGGTAGGATAATCCAGAATCTTCTATGTAACAATATATTTTTCTCTATTATTTTCCTTTATACCTATTGTATTCTTTGGTTTAACCCCTTATCACCATCCTCTTCCCCCCGCGTGTATAGTCAAGGCGTGCTTTAGCACCTTGATAGAGCAAGAACCCGGTGAGTCACCCTAACCGCTCGGGATGGTTCACAAAAGTCCCTTCAGGACATAACAGTCTATTAAACTCCGCATGATCACTCTATTTTTTACATATCTTGAGAATGGTATGTATTTTCATTGGCTCTATTACACCTATGAGATGATTTAAAAAAAATTTGACCACATGAGCTTGAATTTGGTTTTTGCCGTGATAGCACAGATTTAAAATTCCGGGGTTTGATAATTTGAAACTGTCAACGGCTTCTTCGGCCACAGGTCGTGTTCACCTCTAGTTACTTCTGTTTTGTCCGCTGTATACTTCAGTCTTCTTCAAACCGACTCGCGTGTCGTTTGCTCGATTTCACGCTGCGACAGAATTTTCATCAGCTAACGCAATAGTATAAAATTAATCTCACTTTCCTTGAGGAGGGTTCAAATCAAGAACCGAAACGTCGGTTTTTTTTTATAAATAATTGACAAACAGCGATGATACTTTATTTTATTTTTAAATAAATAAAATAAACTTTGTATTGTGACCGAATCAGTGCGCCGATACCACCTTATTTAATATTTACGGTCGAAATTTTAATTTGAAAATTATCTAATTTGTCTGTATTTGATGTTAATTGATAGTTGTTGTTCGTGTCTAGTATTAGTTTATTGATGCTAATATTTGCGTTAGTGATTATTTGCTCTCTGTTTTGTGGAATTTTTTAGTTAGGTAATGCCAGTGATTCTTTTTCCCGAAAGATCTTGTTAATTTCTGTGAACATTTTATCAGACTGACTCGAGCTAATTTGTGAGATTCTGTCACTCCAGTATTTACTAACAGCTTTTTCTATTTCCCTATGTGTTTGCGCACGAACGTGAAACTTCGAGCGTTCGCTATTCAGTTCTCGATTTAGGCTTAATTTAATGTATAATATAGTTTATAAGGATAGCGGTTAAGAGTAGGCGTTAAATTTAAATTAGAGGTCACGAACACTTTGTATTTACACGACGTTGCACAATAAATTTACAAGTTTATTCACTTAAAGTTAACACAAAAGAGAACAGTACTGAATTTACAGTAACGCGCAAGCACGCGAAAGATTCAGTGCGAACCGAGCAGTTCGACTCAAGAAAGGTGCTGGAAAGTTCCAGAGGAGCGCAAGCACGCGTGAGCAGATTCTACTTATCGCTACGACGATTCGAAGAAGAGAGATCGATCGCGGTGATGGATCGGGCCGTTTCGCCGAATTCTGTGACGTCAGCACCCCACCCAACAGCTGTTCGTCCTAAGCAAGACGAAGGCTGTACCGACGACACAAAGCCGGTCGCGCGATAGAGCTGTCTAATTAGGTGAGGTGCGCGACAACAGATGGCCCGACCGATCTCATCACCGCGATCGTGTGTACCGCGATCTGGTCGCGTTAGCCGCTTTAAAGTGCGCGCGGTTTCGGAAGCGAATCCGCGCTGGCTTGGCCTGTGGCCGTTTGGGCCAATACCAAACACTATGTGTTCTTATTTTCAGAGCTTTGAGTCTATTTCTTAACGATCTAATTGTATGGTCTATTTGTGTGCTAAAATTTCCACGTCTTTGTATCCTTCTAATGGCTTTTACTGTATTTTGTTCTTCGGTTAACAAGGGGACCACGCGGTAGTGGACATCGCTTTTCGAACGACAGTATATGGGGTCGTAGTACTCATGTAGTATGAAAATACCATTTTGGCTTTTTGCATGGTGGGCCTTCGTTTTCGAGATATTTTGATTTAAAGTTTTTAACGTACGTAGTAATCCAGATACATAGCATCTATACCCAAGCAGGTTTCGTGGCCACAAGGAGTCTCGTTCGGGAACGTGATCAAGCAAGATGTAAACGCGGAGCTCCTCACGTTCTTTCCTAAATATTGCCGTTTTTTCGGTATTACAAAGTGTCCTGAACAAGTATTGTACTAACAATCGAGGCAGTGAATGTGATACAACATTATTCGGCCCTGTTTAACGCGGCGGGGTGACCCCGCGCGTTAAATGTTGAAAAAGACAATGACGCCGCCAGTACATAGCGCGAAGCGTCGTTTTTCGCTGGAAGTAGATGGCAAAGAGAATATATCGCCGGAAGCCCTATCGAGACCAAGGCAAATCAAGACACCCAAACTGCATTCGTTGCAGTTGGATAAGATACATAAGCAGCTGCGTAAGGATAGCAACTGTGGCACTCAATCACAGGTTACGCCTAACCTCAACGTCACTCGTAAGCATGGGCCGTTATCTGTTGCCACATCCTCCTAACAGAGGGAGGATACTTCGCAACCCTGCACATCGCAGAACGAGGGATGGGTTTTGCCCAAGAAAACTGCTAAACCTACCGATAAAAATCCAGAGGCAGTATTAGCTGAGCCAAATAATAACAGATTTAATGTGCTATCAGGTGAAGAGTCTATAAATATTGAAGGCAATGAGCATGTTGGTACGTCATCTTTCAATGCGAAAAAGAAGGTACAAAAACAACCACCCATCTACACTGTGAATATAAACATCAATTCCTTGATCAAAGACATCCTAGATTTGGATGTCCCTAAGTCCATGTTCCGGGTAAAACAAGTTGATGAGAATAACCACATTGTACACGTAGAGGGAGACATTAACTATTCAACAATAGTGGACAAATTACTTGATAGTAAAACACAGTATTTTACATACACGCCTAAGGATCGAAAACCCAAATCTGTCGTCCTAAAAGGTATTAGAGGGGATTTCAATGAAGAATACATCAAACAAGAAATTATAGATCTCAAAATACCAGAGTTAGATATTATCAAAATAACGAAGTTTATATTCAATAAAGACCATCCCGAAAGATTCCATCATCTCCTTCAACTGTCCCATAACAGTAAGACAGCAGAGCTATTTAAAATAAAAACTTTGGCGTACCAAAATATTAGTTGGGAACATCTCAGAAAACCTATGATCTTCCAATGCAAAAAATGTCAAAAAATAGGCGATGCCAGTAAGAACTGTCAATTACAATTCAGGTGTGTTAAGTGCGCAGAGACACACGAACCGGGTGAATGCCACATCAAGAAGGAAGATGGAAGAACGCAGTTAAAGTGTGCTAACTGTGGTCAACTTGGACACCCAGCTTCGTAGAAGGGCTGTCCATATATGAAATTTGTTTTAGAACGAAAAAGATCTGTCATAACAGCGAAGAAACAGTCTACGCTGCAGCGAATCAACAGAATTTCTGCATCGGTCAGGGAAGACATCTCCTACGCCCAAGCGACTACCAGAATGAGTCAACATAGCACCTCAGCAACAAGAAAAGAGCAGAGACCCGTACCACCTGAACAGAATGCCGCAGAACTATTATCATCTCAGAATCAACCACAAGGTCAAGACCGACATCAGACGACAAGGCCTCCAGCATGGGTTGCAGACCTGAAAAATGAATTAGCTGCACTGGTAACATCGCAGTTTAATACATTAGCCGCGCAGGTGGCTGAAAATACACACAAGATTGATTATATACTTAGTAACATGCATAAATAAGAAAAAATGTCCACACAAGTAATCAATAATAGTCAATTAAAAATTGCAGCTATCAATGTTAATTCATTGATAGCGAATTACCGGAGGTTAGAACTATTACAATTCCTAGAAACACATAATCACGATATAGTTTTTTTATCAGAGACCAAACTTAACAACACGCATGTAGTTTCCTTTAAAGATTATGACCTTATCCGTAAAGATAGGCCCAATTCAATTCAGGGGGGAGGTACAGTAATTTTGATTAGAAAAGGATTAGAATTTGAGGAAGTCGCTTATCCATCCTCATTCTTGAACGAAATCTTAGAATATGCAATAGCCAAAGTGAATATGAGTGGCAACGTGAAGTTGTACCTGATTAGCATATATGCGAGAAACGATAATAGAAGGTTATTCGTTGATAAACTTAACGAACTTTTTAACAGACTTAGGTTAGGAGATAATAATAACTATTATATAATCGCAGGCGATCTTAATGCTAGGCGCATAGCATGGGGGGACCGACCTGAAAATCGGAGAGGTAAATATATGCGACAGTGGGAATGTGAACACGATATTGATTATAAACTACGGATTATTACGCCGGCCTTTCCCACATTCAAGCCGGCTCAAACGTTTCCTGATGTCTGTTTGACGGATTCCAGACTGGTCTGGCTCAATGACCTGGTTGGTAGAGTGAGAACTCTTCCTTATGATAGTGATCACACGGCTCTATCTCTTGTTTTTGGAATTCAAAATTATCATTTTCCCTTCGATGGGCTGGCATCAACGAAGCATAGATATAATTACAAGGCTACAAAATGGTGTAAATTTACAAGAAAGCTGTCAAGATCTTATGTGAATGATATACCACACAATAGTAACCTGACGCTTGCATAAATTGATGCACACTTACAAACAATTACTAACGCAATTCTTAATTGCATGGCCATCAATATCTCCACGTATAAGCGTAGCAATGGTGTAAGCAAGTATCTAAACCAAAAGATAAAAAAATTACAGAAAGATAAGAGCTATATAGTAGCTTTATTGCATAAATTGCACATCCTAGATCCATACTCGCATTTACTAGTAACAAGAAAGGCCAAAGCTACTCTTAAAAAGCTAACTAAAGCTTTGAAAAACGAATTCAAATCAGTTATTGAAAAATATTGGACTAATGTAATAAAAAATATTGATTATAAAAAACCTGACAGCTTCTTCCCAAAGATCAATGCAATATTTAGACCCAAACAATTTGAAAATATCAAAGACATTCACATGGACTCTGGTAACATCCCCATTCTCGCCAGAAGTGGTTGTAATTTACAGAATGTACCATTAATAGAAAACAATAACATTTTCACAGAGTGTGCTGATAAGCTAAACATTATTGGAGCTCACTATGAAACTATAAACTCGCCAAGATATCTCAATAACAACACTGGGTTGAAAGAAATGGTTGACACCGCGGCTAATTTGCTAAAGGCAGAATTCAATTCTGCTAGAGAAGGTGGTGCGTCACTTGTTCAATTTTGTAACGCAAATACAGCTGTCTGCCCAAATTTATCAGAGGATGATGTGCACCCTTTTTGCGATCCAGAGACATTAGTTTATACACTAAAGCACCTACCTAATAAGACGGCATGTGGTATGGATGGAATACCCCCCATTGTTTTAAAACATTTGCCTGGGGAAATAATATTAGACCTTACGATTATTTTCAATAATGCTATTAATAGGTTTTATTTCCCTAAGATATGGAAATGCGCTAAAGTCCTGCCCATCCTAAAAAAGGGTAAAGATGCTAACGATCCGGCCAGCTATCGGCCAATTAGTTTAACACCGTGTCTCAGCAAAGTGTATGAGACAGTCATAAATGACAAGTTATTAGATCACTGCATCCCAAACAGGATAATTCCTGATAGCCAGTTTGGTTTTAAACATCGACACTCTACCACCCATGCCATCCATAAGCTGTTCGTGGACGTTAATGCGTGTGTGGGCAGGAGCCGGCTAGTGGGTACTGCCCTGCTTGATGTAGAGAAAGTGTTTGATTCGGTGTGGCTGAAGGGGCTGTTGCACAAACTAAAAAATAAAATGTTCCCACAATGGCTAATATACCTTGTGTGGGACATGATCTGTGATAAAACATTTGTTACCTGGGATGGAAAAAACTTATCTTCAAAGACATTTAAAATAGAAGAAGGACTACAACAGGGTACCGTTAACTCCCCAATTCTTTTTAACATATATTTGAGTGACTTGCCTAGATTATTTAATTTTAATCAGCCTGGTTCCCCTAGCTTACTCATGTTTGCAGATGATATCATAGTTTACCTAGAAAGCAATAGAGCGAATACCGTCCAAATAATGTTAGAGGAAACTGTCGATAAAATAATAAGATATCTCATGATATGGAATCTCCGCGTTAACCCAGATAAAGGCGAGACCATGTTAATGCGCAAACCATTGATCAACTTATCGTCTAAGGCTAAAGTGGGTAGCAAGGACTTTGGTATTTCGGCGCCAGTCCCAGGCACTAACAACAGAATAGCTATTCCACACAAAAAGGTGGTTAAATATCTGGGAGTTCACATCGATTACCTGTTAAGAGGAAACAAACATATGGATATTCAAATTGAAAAAGCAAACAGAGCGTTTCTAGCTAATAGCGGAGCCTTTAGAAATAAATATTTATCACCGAAGGCAAAGACCATATTGTACATGCTATTGGTGAGACCCATTATAACATATGCAGCACCTATCTGGTGGAATTTTAACCACGCCACAGCCGAAAAAATGAGGTGCCTGGAGCGTAAGTGTTTGAGAGCCTGCTTGGGCTGTACAGATCGCAGTCTTCAGATTGGCAGCACTTTGTCTCAAATAAGATTTTGTATGACAGGGCGGACATTTCTCCCATTGACCTATTTACCCTTAGACTAACTAGGGACTACTATAGTAGACTCCCATCGATCGACAATGAATATATGAAAGCCATATGTGGACAGGATGATGTTTCGGCTCCCGGACAGTTGACTACTGGTTACATGGCACCTCAAACGTTCATGTATTGCGATAAGATGGGCCTGATCCAAGATAATAATAATGTCCCGATTATTTACCATTGGCGTAGGAATAAGGCCAATAAACGCATTGCGACTGGCCAGAGTAGAAATATATTTGACAAAAATGTATATAGATATTCGACTGTGCTACCAGAAAGAGATTACTTAGATTTTCGTAGGCTAAATTTCAAACACCATTGGTGGTTGAATATCGATAGTGTTGACATGACTGAGCTTCATACCCGTCGACAAACTTGGTTACATCATAATTAAGCCATTTAAACATTGAACACCCCCCATTGGGGCACCCATTGTACATATACATTAGTAATTAAGTAAATTTTTACGGCAGGGAGTTCCAGGCCCTGCTAGACACGGGCGCCTCACTGACATATATTAATCAAGAGGTAGCGGACTGGTGCAAACAAAACGGCGACGAAATCACCCACACCCATCGGTGGGTTCAAGTCGCCAACGGCGCCACTGCGGCACTAAACGGCGAGATGCTAGTAAGAATGGTCGTCGCAGATTGCGCCCTAGCTATTACGTGTGGGGTCCTCCCCAGTCTGACGCAGGACGTAATACTGGGAATCGACGCTCTCCAAGCTCTCGGACTAACAATACAGCTACGGGGCATGCAATGGAGCCCAACGGATGAGGCCGCCACCATCGAACCTCACCCCGGCCTCCAGGAATGCACCCCGGAGCAAGCACTCCGCCTCGGGGCATTTCTCACCAGCGAACTGCAACAGTTCGATCGATTACCAGGGCTAACCCACATGGCGAAACATCGCCTCCGATTGAAGGCCGGGACCGAACCCATAAAACATCGGTACACGCCACGTAACCCCGCAATGCAAGCAATTATAGACGAGGAGGTGACTCGCATGCTCACGGAGGGAATAATTGAGCCGTCTTCCAGTCCGTGGAGTTCGCCGGTCGTCATCGTCACAAAGAAGAATGGGAAAAAACGGTTCTGCATTGACTTGCGCCGAGTGAACGAAGTCACGGAAAAGGACGCGTACCCTTTGCCCCAAGTTCAGGCCACGCTAGAGAAATTGCGAGGCGCCCGGTATATCTCCACATTGTATCTGGCCAACGGGTACTGGCAAGTGACAGCCGCCCAATCACCGCTTTCACGGTACCGGGGAGGGGACTATTTCAATTTAAAGTCATGCCCTTCGGACTACACTCCGCCCCGGCCACCTTCCAGCGCCTGTTGGACCAGGTCATCGGACCCGAATTGGAGTCCCGAGCGTTCGCATATTTGGACGACATCATCGTACTCGGAGCAACCTTCGAAGAGCATCTCGAGAACCTGCGAGAGGTCCTCCAGCGGCTACGGGCGGCAGGACTCAAACTCAACATGGACAAGTGCCAGTTCTGCCGCACCGAATTGCAGTACCTCGGGCACACAATAACAAGCGAAGGCGTGGCCACCGACCCCGAAAAAGTACGAGCCATCGCCCAGATACCCCCACCAACCACGATAAAGGAACTCCAAAGGTTCCTAGGGATGGTATCCTGGTACCGACGATACATCCCCAGATTCGCCGACTTAGCCGCCCCACTCACACAACTGGTGCAGAAGAAACAGAAGTGGAACTGGGGCCCGGACGAAGCAGCGGCGTTTGACGCCCTCCGTCAGCAGCTAGCCGCCGCCCCTATCCTGACATGTCCGGATTTTAACCAGCTCTTCATTCTCCAGACGGACGCCAGCAACGAGGGGCTCGGGGCCGTACTCACACAGGAAGTGAACGGAGAAGAGAGGGTCATAGCCTACGCAAGTCGTACGCTCAACGCCGCGGAACGAAATTACTCCGTGACGGAGAAGGAATGCCTCGCGGTGGTATGGGGCATTCGGAAAATGCGGCCATATTTAGAGGGATACCGATTCACCGTGCTTACCGACCATCAATCCCTCAAGTGGTTGCAGTCGATGGACAACCCTTCCGGCCGCCTGGCCCGATGGGGCCTCGAACTCCAGCAGTATGACTTCGTCATCCAGTACCGCCGAGGAGAGTCCAATGTCGTCGCGGACGCCCTCTCCCGGCAGCCAGAAGGCGACCCCTCCCCACCAGCAGAGGAGGTCGACAGTCTCGACCCACCGTCCGGATGCGCGTGGTACGACCGAATGAAGGCCGCCACCGAGAAGGAGCCACACCGGTACCCGGAATACCGAATCCTCAAGGGACGCCTATACCGCCACATTTCCAACACCCACGGGCCCCGGTCCGAAGAAGAGTGGAGAACGTGCGTTCCTCAACCTCTCCGGGAAACAGTACTTCGGGAAACACACGACGCGCCCACCGCGGGACACCTGGGTATCAGCAACACCGCCGACCGACTGACACAAAAATATTTTTGGCCAGGAATGGTCCGCGAGGCACGCCGATACATCCAACGGTGCCAGAAGTGTCGAGAACACAAGGTAAGTCTGTTGGCTCCCGCGGGCGGCATGCAGACGACGCCAGCAGCAAACCCCTGGGACGTAGTGGCTATCGATCTAGTTGGACCCCTGCCACGGTCAACTCAAGGTTTCACGATTTTGGCCGTGATGCAGGACAAGTTCAGCAAGTGGGTCGAACTACAGCCACTCAGACGAGCCACCGCCCCAGCCGTTACCACAGCCTTCAGGGAAAGGGTGGTGCTCCGCTTCGGGTGCCCTAGACGCGTCATCTCGGACAACGGGAAACAGTTCATAAGCCGAGATTTCACCGAGTTGCTCCGGGGGTACGGGATTGAACACCATAAAACACCCCCGTACACTCCCCAATGCAACCCCGTAGAACGAGTAAACCGGGTCATAAAAACCATGATCGCGCAAGTAATTAACGGGAACCACCGGGAGTGGGACAAATGGCTGCCCGAAATAGGGTTTGCATACAACTCCGCTCGCCACGACTCCACGGGATATTCACCGGCATTCCTTAACTATGGGAGGGAACCGGCCACCCCCGGGGGCGCTCCACCAGCCGACGACGGACATCATGGAGGAAAACGGCCCGGAGCAGTACGCGGCACGATCCGGGGAGTTGGATCGCTTACAAGAAGCGATCCGCCTCGCCCGCCACGCACAAGCCCAAGCCACAGAAACGCAAAAGAAGGCTTATAATTTGCGGAGACGGGATTGGCGGCCCCGCATCGGGGACGCCGTCATGCTACGGGAACATCCGTTGTTCTCCGCCGAGAAGAATTTCGCTGCGAAACTGGCACCCAAATTCTCCGGCCCGCACCAAGTACGCGAGTACATCGGGCCGAATCTAGTGGTATTACGGTGCGGACGGAAAACCAAAAGAGCCCACCTCCAGGACCTCAAGCCCTGTGAGGGTGGGGAGGAGGACTCCCCCACCACGGGTCCCCGCACGAGGACGTCTCACACCGGCGTAGACACTGACGAGGACCTTACCGTAACAGGACTCGTGCACTCAACCGCGACCACCGAACGTAGTCAACAGAGGGCCACGGTGATAAGCCCCGAACTACAGGATTCGCGCTGGCGAAATTATCACGGGACAATAGATAAGGCCACGGAAGGAAGCAGGCAGGAAAAGGCAAGCCAGCGCTCGCACCGGCAGGATGCCATACCGCAGACGGATCGCGCACGATACGGCGAGACAAGCGGCAACACCGCTCCGTCGACAAGCCCAGGACCGGCCAGTGGAGTGTCGGTTAAAGAAGCCGGGAGCGGACTCCACCCGAGCGACACCGGCAGCCAAGCGACGCCTCGACTTCGAGGGGCCCCCTCCAGCCGCCAGAGGACCACCCCCGAAGCAGCGCCCGCCACCAAGGGTCAGCACCGCCACAGCCAGGGCTGTGGCTACTCTCGAGGCGGTGGAAACCAGCCGGCTGCCTCCACCCCTGGTACCCCGGCCGGCACCTTCGAAACCGCGGATCATCGAGGACCGCCGGGTGACCCCACCGGAGACAGCCAGGTTCGGGACGTCGCTGCTGGAGGCACTGTTACAAGCACCACCACCGCCAGGACCAGCAAGGGCTACGCCGATTCAGCAGCGACCCCGGACACCGCCCCAGACGCAGCACCCGCCGGGCCACCAGGCGCCTCCACCGCCGCCGACACGGACGTGGCCACAGCCGCGGACCAGCCAGCAGGCGCCTCCGCAGTCGGCAACGCCGAGCCACCAAGCGCCGAGTCACCAGGCGCCGAGCCACCAGGCGCCTCCACCGCAGCCGCCACGGACGTCACCGACGCAGCCAGGGACGAGCCAGCCTGCGCCGCCACTTCAGGGCCTCAGAGCCCCCCTAACCCCGGCCCCGATGGACATCCAGGGGCCAATCACAGCCCCCCCACACGCCAAAACCAGCCATCCCCGCACGACCCCCACGGGACCCCCGTGGCGTCTCACCCCCAACCTCCCGGAGCTGCGGATATATATCCCGGCCCTCCGCGAGGGGCAAAAGTTCCGGGTACCCACCCCCAGGGGGTACCTGGACTTCAAAATGCTCCGGAGGCAGCAGCTCCGGATCCGGTTCGACCCCTCGTGAGGCCGGCCCGCCTGGCCGATTATTTTTAAGTTCATGGTGGTGGGTAGCTAGTAAGGTTGTTCGATTTAGGTTTAAGGATGGTGATGGGTAGTACGTAAGATTGTAAATAGTAGTTATAAGACGGAATAAAGACATACCAGCGGTGGGGGAAGTTCGCCTCCTCCGAAGGGAGGGGGAGATGTAACGAGTTAGTTACGGTGGGACGCGAATCTTTCCCCCACCACGCGCGCCTGGCGTAGCCCGCCGCTGCCGAGCGCGGCCGCGAGATGGCCACGCGCCGAGCGGCGTTCTCGCTGGCGAAGTTGCCGCGACGCCCAATATAGGCCAGCGCGACGGGCCCGTCAGGCAGAGTCTGCCACGAGCGTTACAGGCAAACGGTCAGAACTCTCCCGGTGATCACTTGTGAAAACAAGCTGTATCACTGTGAATTTTTGGGCTTCCGTACCTCCACGGCTCCTAGAGAAACGCGAGTTCGCCGATCTCTAGACGAAGGCCGATATCCGCCGTCAATCTTAGGGTCATACTCCGTCTGTCCCAGAGGACATCCCATAGTCTCCGTATCTCCCGCGGGTTATACCCACTGGGCGAACGGACGCGAGACTTCCCGGTCAGGGCTCTTGGTGGAGTCAACAGCCAGGGCACCTGTGAGGCCAACCCCACTCCTCCCCCCTCTACCGCCGAAACGCTCCGAGATCGCGAACGCGACCGTGGCGCGCCGTCCGCACTCCGCCGCAACAGAACCGCGACCCGCCGTTAGTTTTAGCCGTAGGATAAGCCGCATTGACACTGTTAGCCAGCGCAGACCTGGCCGGCCTCTTTTGTATATTCGACGTAATAAAGCAAGTCTACCCAGTTCACCTTGTCTCACTCTCTCGGTCACCCGGAACACCCGTCCGTTAGGTAACCTCCACGGAGCAAGGTTACAAGGCCTCCTCTGGTTTTCTGCGCCTTTATTATTTTCTAATGTTGCATCTTTATCCATTGGCGTACATACTGGATTACAGCCATCCATTCCAAATCTTTGTAATAAATCGGTAATATATTTTTCTTGCGTCATGCTTATCCCCTCTGCATCTTGTTTAATATTAATACCTAGCAATACCCGATTTTTCCTAAATCTTTTATATCAAAATCCTTGGCCAATTGAATATTTACGTTCTTGATCCACTTATGATCATCAGATATAATTATGATGTCATCTACATAAACGGCTATATACAACCTGGTATTTCCTCTTTGGCCACTGTATACACATGGATCAGAAACGGTAGAACTTAATCCTAAATTTTTTAATTTTTCATCCAACTTTTCATTCCTCTGTTTCCCAGCTTGTTTCAGACCATATAAAGCCGTATTCAAATAACATACAGGACGATTCCGGGACTTTATTTGTTCTAATATGCTTTTCGCCTTTTCCTGTATTTTCTTCTCTTCTCTCGTATCCGCTACTATTTCAGCTAAACTTTCTTCAAATCCTTCAGGCACGTCCATATAAATATCTTCTTTTAAAATTCCGTTAAGATATGCACTTGTTACATCTAGTTGTTCCACCATCGTGTTCAATTTAACCGCCAAGGCTAACAGCAATCTGATGGAATCCAGCCTCGTAACCGGAGCGAACGTATCTCCAAAATCAATTCCTGGGCGTTGTGTAAACCCCTTGGCCACTATCCTCGCCTTTCGTTTTTCTAACGATCCATCCGCCCGGTATTTATTTGCAAGAACTGTGCGACACCCTATTACCCTTCCGTTCTCTGGCTTCTCTCTAATGTCAAAAGTATCATTTTTAACTAAACATTTTACCTCTGTTCTTATGGCCCTTTTTCACTCTTCTTGGTCATGTCCTTGCAGTGCATCATTTACCGATATGTCAGCCATGTTGGCAGCTAACGTAACCAAGTTGGCCTCTGCAATCTGGTTACTACCATTCTCTTCATCCCCTTCATCGTTTTGCATTGGATTTGGTGAGGCATCTTCATTTTGTGTATCCTTGTAATGAAATAATTTCCTAGGACGACCCTTCATACCTGTCCTCACCAATTTCGGCCTCCCAGGTGCCCTTTTCAATGCACTGGTTACATTTCCTTCCTCTACAGTCTCACCTGTAGCTTGGACATCACTTGCCATGTCAGGATTGACATTAGTATGACTAATTGCATCCTGAACTTGTATTACATTTTTAACTTCCTCTTCCTTCCTCTTCTCATCAGGGGCTTCCTTTTTACGTTCCTCGTCTTTATGTTCGATAACTCTGATATCCCTTGATACTACCACTTTCCTTTCTGCTGGTAGCCACACTCTGTATGCTTTAGATCGTTCGCAGTAACCTATAAAAATCCCTGTTTTCGTCCTATCTTCAAATTTTTTCTTTCTTGGATCTTTATTTAGAATGTATGCTTCCATTCCAAATATTCGTAAATGTGATAAAATCGGTAGCCTTCCTGTCCATAATGGGAATGGAGTTCTTCCATTTAATGCTCTGGCCGGGCATCTATTTCTGATATAATTAGCAGTTGAAACTGCTTCTGCCCAATACCCGTGTGATAGTCCTGCCTGCAACAACATACATCTCGCCGTTTCTATTAGCGTGCGATTCTTTCGTTCAGCCAAACCATTTTGTTGTGGCGTGTGCGGTACTGTTAACCGCCTTTGAATTCCATTTTCTTTTAGAAATTCATCAAATCTTGTATTGCAATACTCCCGACCATTATCCGTTTGCAAGTACTTTATTTTCTTCTCGGTCAATGTCTCAGCATATTTCTCAAATTCCTTGAATAGCTGTAACACTTTATCTTTCGTTTTTAAAAAATACACTTGGCACCAGAGATGGGCAAAAAATTATTTTAAATAAAAAATTGATTTCGAATAAAAGACACAAATTTTATTCGAGAGTCATCGAATCAAAATAACTTTAGGTAATTTTTATTCGAAGCGCCTCAAAATAACTTTTTTATTCGACGAGATTCATTCGACGTCTACGCACGATTTTTTTTATTCGACGGGAATTCATTTTAAGGTTTGAAATGATTTTCTCCGTTCCAGGCATCTTTTATTTCAAAAGTTATTCGAAGTTAAAATAACTTTGGGCGAGCCTCGAGAGCCTTTGATCGAAGCCGCCGGCTTCTCGAGTCGAGCGACATTGTATCGTTCACCCGTCTAATCTGCAGCGCGGAGTTGCTCGGCGATGTGTCATCGATTATACAGAAACGGAATTTCTTTATTTTTCGTCGTATCAATATGAAAGTGACACCAATGGATTCCTTGCCTTCTCCCGATTAAATTGACAAAAAATTACTTAAATCGGACTACTTTTAACGAATCGGGCTTTCAATTTTGCAAATTAATTTTATGCCTAATATCGTTAATTAAAGTTAAAATTATGTCAGGTTTGGTATCATTTTCGTCGGGAAAACACAAGGAGACGATTGATATGACTTTCGTGCAGATTCGATGAAAAATCTGATTTCACATTTTCCGTTCTTAATGGCTTGTGCTATCTATGTATGGCTTTTATGACCCCGTGTTTCTCGGCTGTCGAGCGCTCGCTTCTGAAGGGTCGCAGGTGTTAACACGGTCAGGCACGCATTTTAACTGCACTACTTATTGGCAATACCGAACATTCTAGGGTCTAGAATATTAGCTTCGTATCGAGATGTTCTTAACCAGAGATTCGTATCAATCAATTGAAAAATAAATGGATTGGCCAACTGGTAAGTAGTTATAATTAATGAATTGTGCATGATTGTAATGACGTCTAATTTAATTACACTTAAAAATTGAATTACTAAGTGTATTTAAAATAATACTTTTCGACGTTCCATACATTTTTTCCGGTTAATATTAGGTCGAAAAGTGGAAGTTTTGGGGAGGAATCTTGAGTGTGGCCTGTGTGTTATTGTGTTTTCTTCTTGATTTCATATCCCTATGTTGTGAGGCAGTTTGGGCGGAGTAAGGAAGTAGACGAACAGAGTTAATGGGTAGAAAAGTGAAAGTAGGAAAGGTCGTAAACAGGAATTACCTAAGGGTTGATGCGTACGGGCGAGTCGAATGCTTTATGGCTGTTTTTGGAACAAGGTTTATGGTGCTGAACATTTGACATGCAGATGTGTAGTTTAGCCGCTTCAGGCAGTAATTTGAAGTTTTTGTCGCTAGGCACGTAAAGGTAGATAAAAGATGGGCGTTTCACACCAATTTTAAGAAAATGTTGGGCGGTTAATGAACGGTCGGGTGCAATAACGGGACTAGCACTCGAAAATGTGAAAAAGTATTATCCAAACGCTAAGACAGATTGGAAAATTAAATGTGGCTAATGTGGATTTTAAAAAACATAGTGTTATGAAGCTCGTCACGGCACACATTTTTCTATTTACAGTTTGTTTATCCAGTCATTACAATTGGTGATAAAAATTATAAGTAAAACATTTTTCTTCGCCCAAAGTCAATCTTTCTTTAAACATAAATTGTGATAACTTGAGTAAATTGTAAGATAATTCGGCGCTGTTCGGAGAAAGCTGGTCTATGCATCGTGGGTTTGTTTACGGTGCAACGGCTACGGCGACGACACCGACACACCGACACCTTCGTCGGTCATAAATTGTTTCACGGGTCGAGGAGTATGAGAAACCAACTGAGCCCGTGACTTTAGCAAACGGATGGCCCTTACACAGATTTCCAAACGAACGGACGTTTGAAGGCCTCGTTTCTTTCTGTGCAAAATATAGTACTTATAATAGTACAACCAATTCCGGTCTTAATTTTCATTGCCTTCAAGCTTTTTCTTATAAAATAATAACGGATCTTTATGAGATTTACAACAAATTTCAGAAAACTGTAGTGAAGCCGTAAAGTGTATGCACAAACCCTTATGTTATAAAATGTAATAATATGTACAGGGCAGCCCCCGAGGTAGATAGCACGTAGCAATGTGATTAAAAAAAAGAAAGTAATTTTTTCAAAAAGAAAGTAATTTTTTTCAATCACATCTGGCGCTTCGCGCCTCAAGGTGTCCAGAGACGGGGATAAACACATCCCCCAGATGACCAACCACCTCAAGTTGATCGATGTGTCCGTTGCATCGGTATAAATAAATAGAAGTTTTTCGCAAATATTTCGGAAACAAAGGTTCGTCATTAGTTTTGTCTCATGCTGGCGCATAAACTAACAATAATACCGATACTTTTTGGCAAATATCTCGGCAACGAAAGTCGAGCGGCGGTAACATGTATAGGAAAAAGTGCTTAGAATCATGTCCCCGAGAACATATTAAAAAATCATTGAAATCGGTCCTGAAACACCTTTTTTGCATAATTACCGAAATGAGATTCTTAAAGTATATGAACCGAGGACCTGCATACGGCTGTCATTAATTCCCGAAAATTTGAGGTGATCTACCTCCTTGACAATGATTTCGCGCGGTCCATGACCTTTTTTGAATGTATACAAAAGTCGAGCACGGTGACACCAGATTCGGACAGCGTGATGACATGCCCATCATAAATCAGATAGGGCCTGAATGATTCTCCGATAGCGTCAACGCGAGGACTTCTCGGCCCAGAACGGACAGTCTTGCACAGACCTCGACTCGAGACACGTTCTGTCAAAGCTGCAGCTTCACCTTAAACTTATTCCGTTGCACTGTTTCAATTCTTACATACCCGAATCTGTAAGTGCTGTGCTCTAAATAAGATATTTATCTAGGACTATTAAATAAGTGTAGTGTATATAAACTTTGTTAAATAAGTGTAGTGCATATAAACTTTATTACATAAGTGTAATGCATATAAACTTTATTAAGTAAGTCTAGTGCATATAAACTTTATTAAAATGCGCGACGGTGAGTGCGAAGAACAGAACATTGCCATCGCCGATCCACTTCAAGCGTCGACGTCGACTGCAAGTGGAGGTTCGGTTCTGGATCAGCAACGCATTCCTAGCATTTTAAGCGGGAAGTATTTCTCAGTTGTACGGGAAAAATCTGATGACACATGCATTACAGGACAATGCCAAATGTGTTTGCCGAAAACAACTGAAATTAAAGGACGTATAACATCGACGTCGAATTTCCTCTCGCACTTAAAGCGAAAACATTGTACCGCGTTTGACGCATATTCTTTGGAATCGGGAAGAAACAAGCACAGAGCGTCTGCAAGTTCTGCAACTAACGACGAAACCAAGACTATAACACAGAATCGGTTCGAAATGAATGTCGCCAAGTTTGCTATTCGTACAATGATTCCATTGAAGGCGTTGGATGATGAATCCTTTCGGAACATATTTGCGGATCTAAAACTTGGTGTTAAGATTAATGTAGTTAGTCGCCGTACACTGGGAAGAAATATTGAGAAAATGTATTTAGACAATATGTGCGATATTAAAAACGAATTGAAGACGGTTCCATTTGTCTGCACGACTGCAGACATTTGGTCAGGGAGACGACGAAGTTTTTTTGGTGTTACAGCACACTGAATTACTACAAATTATGAGAGAAGATCAGTCGCTCTAGCGTGCCGCCGTTTTGCCGGTGAGCATACGTTTTCTACAATTAAGGAGTTGCTGCACAGTATTCATGCAGAATTTGGATTAACTGTTAGAGGCAAAATTGTGGCAACGATCACAGATAATGCCAGTAATTTTGCGAAGGCGTCCAGAACATTTGGCGTTCAGGCAGCCGTCATTAACGTGGAAGATGAAGGGGATTGTTCTTCCTCCGATGATGAATCCAGCGACGAAGAATCTACATTACCGAACGTAGTTAATACACTTCATTTACTGCCTCGCCATATTCGCTGTTCTGCACATACCCTCAATTTGTGCATTACCACAGATATGACACGTGCAATTAATGACGACGCAGTACACGTTGTGGAAAGCAGCGATAAGGCCAAAATCCGCGGAAATAATAAAACTAACAATTAATCATGCATTAAGACGACCGGGCGAGACACGCTGGAATTCTTTGTATGATTCTTTACGACAAATTGTTCAAATTGAGGACAAAATGACAGAATTAACAAGCCGTTTAGGAATAAGAAATGTGTTGGGGGAAAGTGATTTCATATATTTGAAAGAACACCTGGAATGTACAAAGCCAATTGCGGAAGCTATAGATATACTACAAGGCGACAATATTTTCTATGGCGTACTTTTGCCATGTTTGTTATCGTTGCGTCTAAAATTGACAAGACTGACGGAAAAGGAGTTACAATATTGCAAACCCATTAGTAAGTGCCTTAGCGCCTCTTTGCAGTCGAGATTCGAACTGTTTTGAATTTCACCACACCGGAGTCACACAATGCCGCTCTGACTGCTTTAACGCATCCGGAATTCAAAAATTCGTGGTACCCGTGCATTTCCGAAAATGACCAAGAGAAAGTGGAGAAACTCCTTAAATCCGCAATAATTGAGGAAATGAAAGCAAGTAACGAAATCGGAATCCCTCACAATCAGCCATCTACATCATCTAATCGCAATAGTTTCTTTGAATTTGAAAATGCGCGTGCGGTAGGATCTGCAGAATATGCGTCTAAAGCAGCACTTCAAGTTAGTACTTTCTTTCATTTAGTAAATATTCTATAATGAAACATACGTATTCCTAATCTGTTGACATTTTACTTACAGATATTGCACTATTTCGGAGAGGAAAATAGCAAATTTAATATTTTAGAGAAATATACAATAATCAACAAAGTGTTCTTAAAATATAATACTCCGCTGCCATCATCCGCTCCAGTGGAAAGACTTTTTTCTTTTGCCACAATGACAAATGCTCCGAAGAGCAATAGACTCTCTGATAGCATGTTTGAAAGGAGAGTGGTTTTGAAGGCGAATTTGAAAAATCCGACAGGAAAATGAATCTCCGTTTTGAGAAAAGGAAAATGACTCTCCTTTTTGAGAAAAGGATTTCTTATCTGTCGCTACGATAATTGAGTTGGATGTCATAGTTGTAAATCAAAAAAGGTTTTAAACCCAGAATTAAAACAAGAAGAAAAAGAAAGGCTATAGAAGACCTTAATCTATCGGAGAAAGATGTAATGTATGAACCAGGCATCGATTGAAACCCGTAAGTAGCAATTATTAATGCGTAAAGTACAACAAAACTGCATGTCCAACTTTAAACGCAATTTCCCATGAACAACTACCTACGTTTCCCACAACTGTGAACATAAAATCTCGAAACCTATTCCCCACAATGTGTCGGGAGCAGATTTTTTTAACAAAAATTCTTTAAAAAAAAAGAAAAAATATTTTTCCTACAGAAGAAAGGAAAAAATTGTATATATCAACATAAAAATTGTAATAATTTTTTAT
Source organism: Andrena dorsata (assembly GCA_929108735.1). NCBI lineage: Eukaryota > Metazoa > Arthropoda > Insecta > Hymenoptera > Andrenidae > Andrena > Andrena dorsata. Next base: position 3,629,102 of record OV815488.1, on the reverse strand, counting down.
CAAAATTTTGCTTCCGACACAATGTACAGACTGTCTTACACATTATAAAAAATATATAAAAAACTTTTTAAGTTAAATGATTTATAATGCATTAAAAACGTCGCGTCTCTGCGTGGGCGACACCTGCATTCAGTCTCCATACGTAACACGAAGAATTTATTCACATAAGCAAAACTTTGAAATTACCTTTGTTGCATAATAAATTAGATGTATCATCTAAGTATTAGAAGATTGGTGAAAATCTTCCTTGTATATTAAGAAAAAACTTTGTCGCTGAAAGTTATATGTACCTCAAAATTACCTCGATACTTTTTAATGGCGAACGTTTCAAAATATGGGTTATGCCTAGTATTTCTTTTTAATTAAATATTATTACATTTTTTAATATAACGGTTTTGTGTATACATTTCGGCTTCGCTAGAGTTTTTTGAAGTTATGTTTTAAGGCTCACAACGATCCCTTAATATTTACTGAAGTTATCGCATTTTTTGTTTAAAGCAATAATGATTTCGGGCGATGGAGATTTTTTGTTTATAATTTTTAGCTCGAATAGTAATGATTCGATAAACAAACTGTAAATAGAAAAACTGTGTGTCGTGACGATCTTTCAACCCTATATTTTTTAAAATACAGTTTAACAACTTTTAATTTTCCAATATTTCCTAGCGTTTGGACAATAATTTTTCCCATTTTCTAGCGCTAGTACCCTTATTGCATCCGAGCCTTCAATCATGAATATTCAAGGAACATGTTTTCGTTACAAACATATAAAATATATTTATACTTTTAATAAACACTTTGTATCAATAAAGCGAACGAACTTCTGCACCGAGCTAATATTAACCGAAAAGAATGAATTAAACGTCTGTTGTCATCTCTCTTTATGTACAATGGTTGAAGAAAAATATTAAAGATGTATAATGGAACTCGCGGTACTCTGTATGTAATTACTTCTTGGCACAATCGGTAAATTCCTTTTGCCGATTTTCCTTGTCCGTCTCTCTTTCTCTCTCTCTCGCTCCCTCTCCCCCTCCCACCCTTCCTCTCCCCCTCTCCCCTTTCTCTCTCTCTCTCTCTGTCTGTCTGTCTGTCTGTCTGTCTATCCCCATACGCACAAATTACGCAACCAATCTATTCTATCATGCGCGGCCACGAAATGTATGGAACGTCGAAAAGTATTATTTTAAATACACTTAGTAATTCAGTTTTTAAGTGCAATTAAATTAGACGTCATTACAATCATGCACAATTCATTAATTATAACTACTTACCAGTTAGCCAATCCATTTATTTTTCAATTGATTGATACGAAACTCTGGTTAAGAACATCTCGATACGAAGCTAATATTCTAGACCCTAGAATGTTCGGTATTGCCAATAAGTAGTGCAGTTAAAATGCGTGCCTGACCGTGTTAACACCTGCGACCCTTCAGAAGCGAGCGCTCGACAGCCGAGAAACACGGGGCCATAAAAGCCATACATAGATAGCATAAGCCATTAAGAACGGAAAATGTGAAATCAGATTTTTCATCGAATCTGCACGAAAGTCATATCAATCGTCTCCTTGTGTTTTCCCGACGAAAATGATACCAAACCTGACATAATTTGAACTTTAATTAACGATATTAGGCATAAAATTAATTTGCAAAATTGAAAGCCCGATTCGTTAAAAGTAGTCCGATTTAAATAATTTTTTGTCAATTTAATCGGGAGAAGGCAAGGAATCCATTGGTGTCACTTTCATATTGATACGACGAAAAATAAAGAAATTCCGTTTCTGTATAATCGATGACACATCGCCGAGCAACTCCGCGCTGCAGATTAGACGGGTGAACGATACATAACTTTGGGTTATTTTTATTCGACGACTTTTAGAAATAAAGTCTCTTTTATTTGATACCTTATTTAAATAACTTTTTATTTAAATGATGCCCATCTCTGAGCTGGGCATTATTCCACGTAATACGTATGCCCCATTTACCTAAGGGGATTGCGGGCCTCGTCGGAAGTCCGTATCTGCTTCAGGAGGAAGCCATCGTCTCTTATCACCAGCGCACGATGGTAACCGCGAAACACCCGATTAGCCCCGTAATTTTCTCCAACTTCGAAGAGTTAGAAGGTACGCTAGAAGGCTATAAGCAGTGCCACCAAGATTTTCTAAAAGACTTTAATAAATCGGAGACCAACGCGAATGAAGTAAACATCTGCATCCCTGAAAACGGTGACTGTTCCGAAGAGGACGAACGAGATTGCCCCTCCCCCTCTTTCGGAGAAGAGTTCGACACTAACGAAGACCTCGATCTGGGAGAATACCAAGTAGATCCGAAATCTCACAAAGAACGTTTACAGCATATATTCGAGACGCTGAAATTGGAAGACTTAGACCCGGAAACGCGTCGAAAAATCGAAAATTTGGTTATCAGATATTCGGATAGGTTTTTCGTACCGGGATACCTTCTTGGCGTAACCTCATCGATAGAACACACTATCCCGTTAACAGATTCTACGCCCACGTTCACTAGACAATACCCTCACCCACCACCGATGGAGGAAGAAATTACCAAGCAAACGCGTAACCTGGAGGAGCTAGGATTAATCGCTCCTTCGTCGTCACCACATAACTCTCCCTTGCACGTGGTAGAGAAAAAGGCCGCCGAGGATGGAGTGAAACGATGGAGAGTGGTAGCAGATTTCAGAATTGCGAACGCGAAAACAATTGATGACCGCTTTCCTTTGCCGCGAATCACGGACATTCTCGATAGACTAGGTGGAGCCAAATATTTCTCAGTTTTCGACTTAGCAAACGGTTTCCATCAAATCCCTATGGCTCCCGAGGATCGTGCAAAAACCGCGTTTACCACCCCGGACGGACACTACGAATACCTCCGCATGCCTTTCGGATTAAAAAACGCCCCGGCTACCTTCCAGCGTTTAATGAACAACGTTCTGAGAGGGCTTATCGGGAAAGAGTTATTCGTGTATCTAGACGACGTGGTTGTATATTCGCGTACACTCGCGGAGCACGAGCAACGACTGGAGACTTTCTTCGAACGCTTACGCAAGCATAACTTAACCCTACAGACGGAAAAAGCCAAGTTCCTAAAAGACAAAGTTATATATCTAGGTCATATAATCGCAGCTGACGGAGTACGTCCTAATCCAGAAAAGATTAAAGCCGTCGTCGAATTCCCCGCCCCTAAAAACCGTAAAAATGTAAAACAATTCTTGGGTCTCATAAATTATTATCGTCGCTTTATCCCAAATATGGCTAAACGAGCTAAACCCCTTACAACTTTGACTAGCACCAAAATTCCATTCTATTGGACTGAAAAACATCAGGAAAGTTTCGAAGACCTACGCCAGGCGCTCTGTAAGGAGGCGGTTTTACGTTATCCGAATTACGATGAACCGTTTATTATTACAACCGACGCGTCCGACGTAGCCATGGGGGCAATATTAAGCCAAGGTAAAATAGGCGAAGATCTACCAATAGCGTACGCCTCACAAGTGCTCAATTCTGCTCAAGAAAATTACTCAACTACCGAAAAGGAATGCCTCGCGATAATTTACGCGGTAAAACAATTCCGTACTTATATCTACGGGCGAAAATTCTCCTTAGTAACTGATCACCGGCCACTGCAATGGTTATTCTCGGTAAAAGACCCGATGTCGCGACTGGCTCGATGGAAAATCACACTCGCCGACTACAATTACGAGATCGTCTATAAACCCGGCCGTGTTAACGCGAACGCCGACGCGCTATCCCGAAACCCGGTTTCGCACGCTTTCCCGACTATTGAAGAGGAAAACCCACCAAAGGGCGACGATGAAGGGATAGGAACACGCGTACAGGCGCGTCGCCAAGCCATGCCAAGGCCGAACTACGAAGAGCCACCGTCGCTTATTGACGATTCCACTGAAGCAGGAGAAATTACAGACGGTATGGAGAGCAGAGCCAACTCTACCGTTCTGGACACAGTCGCAGAACGAACAGGGATGCCCGAATTCTTGGATGAAGATACGGACCAGGAAAAAACCATCCTGGATTCCACTTTCGGAAGCGACGATTCGAGTGTCGGTCCGTTAACGGAAGAGGAAATCACAATCTTGAAGAGTATGGAGGACGAAGACTCTCCGGGATTAATACCGTACCGACAGCCCGATCACCACGTTGTCGAAGATTTCGAAGTCCCATTTTCCCCCATGATCGCGGAAGGTCCCTACCAGGGCCAATACACGTACGATGAACTAGCCTTCTTAAAAAGCCTGGACGCGCCGCCCACCTGGACAGAGGTAGGAGGGGAAGACTGCGAACCTACCTTCCGAACCATAAACACTCCGTGGGGCCCAGAAACGGAAATGCGCATTATCACCGGGAAGAGTTTACCCAGAAAAGAAGAGGAAACACCGAATCTCCTCGAGAACGCGAGCCCCCCGAAGACAACGTCCCAAGCAGGCCCAAAGAAAAGAGTGTCATGGGGTATACCTCTGCACAATGAAGCCTTGGGCGTCCCACAATCGGCCATGATTTGTCCAGAAGATGAAACCCTGGAGGAACTAACTGACCAACTACCCCCGAAAGAAATTTCTAACCCAAGTCCAGAACCTGACAGAATTAAGATACCGAGTCATACGCCGACCCATCAAGTCCTCGCCAAATCACGCGAGAGTTACCAGAATATCGCGAAAATACGATGGACTCCGCGAAATACGAAACCCAACCGACGAAATGCACAATAAGAATCGTAAGAACCACGCTTGCAGCAACTCCAGATAACTATGTTCATTTCATATCATCGGATAGAATACTAACCAGCCCAATTTGTAAAACCCTAAAAGCTATAGGACTTTTCGATGAAACCAAATTATTATCCGAAGAATTAACCAGAAATCGCGTATTAATTAGCCGTAATGAAGAAGAAAAAATTTTTAGCATCGTGGGAGCAAGGAACTTTTACCACGAAATGAAAGAAGCCGACCTGGCATCAGCATTAATGGCGCTCAGGGACGCCGTGGAAAGCGAACACGTCCGCTCGTTTCGTATAGCGGCACATGGCGAAACCCTACACCGATTCGACGCCGAAACGCTCCAACGACATTTGTTAATTGTTTTCAGCCAAACACCCATCATAATCAAAATTTGCACTGGTGAGGTTCAACAACCACCAAAAATAGAATGAGAAAATATTATCCGCCACTATCATGGAAGCCTGATAGGAGGACATAAGGGAGTGACAAAAACGTACCGGCGCATACGTAGCGTTTTCGATTGGCCACACTTAAGCAGACACGTAGAGGATTTCGTGCGAAGTTGCCCTAGCTGCCAAGAACAAAAGCTTGTACGAATTAAAACACGGGAACCCATGCTAATTACCGACACGCCTGCTCACCCTTTTGATAAAGTAGCCTTGGACACCGTAGGACCGCTTCCCCCTACCCCTAGTGGAAACCGTCACATCCTCACAATGCAATGCCTATTATCTAAATTCTGTATGGCCGTGCCCTTACCCGACATACGAGCCATCACCGTGGCCGACGCGTTATCTCGTTACTTTATTGCGATTTTCGGCGCACCGCGCGCGATATTAACGGACCGCGGAACGAGCTTCAATAATAACACAATACAGGGAATAGCTCGTACATTTAGAATCAAACACGTAACCACGTCAGGATACCGACCCCAGACCAACGGATCCCTAGAAAGAAGCCATATCGTCCTAACAGAATATCTGAAACATTACATGGAAAGACACGAGGACTGGGATTAGCTTCTCCCATTCGCGATGTACTCGTATAACACCTCGGTACACGAAGCCACAAAGTTCACCCCATACGAGGTGGTTTTCGGACAACTAGCCTGAGATCCGTTTATACCGATGAGCCGCGAAGAATTATTAACGTACCCTACCTACGTACAAAATTTGGTAGAGCGTTTAGAGGAAATTCGAAAGACTACGCGATCAAATTTAGAAACAAGCAAATCACGTTCGACAGCAATTTATGACCGTAAAAGTAATCAAGTCACATTCGCAGTAAATGATCTCGTTTATGTACAAAAGGAACCTCGACTTCATAAATTCGACCCCCAGTACGTCGGCCCCTGGAGGATAAGAGCAATTACTGAACAAAATAACGCCATACTAGTTACGGACGAGGGCCAACAGTTAATTAAACATTTCGACAAACTAAAACACGTTTATATTAAAGATAAGCCACCTTGACGCTAATAGAGCGTATTCAATGTGGTTTAAGCTTGTTTTTCGTATTCGTAAAACAATAGAATTTCCACCCTTTTCCGTAATCTTACTTGTTTTCGTATTTGCAGTATCCAATTACTTAAAACTAAAGAATACTCTCGCGAAAGATATCTCAGATACCCTCGCTAAGGATATTTCTGAGAAGCCCTCCTACTGGTGTACCAACGACCACTATGGACGGACATGGCTTGCTTTTGGTTCACGTCCCTCTGACAGAGTACCACTACCAAGGTCATCGACGGGGACTACTCGAAACCTCCTCGACGGCAAACGACACGAGGAACTGCTACTCAATATACTAGGAAAGCCACAGCTTCCTCGCATCAAGCGATCAGTACCATTGCGATTCATCGGATCGCTGAGAAACGGACAATCAATTCGGATTTCGGAGTTCGTCAATGACACGCCTATGTGCGGAGTAACTCAGAGTCAGTCGTTTTGAGAGTTCGATTTAGGATGTAACAACGGACAAAACGTGCCGCGTAGAGCACCCCGCGAATCGCGCTCGGCCGATCAGGTTTGGCGAAGTGTACCTCCATCCGACATACCGAGAAACGGCCTCGCCGGGAGGGCATTTACGCGCCGATACGGACCACCGCGAGATGCGGAATTTTTAGACGCGGAATATTCATTCATATCGGAGAGCTCGAGCTAAGAAGCCACGACGAGCCAGAGAGCCGTCTAGAAACCGGGACCACGTCTCAGCGTCAAGTCCGCGAAATACGTACGGCCGATAATAAACTGCGCAAGGGTAACTCCATCCGACGTACCGTGAAACGGCCTAGCCGGGAGAGCCCTTACGCGTCACTCGTGTCCGATGGTAGGAACGCGTAGAAAAACGACGATTAGGGACAGTGAGCTACGACGGACCCCAGGTCACCAACTTCCGCGTGGTACCCGAGAGCACAGCGAGCGAACCATGGGCGATAGAATTAAGGAAACAGCGTCGTGTACTCTTCAACTAGACGAGCGCGAAACAAAATAGAATTAGAATTAGTTTTTCGTCGTGGATGTTCTTAATGACCAGACACGTGGACGAGTATGTAACCGCGTTAATTGTAATTACGGACGCGCTCACGTTCGCGAAACTTGGTATCTTACATCCGGCCGTTATTTCACCTGCCCAGCTAGCGCAGACTTGCGAACGAATTCGCGGAACCACTCCGTACGAATTCCCGCTGACCCCAGAAGAATTAAATTCCGAACATCTACAAGGGGTGACCAAATTAAACGTAGTTTATTCACATGGCCGAATTATCTTGTCACTCGACATCCCTTTATTGGATCAAATTCCCTTCGACCTTTATTACCTTCAACCCTGCTCTTCATTTCAAGCCATATCGACCAATGTCTCTACCCCTATCTTCATAAAACCAAGAACGGAATATTTAGCAATCAACCAAATCAACTCTCAATACTTCATGCCCGACGCGAATTACATCATGGGATGCAGAAGACCCCCCCGGATGTACATGTGTGAACTCAGCGAACCACTCCAAGATTTGTGTGTCTCAAAACATCAAGTGGTCTAGTTGCAATATTCAAGCTCTTCCCGGAGGCCGAACCTACCTGAAGAAGTTGACCGCACCCAACACGTGGATATATTCCGTCAAAGACACCCTGGCACTGCAGGTTCGATGCAATAAGCACGCAGCCGGATATGAAGTGCTACAGGAGGCAGGAATATTACAACTGAGGAGAGATTGTGAGGCCAAAATCGGAACCGACCAGATTTGGGCAGCCGGAGTGGACACCGACGAATTAACAACCATCTACAAACCATCTATTGGCATCAACATTTCGGAAATTCTACCAACCCTCACGGAACATCATGTAAAAATTTTAGCTGACTATCAACAAAAGGAACCTAAAGGAACCCTTCAAGATGCCCATGCGAAAGCTAATGCAATCGCCTTGGACGACATAGAGAGACAAGCAAGAGAAATAGCTACACATCACCGTACAGAAAATTTATCAACATATGTAACCTATGGACTACCAGGACTAGGAGGCACTATCGTAATCATCCTCATTATCTGGATTGGATACCGTGTCTTTAGGACATGTCAAAACCAACATCGTGAGCCCTTAAGGAAAGAGACAAAGGTTAATATTGAAATGACACCACACCGTTCCGCCCCTCAAATAATTTCCAGACCCCGTCCCCTAGCCATTACATCTTTTCCTCCAGACCTACCCGTTATACCATCCACGAGGACAGGATATAGAGCTGACGTGGAACGATCGAGAAGTTTCGCGGGCACCGAGCCATACTTCGATGTATTCTAGGAAGTACCTCGCTGATAGCAGCAGAAAGTCCCGCGCCTTAACTCTAAGAATCGACCCCCACGAGGCGCTCTGCTGCGAAAATTCGATGGTAGGGACAATAGAATATAAGTTAGCAATTAAGTCAAGCGCGGACAGTCATTATAAACTTTGATTTACGAGCACCCACCATGAACGCGCCAAAATTCAACGACACAAAGTATACACGATCAAGCCTCGCCGAGGCAATCCTGCCACAACACCTACACGCCCCCTTCGGGCGCAGACTGTGCGTGAGGCCGTTCACTACTCATTGGGGAAACGGACAAGTGTGGACGCACCGGGAGATAAAAACTAGGACCTTGTGCGACGCCTGCGCTTGGTTGCGACCACCAGCCGATTTCGGGAAATACAACCAAACACCGGTCCACTGGCTGGCGGAGGAGACTAGGGCCGTCAGCATCACCAGATGCACACAGTGCAGGCGCCCACATTTACGATGGGCGCCTCCAGGCAACTGCACTGGGTGCCTTAGAGCCATATTGGATGCGGAGGCAAGCTACCTACCGGCGTTTCCGGTGCTCGAGGCGTCCCGGCCTTTGGAGCCTCCGAAACCCAGGGACATGCCCTGGGTCGTCCCCGCCGGCGCGGAATAGGCAAGAGCCACCTCCGAATTAGGTAATTAGTAGATTTTAAATTCCGAGTAAATTGTAATCACGCAAAGTGACGTGAATAAGCGATAATTGTTTTCCATCCGTTCCGTTCGCAGCAGAGAACAGCCGATCCGCCCAAGCGAGAGGACGACCGCCATCCAACAGCGCCGCCCCAACCCCTCCCCCACCCCTTATTATTTCATTTATTACATTTATTATATTATTACATATAGCTTCTTCCCTTTTGCTTTTTATATTATAATTCGCTTCAACCCCTTGCCACTATCAGGATATTATTATTATTACTATTATTAGCTTATTCCCCCTTTTGCTTTTACAATTTTCTTAGCTTCTCCCCATTTTGCTTATATACTTCTCATTATACTTATTATTATTATATTCATTTTTATTTCTTTTTCCTATTTTCTCTATATGCTTCCATTACTACTTTATGTAACAATATATGCGTTTTCGTTTTACCTAAATACGAATTGTTAATCGAAACACCTTGCGCCCCTTTTAAACTTAATACTGTTGCGTTAGTTTTAAGTCGCGAAGAAAGCGCACGCGACGACAGCCACACACGGGTTGACGACGAAACAGCCTCGCGAGGCCGTTTCGTATCTAAGTGGGGAGGTGTTACATGGGCCCTTCAGGTCCATCCCGTGCTAGCTGTCCTCGCGCCGTTTTATTTCGCGTAGCAATCGCGTTGTGCTGAGCCCGCGGCAACAGCGTTAGGGACAACGACCGCGCTCGGCCCGGGCCCCGATTTCACAATATTAGGAGGATTAGTGTAGCAAGCGGCAGCTGCCGACGGGGCAGTTTCCCCCATCCGTGGGGATGATTCGAGGTTCGTTCCGCGATCGCGAACCGCAAAAGATTCATTCTAGTTCCAAAGCTCGAAATAGGAAGTTGCGACGAGCCAGCGGGCCGTCTAGACCTCGCGACCTCGCCTCCACGTAGAGACCGCGTAAACCGTCCGGACGGTCGAGATCAGCCCTGGGTATCTCCTTCCAACATACCGCGAACGGCCTAGCCGGGAGAGCCCTTGAGCGTGATACGAACCGCCGTTGACTCCGCGAAGACGTGCGACGGAACGAGATAGAGCGACCATCGACGGACTCCGATTGCGCCGACTTCCGTGTGCTACCCGAGAGCACAGCGAGCGACCACGACCTGCGCTAGGTTGAGCGACCTACAGAGCGTACGAAGCGAAAAGCGGCAAGTGTGCCGAAACCCGAGCTCACTGCGATCACAGGGACGGAGCGCCGTCCCTAGGGTATGTCTTATTATTACTTTGATCTTTTGGTAGAGAATAAATTTTACTTTGTTGTTTCTCCCATAAATCCCGAGTAACCATTGATTTGACTCCTTTTCACCTTCCACATTCCCCTCGAGTATAGTCAAGGCGTGCTTTAGCACCTTGACGGAGCAGCGAACCCCGTGGATCACCCCAGTTCACAACTGTCCCTTCAGGACGGTCATGTCCAGAGATATATACGTTTCGTCCCACCGCGCCCTGTAGGCGTTTTAGCCAGCCGCCCGACCGAGGTGTCCCCGGGTGTTTTGTTTTTTCGAACACCCGGCCGCCGAAAGGCCCTCTCGGTTCGAGCGGCTTGGGCGGTCTTGAAGGCCGTCAGCGCCCCGGCCCGGCCACGACCGTAATTACAAAACGGCCGGGTAGGAGTTCGATCGCGGGGTCGCGGGGCGGGTCTAGCAGCAGCGACACCGGAAGAGGCGACGCGGGTGCGTGATCCGTCGCGCGTCGCCGGTCCCGCGCAGCCCCGCGCGCGTGGTAGATCACCTTGGTGGTTTTTGTGGGTTCGAGTCCCACATAACCCCCCGCCCGCCCCCGTGGGGATTTCCACCAAGTAAAAAAAATGTTTTTTCAAGAAATTTTTTTAGAATTTCTATTTTTTCTCTATCTGCATTTATGTCTAATCTTTCACATTCTTTCTCAAAGTTTGTGAGCCATTGGTGAGCATTTGTCTTGCCACCAAATTTATCAATCACAAATTTTTCTGATAATTTTCTCAAGCTTGGTTTATCTTTATCTTGTTTAAGATTTAGCACTTGCTGCAATATTTGAGCAAGATTATCATGATTTAAGTTTTCATTTTCACCAGTAGGAGTGTTCAACGTTGGCATTTCTTCTAATAATTGTCCTGCAAACACCATATTACCATCATCATCCCAGTATGTTTTTCTCATTTCATTTGTCACTGTGATCCATGCTCTTCTTGTTTGGTATCTTTTTTTTAAAGTATTTTTTACACTTGTGTATACTGTGGATCCAGTTATAGTTGTGTGCAATCCTGCAGCTTGTAATTCCTTCAATGAAAAACAAATTACCTATGTCAAAAGCTTCAAACGTTATTTATTCAATTCCGTGCATAGGATGCAATCAAGTGTATATCGGTCAAACCTCAAGACATTTAGAAAGGCGAATTTACGAACATAAAAGAAATATATTTTTGTCTCCCTTACAACATACCGCTCTAACCAATCACTCATTAGAGTATGATCATAGTTTCGATTTTGAAAATGCAAGAATTATAGATAAAGAAATCAATCTAAATCAGAGAATTCTTCTAGAGACACTACATATGATTAAACAACCCAGCGTTAACCTTAGGTATGAAACACCTAAAATACAAGAATATTACGCAACATTACTGAAAAAGTAATGCCTTATGATGTAGTTCTCTATTAATTCTGCAATTATGATCATACTTATGTCTTACATATCTTAAAAGTTATGTAAAATTATGTTGCTATTTAACACCTAAAAAAATGTCATGACATATGACATATTGGCAATAAAGTGATTGGTTGTATAAACGGTATTGCTTCAAAATTTGAACGTTCATACATATTATTCAACGGTTCCTTTCTTTTTTTTTTGCCTGCCTTTGTTTTCGCCTCCTGGATGCTTGTCGTTTGCCCGGTATTTACTTTAGTCATCTTCCAACCGACTCAAGCGTCGGACGTTACTATTTGAACGTGCCGACTAATACATTTAATTAGTTCACGCAATATTCTTATACTTATATCTTTCCTTGATAAGGGTCCAAATCTGGACCGAAACGTCGGAAACTCTATATTTTATAGACAATAGTGAATAGTTGCAAAACGACTTTTTGAATTTTATGTTTAAAGTGACCGAACCTTGCGCCGAAATCATAGTAAAGTAATGTAATTCCGTGGGTATTTCATACTTTATCTCTTCTTCGGTGGTGATTGAGGTTATGGCTATAAAGTTCGACTTTCCGTCCTCTGTCGCTTTTACCGCAAAAGTGACTTTTAATTTTGCCATTGATTTATGAACTAGAATTGTCGTTTTATAAGATCAACTCTAATATTTAGGAAATTTTTGACAAAATAACCAATGTTGTGTTGCTCTGTAAAACAAAGTTTAGTTTATTTTGTAACGTCCTGGGTGAAGGTCTTTTGGGGACAATGACATATGGGGTAATAGTCAGGCGCGAATCTGTAATCCATCACACTGAGGGTTTTCAAGGAGTCAGGTGCGAATCTGTAATCCAGCACACTGAAGGTTTTCAAGGAGTCAGGCGCGAATCTGTAATCCTGCACACTGAGGGTTTTAGAGGGAGTCAGGCGCGAATCTGTAATCCAGCACACGGAGGGTTTTCAAGGAGTCAGGCGCGAATCTGTAATCCAGCACACTGAGGGTTTTAGAGGAGTCAGGCGCGAATCTTAAATCCAGCACTCTGAGGATTGGAGGGAAAAGTCAGGCGTGAATCTTGAATCCAGCCCTCTGAGGATTTTAAAGGAAGGAACGTCAGGCGCGAATCTAAAATCCAGCACACTAATCGTTTTTAGAGGAAGGGCGTATCCGGGGGACACCTGTTAGCACTTTGTTTTGGTTTTGACTAATTGGATTTACTGTCGCATTCGTATAAGAAGTTACACGCAATACTTCCTGAGAAATTCGTCTAGACATACGGGTGTATGCGGGCCGTGCAAAAAAACGTTAGTAAACACGGTAGATGCTTTCGCGTTCGCGAACCGGAATCAGCTGTTTCACTAGCTTGTTTCGATTTTAGATGTTTCGTAACGAATGGGTAAACACAAATAATTCGAAGCGTGATTTAAAACAAAGCGGTTTATTAACTTTGTTGAAGCGGTTAGTATAATTATGCGTGGGACTTTAAGCATTGGCACATAACATTTATATAATGAATTACGACATTTGTGGTATATGTATGGACATGAGGTACAATATATAAATCATAGAATGAAATACTTTTAATATAATGATGATCGTTAATAATATGAAGAAATATGATCGCAGTAGGCGGTTATAAGACAAAGATATTTAAACAAAATAAGCGTTAATGAAATAACACACTATGAACGCAGTAAGCGTTAACGTTTGTTAGCAAAAGTTTCGGAACAACGCACGTCGCAGGATGGGACACTCGCGTACTGTCTTAGATTTAGTTGAAGAGACTTTAATGGTAACGCCTATGTTAAATTTTCAATATTTACACTTTATACAATAAAAGTCCGTTATGCACGTTTATAATGTTTGATTTGCAGCTCTAATTCACTTAACAGCTCGAATTCCTACGCTGTAGGCAATTTCTATTTAAACGGCGGCAAAGCACGTGGATTCAGCTCGAATCCAGAAGAGGCGAAGCAATTTAAGCGAATATTAGCAAGCGGAAGCGTTTTCAAACCGTGTTACCTGGTGGACGGCTCGTTGACAAGTAGATCAAGGAAATCGACAGAGATTTCCTCGAATCCGCGTGCTCTCCCCCTTCCATCGATCACCGATAGGATCGATGCTCCACATGAACAAGGGGGGGGGGGGGGGGATAGGACAATGCGTCACCATACCTGAGTTAACTAGATCTCGGGAGATGGTGCGATAATTACGATTTCTCGAACAACGTTAGTAATACAAAATTATATGTACGCAATACGCGTTGATAGACAAGAATAATTATATGTACGCAATAGGCGTTGATAGTAGAGCTGTAACTATTCGACTATTCGAATATTCGAATAATTCGAATAATTTCGAATACGAATAATTTCTTCGAATATTCGAACTTCGAACCTTCGAATATTCGAACTTCGAACCTTCGAATATTCGAACTTCGAACTTTCGAATGTTCGGATCTATCGAATTTCTGATTGTATCGAATAGGAATCTGAACATGAAATATTTGTTCACAGTTTATCGTGAAATTCTTTTCATATTGGTCTTTACAATTATTTGTTTTTCAACCGATGAATTTTTAACTTTATTAATCTTTGGTAAATTTATACATTTTGAAACGAAAACAACTATCAGTTATTAGTATTATTATTTTTTTAATAATGAGTGGACAATCCCGACGGAATCGGCCAAGAGCCCCCTCCTCTAGGCCCACGCGTGTCCCATCATAAGCGGATGACAAACAGTATAAGCAGACTTTTTTTGTAGGAAGCTAAAACCCCATAATCAATTTTGAGGAACTATAATATTTTTATTTTTCCCTCCTTACTATAACGTTATTTTTCTAAATTTATAGAGTATTATTCGCTTTATAGACACCATCTTACTCATTAATACTAATTTTATTCTTTGTTTGTGTAACCTACTCCCACACGCGCGAATGTCTCTCCCTTCTCTCAGGGTTGTAAAGCCCGATTAACTCTCGTGGTACGCGATGTAAGTGACTTTGTCACTCGACAAATTAATTTTAAGTGACTGATTGAAAATATCATGATGAAAAAGAACTCATTGGCCCGACGGACAACCAGGCAAGGAAAAAACGTTGTTGTCCGTATGGTGATTTTAACGAGAATAATGCGTTGACGATGAACGAACGTCTTGTTGTTTACTTAAACATAAATAGTATATAAATAAATTGTATACAGACATAATGATAAAATTAGTAATTAATTTATTAAATTTATTTTTATTTAATAAATAAATTAATGAAACTCGCCAATTTTAATATTTACCTGTTTATCAAAAACATGTCCTTTTGTTTATAATTTAAGGTCTGCTCTGCCTAATGAATTTTTTTTAAATGGCTGCAGGTACATTGACTGTACAAGGGTAGCATAATCATTAGTCTTTTTATTGGAGGCTTCTATGAATGAGTTGATGAAATACTTACTGTCTTTGGTATAAATTGTTAATTTATGTAAATATTAGCCGAAACATAAGCTGAACGATGACTTTAACAAGAGCCCTTGTTAACTTTTTCGGCGTTCGGATGGTAGACGCGTTGGCCAGAATTGTGGGAGGTGACAAATTCCAATTGTTTGCACTTTTGAAGAAGAGGAGGGACCTCCCCTCTGTTAATTCGTCGGTGGAGGGGGTACCTTCACTATCTTAACGAGGTGGAGAAAAAGTACAACCAGCTGGTCCTAAAAACTAGCCGGGATGATCGGACAGAGCGTCTCGCCAGGGTCGCGGTTTATGACGGAATTGCCCCGAGAGTCGGCGCAGGACAACGGTTTATACAGATACCTACGGCTAGTTACCAAATGACCACCCGCCAACAGAGCAATATACGGATTAACTCGAAGCGAAGAAAGTCGAAATTCCTGAAAAAAACGGGACGATGTCGATTGCCCCCTATTCGACATCTTGCAGGCAATTGTTTCCCGATGAACGCTTCGAAAATAAGCATTGCCCGATTGTAAACGAATAAAACACATTTCGCTTCGAAAAATACGAAATTGCCGGCTGTAAACGATAATGAATTTTCGCTTCGCTCCAAGTCCTCCTTTATTACGTAAGACGGAACAGTTCTCTTTACGGGATTACATTATATTAGTCTTCTCTCGATATGTTGTCGCGACTCGGGGCCGGCGACACCTATTCCGAAAATATTAAAAATAACACAGGATGGAAATACTAAAATAAATAATATATGATATATGGGTATATTACTGGATTATTTTTATCATATAGTTTAAGAATATGAAAAGAAACGTATGGTTCGAGCACGCGTCCGCAAAGAAACGAGACCGCGGGGTGTCTATTGTGCGACCGCGTCGAGCCGTGATTTCCGAACGAGAAATTATTGTTTTCAGAAACGAAATATTAAGGATTCGAAATGTGGCGGGGTTTATGATGCGGGCGTGATGTCTTCGCTATTTTTGAGTTTAAGAATTTAATTTGCGCGATTGCTGCGGCTATTACCCTGGCACCATAATCGGAAAAAAACTCCGGCACTAAGTTTTCTTCGTTTTATATTGCCCATCTTTAACGGCAGCTATCAAATTCAACATAAGGGAACTCTGTCCCTTTTTCAATATCTCCTACAGCAGGGCTGCACAGGGAGCCTTTTTCAGCGCCTAGCGGCCAGCAACCAGCCGTACGCCGTTACTAAGGGTAGAATCGGTGAGGCGAACTGCAGTAGTGTATGTGCGTGCTTGTAGGCTCGTAGCGTCAGTATATATGGCATACACTACTGCAGTTCGCCTCACCGATTCTACCCTCTTAGTAACGGCGTACGGCTGGTTGCTGGCCGCTAGGCGCTGAAAAAGGCTCCCTGTGCAGCCCTGTCCTACAGCAATGTACGCGTTTATTTTTTATAGCTTCTATCCTTTTAACTTTTTCTACCATTCAAATATTCTCGACACTTTAGACCATAAAGAATGGTCCCAACTTCTGGTCGACGGTCAATCCATCCGCCCGGCACTACCGAAGCGCAGATCATCAGGATCATAAACCCGCACTGCCGGTAGACGGTTCCAAATTCGGCGCGGTCAAGTCAATCTTTGACCTCGCACCTTTATTGTTTTCACGTGCAAGCATCACCCTACCAAGGGACTTTTCCTCCACCATAAGTCCCAAGAAAACCTAAGGGCTGACCCCTCTTTGAGGATAAAACCAATAGAAAAACACAATTTGCAACCGCCCACACGATGGACTCAACCAATCATAGGAAATGCGAGTCTTCATTAACGCTTCAAGACTTTCGAAAGTCAGTGTGAACGGTCTATCAAACCAGGAAACATAAGACGGTGTTTACGCGCAAAACAGTGAAAACATCAGTATAACATAGAAATGCCGAGTTGGGTTTGGGACCACTGCAAGAAGTCAGCAAATGGACAGATGGCTACATGTTTAGTGTGTGATAGTGTGCTGAAAACGCATGGTGCGACGACACCACTTGCACACCATTTGCAGTCACAGCATCAGATATATTGTCCGCCTGAAAAGAGAAGGTAAGTCGATATTTGCAATTTTACAGTTACCAACATAAACTGAAGTATGTACAAAATTGTAACCACGCAGTCCACTATTCACATTATCTTATGTTTTTCTATTTTTCTATTTTACTAAATGGCATTTTCATATCGAGAAGACAATGTTTGCATTTTTGCACTCGACCATAATTTATTACGATAACGTTTTACATAAAGTAATATTTTGTTCGTTTCCCCCTTGGTAGCTACTGCTTTTAGCATTCTTGGTATCATTCCTATTATATTAGTGAGATTAACTTTTGGTTCGATATTATATTGCTATTATTGATAATTCACGAGACCCCGATAAAAGATTTTCATAATTCGTCAGTCTCCTGTTACAACTGACCATGCTTTTTCAATTGCTATCTCCATTTCTAATGAACACTTTGAAACGAAAAAATTAATTTTTATTGTTTGAGTGAACCAAAATACCCTGAAAGTTTGGAAAAGATCCGCTTAACAGTTTCTTAGGAAAAATTCCGAAGAATCACCTTATTCCTAGCGTCCTAAATAGCCCCCCCCCCCCCTTTAAAGACAGCGGTGCGACGCGTGTCAAATTTTCAATTCAGAGCCTCTAGTTGCTAATTTAATGAGATTTTTTCTTCATACAGCTATGTGAAACAGGCATGATACAGCCATGTGAAAATGACAAAAATTTTCGGGAAATTATAGTGATCCTTTAATTTTGCCCAGTAGTGTCCTAATATACTACCCTCCTCACATTAATTATAGGATCACCTCCAGGAGCCCGAAAAATAGGCGCGAATGAAATTATTTACACACATTTTATTTACACCACTTAAAAGCCATCACTTTCCTGTGTAAAAAGAGAGTAATTCATTTCTTGTCCAATTTTTTTTGGCCAGGTTATTCAACTTTGAAGTAAAACCGTTTTTTTTACATTAGTTGCTTCTAGCAAGCGAACGAATCATCGTAGAACGTTCATGAAAAAAGCAATAGAAAGATCAGTATTTTCTCTTAAAGTCGCATCTTCGACTTTTTCGATTCGGTTGAAATTTCGGTCTCTGATGTCCTTTCCAAAATATGCTTAAAAATTGCACAAATTCCATTTTCTCTTCAACTTGGTGTATCTCCACGAGGAATAACCGAAACATCATCGTCTTAAGATCATTTTAAAGCGGACAGTCTGCCGATTCTTTTGAGCTCCACCGGAACCCCCTGCGATAATTTCTTATCTGTGGCCTTTAAGTTTGAAGTTATCGTTTCGGAAAAATAAGACTACAAAATGTGTCGCACTGTCGATCGTCCCCGCGGAAGCGAGCGCTCTTGTACGTATCCCCACCCGTCGACATAAGTGACGATAGCGGCCGCTGAAGCCATGCACGCCGTGGGACATCGCAAAGTTGAAGAACATTTTTTAAAATTGACCAAGTGCTCTTTGTAGGGCTATAACTTTACCGAAAAGCAATGCATCTAGAAAAAAAACAGACGAAAGTAGAGATTCCACGCTTTCAAACCCAATTTGAAAATATCAATAGGACTATTTTTACCGGAGTTATGACCATGTGAACTTGCCCCTATTTTTCGGGCTCCTAGAGGTGATCCTCTAATTAATGTGAGGAGTGTATATATTTTAGTTTTAACAATATCTCAGACATCAAGGAGAAAAGTGATCGATTTGGCGTGGAATGACCCTAATGTAACATCTCCAATCAAAATAAATAATCGACGAATAATATATCATTATATTTTATTGTAGGAGAAATGAAGACTCAGAATCGAACTCCCATGCTGGTAGCAGTGATGTGACTATAGATGAGTTGGTTTCAATGCCATCGGTTTTGGGTAATGAAACGGCACAAACAGCCCTAGGAACTCCTCGACCACAACCACGATATCGGAGACTTGGAGCACCTTTGGAAGATGCCACCGCATTATCACACCCATGTAGCAGGGATCGCATTGAAATAATCAATCAAGCGCTCGCAAAAATGATTGCTATGAATATGTTGCCCGCATCGTTCGCCGCCAGTCTTGGTTTCGCGAGGTTCATGCGCGTTGTTGAGCCCGCGTATAAACCTCCTTGCGCCCAAACCATAACCAGGAGGCTGCAAGCACTGCATGACGACATTGCCTTGAAAATCAAAGAGGTACTGGCTTCATTATCAGCTGTTGCCATTTCAGCGGACAACTGGACCTCACGAGCGCAAGATGGATATCTAACAGTACAGGCCAGATTCATTGACAAGGACTGGAAAATTGTAAACGTGACCCTAACAACAGAAGAAATGGGCGAACGCCACACGATAGAAAATCTTGCAGCAAGATTTACACATATATTTTTGGAGTGGGGGATCGAAAACATTATTAGCGGCATCGTTACAGATGCAGCGAATATCGTTGGTGCAGTGCTACAGCTACCAAATGTAGCTGAAAAGCAAGACTTAACGTGTAGCGTGCACACTCTACAAGTATGCATCAATAAAGGGCTGAGCCAGGGGGAAATAAAAAGGGTTTGCTCCAAAGCCAGTGCAATTGTTACGCACTTCCGCCACTCAAATGTTGCTACTGCAGCACTTGAGAAAGCACAAATACAACGTAAATTAAAAACTCTTAAATTAATTCAAAGCGTCAAAACACGATGGAATTCCACTTTCTTCATGGCTGAGCGCCTTGTGGAGAATAAAATTCCGGTCGTCAGCGTTTTGGCCGACAAAACTGTAACTAACGAAGCCATAGCTGTAAAACTAGAAATGACAGCAACCGAGTGGGGCATATTGAGTGCACTAGTCACAGCGCTTCGTCCAGTGCAGATTGCATGTGAACTTTTGTGTGTAGACACTTCATCTGTGTCAATGGTGCATCCAATTTTAAACATGCTAGTTACGCATCACTTATTACCTGGCACTGATGATGCGGTTGCGATAATAGAATTTAAAGACACTGTATTAAATGAATGTAGTACTCGCTTCAACCTCGCCGATGACATAATTTTCGCTTCCGCACGAAGAATTGCATCCTTCCTCGATCCGCGGTATAAAGACTTAATGCATGAATCAAATATTGAGACAAGGCTGGCTATTAAGACAAAGGTGAACTCTCAGCTCCAGTTAATGGAGCCAACGCCTGCGGACGAGTCTCATCAAACTTCAACGCACAGTCGAACAACTGCTATGGACTTTATATTCGGAGATAGCAATAAAACAAATGATGTTACGGTACAATTTCAGAAATACATGTCTGAACCGCAAATTGACCGAAATCTGGACCCATACAATTGGTGGAAAAATCACGAGCATGTGTATCCACTAATCGCCAAACTTGCGCGGCACTACTTGTGTATTCCAGCCACCTCAGCTGCATCAGAACGTACGTTTTCTACTGCAGGAAATATTGTCACGGCAAAGAGAAGCTGCCTTGCACCAGAAAATGTAAATGTTTTCGTATTTCTCCACCAAAATAAATTTTGGTATGAACCCAAACCAAATGATTCAAGCAAATGAAACTGTTCACATCTTGTAACATCGAATACGTATTTCTTATACACTTTTGTGCGCTGAATACGAATCTGTAAATCGTTTTTTGTCAGCATGTTCATTTTATGAGGAGATTGATTTTGAAAAAACAATGCAAATTTCAAAGTCGCAAAATATTTTGTGTTTTAGGGTGTATTTTAGTGTAAAACGCGTTTTTATTTTTAGTTCTTGTGTGGTTTTTTTTACAAAGACCCTATAACACTTTTTGAAGTACAAATTTCAGGGTATATTTATACATGTTTCAATAATATTTATCATTCTTTTGTCAATAAAACGTCCGTGGTTCCGGTTGCTCTGTTTACCTAAAATGAAAACACCAAGATTCTTAATTATGAATAATTATCTAGAAGGAAAGAAAACATTGATAATTAACAAAATTACGGAATGTTGAAGTTTGATTATCGATTTTCTCAAACTTCTTTTAACTTTCGGGGGCTTGAAAAAATAGAAGAAAGAAAGATTTTGAAATAATACTAGTTCGAGCTATAGTGATACATGCACTGAACGTGAACATACAATTTTAAGCCAATTGGTCAAGTTCATTTTACAATATTATGGACACCATTTAAGAAAACATAAATTTGAAAAAATGCGTTCCAAGATTTGTATATCGATAAAAATCGTACTTACGACTAATCTGTCAGCCCAGGACCATAAAGAACATCTTCTTGCTAAAAAAAAGTCCTGTTTGTTGATTTTTCTGCTCTATTAAGAATTCGTCCGTCGATCTGAGCGACCGATTCGATGTGCGTCTCGAGCATTTCAGTATATTTCGTTGATGACATGTCCTCATAAATTGGCAAGATGACTTTTAAAACTTGATCACTGAGAAACGAGATGACAAATTTCATTCCGCACTTGTACTTTAATTTTGAATCGTAAATGACGGTTAGTGGTTCGAGAAAACTGAATTTCACTTTCGCAGATCTTACAAATAACATAAGGCGTTACCGCTGACAAAACAGCAGCAAAATTCAAAATACAATAGCCTAATTCACTTGAGATTACAACATTAAATTCCTCATTAAATTTTCGCATTTTTTCAGTTGATGTGCACGCAAAGCTTGTATTCGGTTTAGCGGTGTACCAGTTGCATTCAAACACTCATAACCTCGTTCATTTTAAGAGTTCAGCCATAAGCTTTTGCAAGTATATCTTTGCAACTACGTTTTTTAAGGAAATACAAAACAAATCAATTTTTTCAAAGGTTTACACTAGAATACCCGCTTAAACTGTAACAGATATTCAATGAACTCTAAAAATTGTCAATTTTCTGAAAAACTGAGTGTACACGAAAAACAATTTGCAGATTCGTATTCAACGCATAAAAATGTACAAGAAACACGTATTGGGTGTTACAAGACCAAAAAAACGATAAAATATGTAAACATTGTAAATAATTGTTATTTTATTGCTTACGGTAGTCGCCGTAGAGCACTGAGTTTAGTATTAACACTTTATAGATATACTTTTATAAAGAATAGCAGTTCTGCCGACACTGGATTTCTGTCGAAGAAAGAGGTCCTGGCCTCTCGATCCTTCATATTTATATGGTTTACAGGAAAGTCAGGTGTGAGGGGTGTTGCGCGGTACGCACCTTGACCCATTTACGAATTATGCGTCGCAATAAGACTTCCGGGGTTTTTATAAATGTCTATATTTAGACCATGTGTATGAATCATGCGCAAAATATGCGTCGCAATAAGGTTTTCAAGATTCTGTTTAGCTATTGATAAGAGATTTATAAGGAAACTTTAGAATAATACCGCGGAAAATTTAGTGGGACATCACAATTTAATACTTCAAAATAATATTTACACTATTTACAAACATAAAACCCTACCTGTAAAACAAAGAAACGACAATTAAAGTTTTTTATTAGATTGTCAATTTCCTTATTATCTGTCTTTTACAATTACGATTTTTATTTCACTTTACACAGTACTTAAGTTTCTTAGCACGTGTCTTTTATCATAATTAACCTACAACTCCAAACCCAGCCGTGTGGGGCGATCAGTGGTTTTCCGTCGGAGCGCGGCAAATTTAAATTGAGAAAGTATACTTTTCTTACATAAATATTATGTCTATTAAGTTCCATAGTCTGTTTAGTGGAATTTTATCTTCGTCTCCATATATATATACTGTTGCGGCCGCGTAAAGCGCGCTGCGTCTCGCGTTTAAATGTTCACCCGCTGACTCGTACCAACAGCTGACGAGTCAGCTGCGGCCGTTGACACCTCGGTGCTAACTTCAACGTCGTTTCGAAGCGCTCGTCCAGCGACCGTTAGTTCGAAAGCATCTCCGCTGTGACACGCATGCACTTTTACCGTCTCCGCGCACATTGCGCCATTTTTCAATCACGTTTGTTTCACGACCCATTGTCGCTAAACGCCCACCCGTTCGCTGTATTATAGTGTGTTTGTCTCAGTGTATCTCCGCGTGTGACGTCCACTGGCCGAGTTGACCACTGGAGAATAAACCGTATCACTCCCTAAAGGGCCGTGTTGTGTTATTCGCCTTCCCAACGAGTCGTCCCAGCGCCGGCAATTTTAACGTTCGCACCTGGCGAATTCATATACTTTTGTGGCATTTTCAAGTATTAATTGAGTATGGAGATTTCTTAATGATTTGTATACATCTTCTTCCGTTGGGTGGTCTGTTATAATAAGTCCATAGATTGTGTGTTTTTCTTCTTTAATTTTTACTAATCTCCAGTTTTTAATGGAAGTGTAATTTGATGCTGTTTTATATTTTGTTGTTCCCAGGCAACGCCCAAGCACACATGCCAGACATACCGCTATATATTATACATATTATATTACGTTACGAAACGTTCGAGACGTTTCCAAGCTTAGACAGCCGCTAGCGACCGAATGTACAAAATCAGTGTTACGTCCTGAAGGGACAGTTGTGAACCACCCCGAGCGGTTAGGGTGATCCACAGGGTTCGCTGCTCCGTCAAGGTGCTAAAGCACGCCTTGACTATACTCGAGGGGAATGTGGAAGGTGAAAAGGAGTCAAATCAATGGTTACTCGGGATTTATGGGAGAAACAACAAAGTAAAATTTATTCTCTACCAAAAGATCAAAGTAATAATAAGACATACCCTAGGGACGGCGCTCCGTCCCTGTTCTCGCAGTGAGCTCGGGTTTTGGCACGCTTGCCGATTATCGCTTCGTACGCTCTGTAGGTCGCTCAACCTAGCGCAGGTCGTGGTCGCTCGCTGTGCTCTCGGGTAGCACACGGAAGTCGGCGCAATCGGAGTCCGTCGATGGTCGCTCTATCTCGTTCCGTCGCACGTCTTCGCGGAGTCAACGGCGTGTTCGTATCACGCACAAGGGCTCTCCCGGCTAGGCCGTTCGCGGTATGTTGGAAGGAGTTACCCAGGGCTGATCTCGACCGTCCGGACGGTTTACGCGGTCTCTACGTGGAGGCGAGGTCGCGAGATCTAGACGGCCCGCTGGCTCGTCGCAACTTCCTATCTCGAGCTTTGGAACTAGAATGAGTTTTACGCGGTTTGCGATCGCGGACCGAACCTCGAATGACCCCCACAAATGGGGGAAAACTGCCCCATCGGCAGCTGCCGCTTGCTTCACTAATTCTCCTAATATTGTGAAATCGGGGCTCGGGCCGTGCGCGGTCGTTGTCCCTAACGCTGTTGCCGCGGGCTCAGCGCAACGTGATTTCTACACGCGAGGCGATTCCGCTGAATCGCCTTTGCGAAATAAAACGGCACGAGGACAGCAAGCACGGGATGAACCTGAAGGGCCCATGTAACATCAGTAATATGCGAACGCATCGCCACGACCGGGCATGGTAACGCGTACCACGCCCAGGAAGGATATAAAAACCAATCCGATACCGCTAAGGACAGATTCTAGACCTGACACTGTTAACACGGCTATAACTCTTGTATATCTCAGTCTAGTTTAGTTCAAGTTTGAATAAAGACTTACAATTAGTCTCTGAGTTTAATCAAACTTACAAGGAGAGGTTCCCAGGTGTCCGCCTCCGATTGCTTTGAATTTTGGATATGTTTTAGAGGACCGAAAAATAAGACATACGTGTCTTTTTATTTTGGCCTGCTTCAATGTTTAGGGGGTGAAACCACCCCTCTAATTTTCATACGGGGTACAAAATTGTGTCGAGTAAAACTTCATATAAATTTCATTTGCGTCATAATTTACTGTATGGATAATGTTCTTGTCGTCAGTCACCCTTATCAGAGGGTAAACTACCCGCAATCGTTTCAATACGTATTTAAGAGGCTTGAAAAGTGTCAAAAATGTCATCAAAAACTTAAAAACCATAAATACAAATTATTTTATGGTGACACACCAGTGGTTTTATGCCCTTCCATTGCTACCGACAACCCCCTGTGAACAACCCCTAGTTAGTCAGCTACGTCGGGCTTATATAAGATATTTGAAAGGAGCGTAAGCTTTGAACGAATACAAAGGAAATTCAGATAAATAGTACTTTATAAAGATGGAGCTCTAAATTGTCATTATAATTACAAATACCCTTAATGGGAGTTCAGTAAGCTAAAATTAAAATATTGGAGACATAAAAAGAAATTGTGGAAGCCAAGTGCCAATGAATTGGCAGCGGTTTTCTTTCATATGGAACATATATGGTCAGCTGCATTTGACTTGAATGTTTTTCCGCACGCTTTTGTTATGACGCTAAAAATAGCAGTTATATCGAGTTATGCGATATTTTCTGCAAGATTGCGGTACGTTGCTTCTCGAAAGCTGGTTTGTTCTTCAGTCACATCCGAGTACTTCACGTGTTCACAGAATTTGCAACTACAGTTCTCATGATTAAAAATGATTATTCATCCGCTGAACGTGATCAATTTATTATTAGTAACATTTCAAAGTATGTACTTGATGGAAACTCCTATAACAAGGGAGGAAGTACAATTAAAAGAATCTATACAAAAGATGTTGTTTGATAGCATATTTGAATTTAATATAGTCGAAGTTTCGGAAGAGTTTTCATTGGACTTCCTGGATCAGTTTAAAGAGTGTGAAGTTGAAGCTGTTGATGAAGATGATAATGATGAAAATTGGTCTGAAGAAACATATACAGGAGTTTGTTCTCAACGAGATATAGATGTTGAATAATATAATTAAATTACAATCACTTGTACGCAACCAATTGTCTTCACCCAGATACATAAATCTATTCCAGTATCCTTGGTATAACAGTGGATACACAGAACAAAAGTAAGGAGATTTTGTGAATCCTGTAGACTTTGCTTTTGAACAGAATACGGAAATTAAATGTGCACTCTGCGATGAAACACCGATAGTTAGATGCTCCTGGTGTAAAAAAGCATATTGTTTAAAGCATTTTATTCATGAATACCACTTTTGTGACAAATATGAACCGTAAGGTCTCCGATAGTATATATACAAATACTTTAAGTGATCGTTTCGTAAACTGTATATATCTTGTAAGAAATTCAGATTAAAAATTTAAGTTAAAAAGAATTAATGCAGTAAGTAAATTTCTTCATTGTTTACAATAATGTAACTGTACATTTGGGGGCTATTTTCTCATTAAGCAAGATTGAAATTACCTTCATCATTTTGCAGTTAATTTTCGCAAAATAGTCTGCTTGAATTCTGTGAGCCCGACGTAGCTGACTAACTAGGGGTTGTTCACAGGGGGTTGTCGGTAGCAATGGAAGGGCATAAAACCACTGGTGTGTCACCATAAAATAATTTGTATTTATGGTTTTTAAGTTTTTGATGACATTTTTTACCCTTTTCAAGCCTCTTAAATACGTATTGAAACGATTGCGGGTAGTTTACCCTCTGATAAGGGTGACTGACGACAAGAACATTATCCATACAGTAAATTATGACGCAAATGAAATTTATATGAAGTTTTACTCGACACAATTTTGTACCCCGTATGAAAATTAGAGGGGTGGTTTCACCCCCTAAACATTGAAGCAGGCCAAAATAAAAAGACACGTATATCTTATTTTTCGGTCTTCTAAAACATATCCAAAAACCAAAGCAATCGGAGATGAACACCTGAAAATCTTATAACTTTGGGGGGTGGTTTCACCCCCTAAATATGAAAACAGGCCGCTATAAAAAACACGTATGTCTTACTTTTCGGTCCTCTAAAACATATCCAAAAACGAAAGCAATCGGAGGCGGACACCTGGGAACCTCTCCTTGTTAGTGTACTTCACCTAGTAGATTCCTATCTTTTATCCCGAACCTACGATATCGCCAAATCTCGTATCAGCCTTGCAAGCCATCACGCAGAGCACAACAAATTGGTGGCAGCGGTGGGATGTGCATCGTAAAAATTTTTACCGAGCCTTGACGTAACCGATTGACCGACGTCGACTGAGGTTGAACTACCTCTGACAAGATTATTGGATCATCGTAGTCTAATAGGCTAGAACAGGCTATCGTTGCTACCGAGGTAGCACAGAGAACCGAGGAACGGCCTTTGAGAAAAACGTTCGACGCAGTCCGAACGACGACGAGCCTGGCGACGAGTAAAATCAGCCTGCGAGTGAACGGGTGAAACTACCATTAGTCTAACACCAAAATCCATCTACGAGGACGTCACTGATCCGAGGACCAGGACGCACGAGAGGAATTGGAGACTGAAGATCGAGTGGAAGCCGCACCTGAAGGACGGACGGAGAACCGTACGAAGGAAGCAGCCGTCGCAGCACGCAGTAAACAGCTGTACGGATCGACCTTGCCGAGTCCGATTCGCCTTATCACCGAGGTTGGTTCACAGACGAGAGGACGCCTGACCGAGCTGACGACATGTGGTTGCGAGCAGCCTTGTGAGTAACATAATAGCTTGAACGTACATGTACGCGAAAATGAGCATGTTGACGACATCTTTTGAGGACCGTCACTAATTAGGCAGGTGGCAACGGCCTGCTCGCTCATGTGGAGCGCTGATCACGTCCCCTTTCATCGACTCGCGATCGATGGAAGGGGAAGGCTATTCCTTCCAGGAAATCGACCGTGATTTCCTGGATCTTTCACTCTGTTCCCGGACGCCTAATCACCTGGTAATATATCTTTCGCTTACGCACCTTGCTTGCGCTTAACTTTCGAACTTGCCTCGAAATACCTTTGTGTTCACGATAGAATTAGAAAGAGATGGACTATGCAGAGCAGTTTAATAAAATCTACTTCTTAGCACCAAAAGTTTGTCTTCAATTTATAACTAAATTAACACTCACGATTCACACAAAAAATACACAAACAATCAAATTATAGTTAAGTAAATATTGAAGAAGATTGAACTGCTGAATCGAATAAAGTATTCGCACGATTATAACGGATCGTTATAAAAGGCGCGCGATCGCGATACGTGTGCTTTCGATAACGTCTCGATGGAGAAGAAGGAGGATTCTTCCCGGAATTCAGACGTGAATTCCGAGAAGTCACGTGATCACATAATTCGTGACTCACACGCCGCCAGGTGATTTACTTAATAGCTACAATTACGCATTGTCGCCAAGAGATGGCCTAATTAGTACGTAACGGTGAGGATTCGAGTCGGCTGCCGCGCGTAGCAGACGACACGATGAGTGACGCGTTTGACATCGACGGTACCAAAGAGAAGGTATATAAAGAGGCGACACTCCGGGGCGGTACTTTGAAGTTCTTCGTTGCCCTGTCCCTTTAAATTGGTTGTATATTCAAGCGGGAAATTTGAATCAACTAAATTTTAAATGTTTATTTCACCCCGAATTCTGATAATTGAAAATCTATTTGAGTCATGCATTTTCTGCATTATTAGCAATATTGACTTTGTAAGTATTTACATCACCTTACTAGATGAAAAAGTTTAAAAAGAAAGTAATGTAACAGAGTGATATTTGTAAAAAATATATTTCCGAAGTACACATTACGAATAAATTACAAATATATTTATTACAAATAAATTACAAGCAATTGTGTTATAAAAACATCCCAATGTTATAAGTGAATAACATATTTATTACAAATAAATTATAAGCAAATATGTTACAAGTGAATTGTCAGAATATACGTATATTAGAATTATAAATATATATAAAACTTAAATATACACTTTACAGATTCATAGTAATACAGAGTTTCCTATCTTTCTTTGTATAATTTTTAAAATTTCTATTACTGTATTTTAAAACATAATAAATCCTTAAACGAATAAACAATTTTAATAAATATTCTAGGGGGAAATTTTCGCATGGATGTGTAAAATCTATAGCTTTTTGACACAATTTGTTAGCAAAAGTTTGGAGCAACGCACGTGGTAGGATGGGACACTCGCGAACTGGTTTCGACTTAGCTTAAAGACTTTAATGGTAACGGCTCTGTTCGGCTCTGTTAAATTTACAATATTTACAATTTATACAATAAAGGTCCGTTATGCTCGTTATAATGTTTGTTTTACAGCTCTAAGACACTTAACAGCACTAATTCCTACGCTGTAGGCAATTTCTAATTAAGCGGCAATAAAGCACGTGGATTCGGCGCGAATCCAGTAAAAGCGAAGCAAATCAAGCGAACTTTAGCAAGCGGAAGCGATTTCAAAGCGTGTTACCTGGTGGACGGCTCGTCAACAAGTAGATCGAGGAAATCGCTGTTGATTTCCTCGAATCCGCGTGCTCTCCCCCTTCCATCGATCGGCGATCGATGGGAGGGAGACAGGATCGATGCTCCACATGAACAAGGGGGGGGATAGTACAATGCGTCACCACGCCTGAGTGATCTTGGTCTCGGGAGATGGCGCGATAAGTGCGATTTCTCGAACACAATTCAAATAAATTTTTTCCGATATTTTTATTTGCTAAAAGCGATTCGATCTTTGAGAAAAATATTGTTTCCAGAGAATATAAGAAATTATAAAAACTTTCATGGGGACTTTTTAATGCACCATATAAATTGTATTCTGTATTGTATGCTTTGAAATGTATAAATAAATTGCTTTCGTCTATTGCTTCATTGTCTGTAGAAAATGTTTTACATATTTCGCAAGAATGAATTTTTAAACATTTATGTATTAAATATCCTGCAATATATTTGAATGCATTTTGCTCTGGTAATGTTTGCTGATAGTAATCACAATTGTCAACATTAAAAGATTCGCGAACAACTGGAACAATTAATACAGACATTGCTTGTTCTGATAATTGAGATGAATTGGATAATATATTATCAAAATCATCCATGAAATTCATGCATTTTGAATGGAAATAATCGGCTAAGAATAATTTCTTAAATGCCCTGGCAAATTGGATAGGTGTTGGGTTTATACAATTTCCACTCTGTTGTCTGATACTGCCGAAAAAGTTCTCTAGCAATCCTGGTTCAGACGTCTTGTAAGGAGAAAAGAAAATTTTTTATTCTTTAAATGCGTCCAAATATTCATTATAGATCTGATAGTAATTTTCCATCGTTTAATACATTTTACATAGGATGTCATATTTTTACCCTTATCTCCAATTACTACTAATTGATTTAAAAATTCTAAACTACTATTAAGGAAGTCTATATAATCTTTTTGGCCGCTAAACGCTCTGTTATACACTTTTGATGACGTTAAGTTCGATGAATTTACTATGTCAAATAGTTTGTCAAATAAAGCAATCATTTCAATTGTTCCAATTGCTTCTGTAGGTAAGCATCCCAATGTTAAATATGTCTCTAAGCCTGCTGAAACTGTTGCGCTAATAACTTGTGTTGCATACTTAACTCTCATTTTTTCAAAATTTGTTGGATATATATGACTATTGGTTAATTTTGGAGCTAACCGATTATTTAATTCCTTGTCTTTATTATAGAATTGCTGTATGTACGCCCATGAAGTTTTCTTATTTTTCCATTGAAATGAATATTTAATTATATTATTGCGAATAGCTTTTAGCAGGTGTGGTGGATCAAATATATAATATAATTCGAGTCCTCCTAATAATCGCCCCATATCTGTAACCAGACTAATAGCTGTTAATCATATTTCACGTAATTTACAAATAAAATTATCTAAATGCGTTTTTATAAGTTCTGCGTTGACACCTTGTTTCCGCCGATTGCGGGATTAAAGTATGCCGGCAATAGAGTACTCGACTGAGTGGCGTGGAAGGCAGTAAAACCCCGTTGGTGGACACAGTACTCGGTTTATTTCGTCACTGATGCTTGCACAGACGTCGGACAACACGAGTTACAGCAGACACAAAACCAGACACGTTGACACGGATACAGATAACTGCGCGTGAGCGCGTGGCGATATTAATCGCAAGGTGTTCTTTGGGCGCAATGGGCGCAAGATCCAGAAAATGCCAACGATTACGACGGGTCGTTCCGGGAATCTGTTGTCCCGACGGTGGTGTTCGCAGAACTAACGGTCGCCGAGCGAGCGTTTCACCCGCTCGTTAGCGGTCAAAAAAACATTGCCAAAGACGCCGCGGCCGACTCATCAGCTGTTGTGATGAGTCAGCGGGCACCGGTTCAAATACGCGGCGCGGCGCGTTGCTAACGGCCGCAACACACCTGTTGAATTAAATATGTAGCCTAAAGGCTGTTTCCAGCTTTCTTTTATACCTCTTGCCATTATTACAGTGGCATAGTTTGCCGGATTATTATTTTTTGTGACACCATCATCTTCAAATCCAATTATCTCATCGTAACCATAATCGTAATATAAGTTACATTTTATTGCGATTTCGTCCACGCAAATTGTACAATATTTGTCGAGGTCACTCATCTTTTCTACTTTTAATTTTAAAATTGTGAATAAATTATTATTTATCCTAGCCAAAAATCATAGTCTTTCCAAATACCTTTCTAATACCCGTGTCGAAGGGAGTGCAAATGTTTTTTGCAATTGGCGATAGCATTTTGGGCCCACAAAATATAGCGATATTGCAAATTTTTTAAAATCTTCAGTGTATCGTCTTCCATGAATAGCTCTATTATTCTGTATGACTTGCATATTTACAAAATTTGCTACTTCTGGTGATAGAAATTTTTTCAAGGCACTCTCGAATATTTCAATATTATACTGGTCTTCTGTTAACTTGATAATTTCATTTCTCAAGCTTAAATTCTCCTTCTGCAAATTTGAAATTTGATTCCGAAGCTTACGTTTCCTGGGTGTACCTGCAGAGAACCATGCAGGAGTTTGTACGCCAATATCAATGTCTAATGGTACCAATGATTCCATTGTGGCATTGACAATATCCTCTTGATGCGATGATCCTGGAATTGCCAAAAAACGAAAATGTATAAGATTAAAAATGTTTACTTTAATTTATTTAAATCATTTGATTTTATGTACTCATAGCAATTTAGCTCTACCTTTTGCATTTTCTACGATACAAATTTTTTTGCTGGAGGTTCTAAATCCAAAACATTCTTATAGTTGCTTTCCCCTTGAACATTTGTATCTAAGATAAAAATAGGAAATCATCAGTACATAATTGAAACATAATTGTTCTACTTTTCTTGCAGGAGGAAATAATAGATTAGTATAATCGAAAATTGAATAATATTAAGTTTTTATTAATATGCATAGCTGACTCAATTTTCTTTGGGATAGCTGATGGTAGTAATCCATTTTTTGAAGGCCCCATGTACATATGATTTTCAAAATGCTTACTGCATAGTCTGCGGTTTTTGTAATACTGTTGATATTCCGATGCAGGTAGATCTTCTCTACCACAAGCTTGAAGCCAGATCTTACATCTTATTAATAAATATGATAAGGTTAATAAATGTTTTGATTTCTTCATTTATTAATTCTGCTTTTATATTCTACTTAATTATACTTTCTTTATTTCTGATTGCTTACTTATAACTTGATATGTGTTCTCTTATCTTTCTTATCCATTTACTCCTTGTTCTCTTATGTACAGTCTTTCTCTTCCTATCTCTCTCTCTCTTTCTCGACTATGCGCACGCACACTACCGCACACTCCATACTCATGCCTTACAATGTAACATATATAATTATACATATCTTAACACACCTCCTTAATTTATATGCTACATGTTTTCTTAAACTATTCTGAGTAGTGATCTGAAATTTTCGAATTTTATTCTCCCTAGAGCCTTCGTTAAAATATCAGCGACATTATTTTCAGACTCTACTTTTACAATTTCAATTTCTTTTTTTTCGTAACATTCATTTACAAAATGATAATGTACTTCGATGTACTTGGAGTTCTTAGTCATGTTTCCACATTTTGCTATGGCAATAGCTCCAGAGTTGTCCTCATACAATTTTATTGGTTTTTCGATTTGTATCCTAAAGTCTTTTAACACATTTCTTATAACTATTATTTCGCTTACTGCTTCTGATAACGCTACGTACTCGGCGGCTGTTGACGATTTTGTCACGTTGCCCTGCTTTCGGGCTTTCCAATATATTACGTTTCCAAATACTCGTATTATAAATCCTGTAGTCGATTTTCTGTCGGATTTATCTCCGGCCCAGTCCGCATCAACAAAACAATCCATAACGTCGGTATTTAAATTTCTTTTATACGTTAATTTTAAATTTTTGGTTAAGTACAAGTATTTTAAAACTCTGAGTGCATATCTGTAGTGAGTCTCATTATAACTATTTTGGAAGCGACTTAGATAATTTATACTATAACTAACATCTAGTCTAGTTCCATTACTAATATATAATAACGCTCCAATGAGATTTCTATATTTTAAAGTATTTGCCACTCCCTGTGCGGGTTCCAAACTTAAATTTTGTTCCATAGGTGTACGAAATAATTTACTATTTCCAATCTGGTATTTTCTACCTAATGACTCAATAAAATTACTTTGATCTAGTGTCATCTCACCAATTTTATAATTATAATTGATATTTATTCCTAAATAAGTCTTTACTTTTCCCAAGTCTTTCATCGCAAATTTATTTGATAATCTACTCCTAATCTCTTTGATTTTTTCCATAGTTCTTCCGCAAATCAATAAGTCGTCTACAAATAGAATTAAGTAAAGTGTTTCGCCATTCTCATATTTTATGTACAAGCAGTAATCACTCACGCTTCTTTTGAATCCTTGTTTCTGTATATAATCATCAAAGCATTCGTACCATGCACGTGGGCTCTCACGCAAACCATACAACGCTTTTCCCAGTTTACATACTCTTCCGGTTTTGTCGTCGTAACCTAAAGGTTGTTTTACAAATACTTCTGACTTTATCGACCCGTTCAAGAATGCGGTTTCGACATCCATTTGTATAATCATTAATCCGTTTTGGCAACAATAAGACAATAATAACTTCAAAGTTTGAATTCTGGCTACTGGAGAATACAAATCTTCCAGTACTTGTTTTTGCTGGAACCCTCGGACGACTAATCTCGCCTTTTTTTGATTGTCAGATTTATTTGTAAATACCCATTTTAAATCTAAGACCCTTTTATCTTTTGGCTTTTCCACTAAATTCCAAGTTTTATTTTTCTTTAAACAATTCATTTCTCTATCCATTGCCTCTTTCCATGCCTCACACTCATTTCCTTTTAAAGCCTCTTCATACGTTTTTGGACTATCTGCGCTTATAACATTTACATAGATGTAATACGAGTCGGATTGTCCATATCTTTCTGGTTTCTTTCTTTCGCGTTCTGACCTTCGCAATTCTATTTCTTGATCATCTAAATTTATATCCGATCTGTTACTTAAATTCCTAAATTTCTTATTTTCTTCATTTGTTACATTTTCAAGAACTTCGTTTGATCCGGAATTATCTTTTATACTACTCAACGATTCATCATCACTTTCATCCTCATCTTTAAATCCTATTAAGTTTTCGTTTTCTTCTATAAAATCTACACGTCTTGCTACTATGATTTTATTGTTAACTAAAACTCTGTATCCCACGCCTTCATATCCTACAAGTGTACCAATGTCAGCTTTCCTGTCCCATTTTGAGTGTCTTTTTATTTCAGGAACTCTGACAAAGACTTTACTTCCGTATAATTGCAAATTACTAATATTTGGTTTTTTTCCAAAGAATATTTCGAAAGGAGTTTTAATTTTATGAGTGTTTGTCATAGTTCTATTTTTTAAATACGCTGCGGCTTTCACTATTTCCGGCCAATACATAATATTTAATTTTGAATCAGACAGTAAACATCTAGCCGAGTTCATTATTGTTATATTGTAGCGCTCAGCTGTTCCGTTCAGTTCGTGTACATATGGTGGACATGGTTCTACTACAATTCCTTTTTCGCTAAATAAACTAAACATGCTTTTGTTCATATTGTTACGTCCTCAAGGGACTTTTGTGAACCACCCCGAGCGGTTAGGGTGACTCACCGGGTTCTTGCTCTATCAAGGTGCTAAAGCACGCCTTGACTATACTCGCGGGGGAAGAGGAAGGTGAAAAGGGATTAAACCAAAGAATACAATAGGTATAAAGGAAAAACAATAGAGGAAAATATATTGTTACATAGAAGATTCTGGATTATCCTACCTTGAGACGGCGCTTCGTCTCAGCTGTCGCTCGCAGGTCTTAGCTTACGGGGTGATTCCCCTTGTCGTTATCGCCTCGCTCGCGTGCCGCTCGAACGCCGTAGGTCGCGGTCGTCCTCTTCGCTGGCACTCGGGGTTTGACGAACTCGCGCGTCTATCGTCGGTCGCTCGCGTTACAATCTGTCGCGTTCGCGTTTGCACGTACACGCGCGTGGTTGCTCTCCCGGCTATGCCGTTCACTGTACGTCGGATGGAGTTACGCCACGGCGGATGATCGCGGCCGAACGCGATTCTGTGTTTGTAATTGCGTAAAGTCGAAGACGCGGTTCTTCGTAGGGGACGGTTTCTCTCGATTTATTACGATGGATTCTTGAAAACGCCTAACTTCGATACTACGGAGTTTCCCCCGAATCGCGGTGGTCCGTATCGGCGCGTAAGTGCCCTCCCGGCTAGGCCGTTTCTCGGTACGTCGGATGGAGGCACACTTCACCTAACCTGATCGGCCGAGCGCGATTCGAAGTTTTCCCTGCGTAGCACGTTCGCTAGTCCGTTCTCAACGGAATCCAAAAATTGACTCCTCTACTTTTCGCATCGCGGGCCGCTTGTCGGACGATTTCGTACGATGGGGGAAACTGCCCCGTCGGCAGTTGTTTCGCTCGCGAAGGTTCTGGGCCCGGGCCGGCGACGGTCACGTTGACGCTCCGCGTGTCGCTTCACGTTCTTCGACAACGTGACCGGCACGCGCGAGGCGATTCCGCTGAATCGCCGCCGGAAAAATACGCGAGGACAACGAGGACGGATGGACCTGAAGGGACCACGTAACAATATATTCTTTGCCATTGTCACACCTAAGCCTTTTTATTTTCTTACCCGTTAAATTTTCGACTTTATTTATATAATCCAAGAAACAATTGTATACTTCATCTTTTGATTTCAACGTATAGATTAAAGCGCATTTGCTATAATCATCAATAAACGTCAAGAAATATTTTGAACCATCAAAACCGTTATTTGTGTGTGGCCCATTCAAGTCTGTGTGAACTAACTCTAGAATTTCTTTCGCTCCACTGCGTTTATTTTCGAATGGCAAGTTATGCATTTTATTTTGAATGCATGTTCCACATTTTAGAAATACATTTTCAAAATTTTCTGGCATTCCCTCAACTACTTTTTCTTTACACATTTTATTTAAATAATTAAAGTTTACATGTCCCAAGATTCTATGGAATTTTTCCTTTTGTGTCATTTTTCCTACATTGTTTGCGCAAGATTCTGGTCTCTCTACATAACTACTTATTTTATATAAACCATTTTCTTTGTATGCCATCCCAATCAAGATTCCCAATTTGTTATATATTCTAGACACATTTCCAGTAGATATAATTTTGTTTTTATCTGTCACTTTCGCATAGCTGATCAGATTTTTATCCATTTCCTTTACATAAAATACGTTTGATATTGTTATTTTAACTTTCCTTCTACTTACTATAAAATTAGTCACTATGTTTCCAACTTTAGTACCCTTCAAAATCCTACCATCCCCAACTTTAACATTTATCGGATTTTTCAAATTTACATATTCAGTGTAATAAGAATCGTTATTTATTATATGATCTGAACATCCGCTGTCCAAAATCCAATCTATTCTATCGTTATCGCACGTATATACTACTGCTTTACCTATACCATAATTTTTTTGATCCACTTGAGTTAAAAAGGAACCTGTATCTTCTTCTTCGTAACCCTCTTTGTACGAATACACCATCAAAGCTTTGAAGTGTAATTTCCTCATTTTTCGGCATTTTTATAGTTTCTGTATTATCCCTTTTAATATCAAAAATTATTTTTTTCAATATCCAGATTTTCTCAATCTCTTTTATTAATGTTTTGAGCAACTGTTCAGTATTTATTTCCTTATTTCCTAAGACCATTTACACTGATAACTTTCACTTCGCTTACCATTACACGTGGCCACTTAACCTCAAAACATATGAACCAACAAAACCACGGACTGCTACCATATTAATAAATATGATAAGGTTAATAAATGTTTTGATTTCTTCATTTATTAATTCTGCTTTTATATTCTACTTAATTATACTTTCTTTATTTCTGATTGCTTACTTATAACTTGATATGTGTTCTCTTATCTTTCTTATCCATTTAGTCCTTGTTCTCTTATGTACAGTCTTTCTCTTCCTATCTCTCTCTCTCTCTTTCTCGACTATGCGCACGCGCACTACCGCACACTCCATACTCATGCCTTACAATGTAACATATATAATTATACATATCTTAACACATCTAAATAAAATGATCATACATATAAGAACTAAACATGTTATTGTTACAAGAAATGTCTTAATCTTTGATATTATTTGAGACACTTTATGACTATAATACTTACAAATTCTCATCCTTGGGAAATCTAAAAAAATGCGTTCCTTCCTCCCTTTCATTAAACATACTTTTACAATTTTTGTAAGAGCATGAAATTCCACCATTCTTTTTAATACTCATTTTAGTATTTATAAAACCAACACTTTATATAAAAAAAGCACTGCAGAAAAAGGAAAGAGGAGCAGCGGAAAAACAGACAAGAAAAGAAAGTACCGTAGAAATGTAATAATATAAACACAGAAGAAACAGAAAGGCACAAAAGGAAATAAAGTGAAAAAGACACTGTAAAAACTATTTATTTAAAAAAAATAAGGCTGTATAAAGGGAAAGAAATGGACAGATACAAAACAAACGAAAATCAGCACTGTAAAACAAAAGTTATTTTCAGAAAATGAGACTAAGAAAAGAATGAAATGGCACAAAAGGAAAGAAAATAGGCAATATAAATCAGAAAAAACGGAAAGGTACTTACCTGGGAAATTCCCAGTTTATGACACCTCGGGCCCGATTTACCCGAGGTGTCATAAACTCTCGATTGTTGGAGAAGCATGTCGAAAAAGTTTTCACAATATTCAACACTTCGCATTTTCTTACAGAAGAAAGAAAATAAGTTGCGCTGTGTTAGACACGCTATGTTAAACACGTTAAACACTGCAAGCAGAAACACATAACACAAAACGCGCTCCCAAATATTTCAATTTTTCCACAGTTTAACGAGTATTACCGAAGTGCACCGATCATTACCGAATGGACATTTAAATTGGTTGTGTCATTTCGTCTCTCTCTAAAACTGGTTTCTCCGTCAGAGTGTCGCCTCTTAGTATACCTTCTCTTTGACGGTACACTCGTCCAATCTCCAACACTTTGCTTCGTGACTCTGCTTCGCGCACTATACTTAAACGTTGCTTCTTTTAATTATTAATTATTGCATGGGATTGTAAATAGTGGACTGGATGTGTGTGTGAAATTAACTGTTATTTTATTTGTGCTTGACCTTGTGAGACATTCAAATTATAACTGTAAATTAATTCTACAAACTCTTAAATAGACTTCCATGCTCCTTTAATCGCTCTAAAAATAAATTCATAGTTTCGCTAAACGTGTTAACAGCTTTCTTGCACCGATCCTTTAAACATTGTAACAGTACATATTGTAAACCAGAGTCCTATATAAATTTAAAAACGGTACATGCATGTCTATAGAAGACGAACGCGCAAATCAATTTAAACTTCCGGGGCAAAGAAGCTTGTCACGATCATTCGAGTCGTTTTTCGATAATAAACTAATCTTCGTACGAGAGGAATTAGACCTTCCACCTTCTATAGACCATCCAAGACCGTCCCGCCGAACACTTCGACCGTCGCCGTTGCGAATAAGCGTCACAAAAAGCGACGATTCAAGTGCCGAATCGTCCCCGGAAAAGTTTGTAACACCGAATAGAGAATACCCGATTGTGCTAGCGGATTTTAGTTTGTTGGACATAGATGTAAGAAATGTCTTTCTTACGATGGATGGCAAATACGTCGGAATTTACTTTCGGTATCACACAGATATATTTTTAACACAGTATAACGATGCCGTACAAAAAGTGCGCGGAGGGCTTCGAAAGATGGCGACCAACGTCTTCCAAGGACCGTACAAAAGTGACCGCGTCCAAGCGGCCTCGGCGTGGCGTCCTTTTTCGCCGCGCTTCCATGGGGCCTGGGTTTTTCCCAGTATTTCCCGCGCAGACGGTTCCGGCCGGTGTATTTTGGCTTCCGGACGGTAAACCGCCTTTCCGGATAGTAAGCTGCGTTTCCGGCGCGCCATTCAAATAGGCGTCCATCGGATTTTCTTACATAGAAGAAACGGAAGAAAGCGAAATGTCACTAAATACGCAAAAAAACCTCCCGGTACCAGACGTGAAAAGACTATCTACCGCGCTGTCGTTAGTCGGTAAATTCGTAGGAAAATCGTCAGACGAGCTTGCAGAATTTTTCAAGTCTTATACGAGCGCCTCGGAGTTTGTCCCCGTGAATGAATTGCCACGATTCTTGAAAACAGTGATAGGTACAAAAAATAAAGGCAAAGCAGCCAAAGTATTAGAGTACAAGGATGTAGATACTTTCGATAAATTAAAGGACATCTTAACTTTCTTATTCGTAGACAAAAGATCTATAGGAGCAGTTGGATCAGAGTTTCATGCCTGTCACCAACGAGAAGGCGAAAGCTTAAAATTATTCGCGTGTAGAGTAGAAGAATTGGCAGGAGAATTATCTGAACTATTGGTAAAACCAGGGAACAGCGACGAAGTAAATAACGCGTTAACGGAATCAGTGCAAGAACGCGCCCTAGATGTTTTCACCCTCGGGTTGAATTTAAAACTGAGAACGATGATAAGGTCTTGAAACTAAGCAACGCTAAATGCAGCTATCGCCGCAGCTATAGAAGAACAAGCGATGGGTCTAAACACCTCACGAAACTACAGGAAATTCGGTAATCAGCCCAAAGGAAGGGAAGGATCTAACGTACCGCGCTGCGATCGCTGTAATAAATTAGGACATTTAGCTAGGAATTGCTATAAGCGATTGAGCATACCGCGAGAAAACTATCCAACGCAACAAACGACTGTAAAAAGGGAAGTACAGCGCGTCACAATGGTCTGTCACTACTGTAAAAAACCGGGACATCAAATCAGAGAATGCAGGGCTAGAGAAAGAGTAAACGGACGAGAATATAGACCGTGTTATACGAACTCGAATTACAGGCGCGAAGATACAAGACAGAATTTTAAAAGAACTCCGGGTCGAGAACAATCTAGCGATAATCTTTATGTCGATTATCTTCTCTTCTCTAAGCTCCGTGCCGAGTGCAAGTTACTATCGAGGAAGTGCTATATTCAATATGTAAGGAATACAGAAAGTTTTATGTTGAATAGTAATGATATTAAACCTTTCTGGAGTTTCATAAACAACCAGCGTAAATCCCATAAATTACCTAATGTTATGCACTTGGATAACGCTAGTGCATCTGATACCCTATCGATCGCGAATCTATTTGCATCCTTTCTTGGTTCTGTCTATACTTCTCATCCTGCGGTCTCGCCAGATGTCACCTCTGATCATGGTACTCAAACTCAAATTTCAAATATCAACATCAATATTGGTGATATTTTTAACAAAATCAATAGCTTACGAGTATCCAAAGGTCCAGGTATTGATGGAATCCCGCCAATTCTTCTCAAATCATGTTGCTTCACTCTCTCACGGGCATTATGGATTATTTTCAATTTCTCTTTGAATAGTGGGATTCAAAATAGTGCGATTTACAACGCGTATTGTCAGTCGAGCAAGCAGTGTGGCGGCACACAATTCGAGCCGTGGCAAAGATATTTGTTTAAGTGGAGCGACTCGTGTTTTGGCCGCGACCAGATTAATACGAGGGGGCTCATCGTCGGACAAGGAACGGAGATAAATTACTGCGGCGTACGCTGTAACCGACGCGTCGGCGAAGCCGTGCAATTCATAGAACCCGGATTCCGTTCTAACGGCAAGCCATCGAGGTATCCTCAACGATGAGAGAGCGCCCAATCCGTCATAATAACGCTCGCAGGTTTCGGTAAGATTTAAAGGGAGAGGCTCATCCCATCTCAGTTTTATAAGCCAGAGAGATTGCACGAAAATTTTCGCGGCGATGATTACCGGAGCTAGAAATCCTAACGGGTCGTACAGACTCGCGGTTTCCATAAAGACAATACGCTTTGTAAGAGCGCTGTCTCGGTTTTTAGGCGCAGCAGAGAACAAGAAACAATCCGAAGTGGTTTGCCACTTCAGGCGCAGTAAGGAAAAGGTGCCCTCGAAATTGCAAGAAAGTTCCGGGTTGACTGCCACATAATCGAGTGGCAGCGTTTCGAGAAGCTCGGGTGCGTTTGACGCCCATTTTCGGAGTTTGAAACCGCCCACCTTGAACAAAGAAAGTAGCCGAAACGGTATCAGCTCCCGAGATGACGTTGTCCATGTAGACGTCGTTAAGCAAGCACGGCGCGGCAGAAGGGTACCGATCAACTTCGTCCGCGCTCAATTGTTTTAGAGTACGAATGGCCAAGTAGGGCGCACACGCCATCCCGTATGTGACAGTGAGCAGTCGATACGCCTACGCAGGGTCCGACGCGTTCTTCCGCCAAAGAATGTGTTGGAAATCGCAATCGTCCGTATGCACGCGTATCTGGCGGTACATCTTTTCTACGTCCGCTGAGAACACTACGGAGTGAAGACGCCATCGTAATAAGATATCGAATATCTCCGGAAGCAAATTAGGACCTTGTTTGAGAAAAGTGATCGAGGTGAGATACCGGTTAGGTTAGGTTGCAAGAAATACCCAGTATATAGTGAGAAGAGCGTCAATGTTTATTTTACACTCGCGGAGTGATAGTCAGAAATTAAGAAATTGCACGTGAGCGTGAGCGTGAGCACTTTATGTTAAGAATATACAACTATTGTCTCACTGAGACGAATCGCGGTGTGCCGAACACGTGGCCGCGTAACTA
The DNA here is from genome assembly GCA_929108735.1 of Andrena dorsata. Lineage (NCBI taxonomy): Eukaryota > Metazoa > Arthropoda > Insecta > Hymenoptera > Andrenidae > Andrena > Andrena dorsata. The sequence continues at coordinate 3,586,802 of OV815488.1, read as the reverse complement.
GCCACGATCCACAATCGCCGCGATGAATGAGAGAACGACGGTATATTGTGTGTGTTGGAGATTCGGTAGTTCCGATCTCCGCCACATCCAACACATGGCAGCACCTCCTGGACAGCACAGCGCTAAGCCCGATCCACAATCGATACGCCAATCAGGTGTCAGCGACAGAACGCTCAGCCAATCGCATTTCCCCACGTCGCGCGATCCTCCAGAATTTTGGAGAAGACGACTAACGGAAATCGATCGGCCATATTGATATTCATTCTTGTTCACGCAGAGTACAATTACAGACGCGTCGGTTTATCTGAACGTTTAACCCTTTGTAACTGGTGAATTCTCGCATAATTGCTCACAATCATTGCTCACTTCGTGATTTCTCACCGCTCACACGTTAATTTCTCAGTCTCAAGCTCATCGCGGCGATTGTGGATCGAGGCTAGTCACGCGTCCACGTGCTCGGCTCACCGCGATTTGTCTCAGTGAGACAACAGTTTTAGATTCTTAAGATAAAGTGCTCACGCTCACGCTCACGTGCATTTTCTTAATTTTCGACTACCACTCCGCGAGTGTAAAATAAACATTGACGCTCTTCTCACCACATACTGGCTATTTCTTACACCTAACCTAACCGGTATCACACCTCGATCACTTTTTCTCAAACATTTCTGGTCCTTCGAGCCGGATTGGGTGTGTGAAGTTGTTCAGGGCTCATCAAGAACGCTCAAGCTCATCCCATCGTGCTCACCCTCTGTGCTCAAGCTCAGCTACTGGTGTCCGCAAAATGGAAGGAATCAACGATTCAACCAAGTCCAGCTCTGAGGCGCGGTCCCGGTCGCCGTCACCGAATCCGCTGGGGGAGATGAGCCTCCAGGTGCCCACCGGGCAGCCATCTCAGGCTGCCGGCAGAACGAGAGCGACATCCCCGTCAACAATACCTGCGCCTCTCATTATCAAATCGCGGTCGCAGGTGAGTCGCTTTTTGGCATTGCAAGCGATACAGGCCGAAATCCCCACAGACCCAGAGACAGCGTCCCTTGGGGAAGTGCAGTCGCTGCTCGACAGCGTCGCAGAACTGCATAAGGCGTTTTTAACCGAGCACGCTCACCTCGAAGAGTTTTGGCCCGTGAAGTGTCTCACCCACGAATATTTCGCCTCGGATCTCCTGGGCCGCGAGACGCAGCTAGTGGCGCAGGTCAATAAAGTTCTCAAAGGTCTCATGACTCACCGCTCACCCCCCGCTCAACCAGGCTCATCCTCATCTCCGAACTCATCCGCGGCGAGCAGAACCGCAAAGCTGCCAACCATCACAATCCCTAAGTTCTCAGGGAACTATGTGGATTGAAGGACACGCGTCTCATGGACATCGACAGGCTGTGCTACCTGAGGGCCAGTCTGTTCGGCGAACCTGCTCGCCGTGTGAACTCATTCCAGCTCACCGACTCATCGTTTCAACCGTGTTGGGCTTACCTCAACAAGCGCTTCACCAACAAGCGACTGCTCATCAAAGAGCAGTTAGATAAGCTCTTCTCCATAGCTCCGCTCACCACACGCTCAGCATCTTCACTCACCAACTTGGCTGCGACCATTGCAGAGGTGAATGAGGCTCTGGTTGCCCCGAAGGCCGACCAGGACATGCACAACTGCCTCCTGGTGCATGTGCTGACGAACAGCCTGGACAAGGTAACGCGAGAGGCTTGGGAAACCTCATTGACAAATGTCACTGAGTGCCCTCGCTACCAAGACCTGCTGGCCTTCGTCGAGAAGAAGGGCGGGGCCCTGGAGCAGATAGAGTCGTCCCCAAAAAAGCCAGCTGCTTCAGTCGCCTCCACTTCACGCTCAGCTCAAAGGAAGGCAACCGCTCACCCTGCAACGCAGAACAAGGCTCAACCACCATCTCAACCTCCATCGAGGGCGCTGTCAACCCGGTACCCTTGTGACTACTGCTCAGAAGATCACTTCATCGTGATGTGTCCAAGGTTCCGAGACAAACCGGTAGCTGAGCGGCGCAGCTTCATCACGGCTCATAACTTGTGCAGGAACTGCTGCGGCCGCCACCAGGTCGACGTGTGCAAGTCTGCACTCCGGTGCAAGACGTGTGGTGTAAAGCACCACACCATGCTGCACCCAACTCAGCCGTCAGCTCACCCACCTGCTCACCCTCAACCTGGCACGTCCGCTGACTCAGGTTCAGCCGCTCAAGCCCCTCCGACGGAAGGGAAGAAGTCAGAAGACAGTGCTGACTTTTGAAGTGTCGGTGCAGTCGCCAGCTCATCCTCAACAATCACTCAACTGCCAAGCTCAACAGGTCAACCTCACTCATCACTCTCACTCTCGGCTGCAGGTGGATTCGCCACCCCACACACGCTCACCTTGTTGGCTACGGCCAACGCTCTGCTCATCTCACCGGTAGCCTCGCTGCCAGTGAGACTACTCATCGACTCAGGTTCAGAGCTCACCTTCATCAAGGAGGAACTCATCACTCAACTTAACCTTCAAAGAGCCCACTCATCCATCTCAATTATTGGCATTGGAGGTAACAAGACTACTCACACTCGCGGGGTCGTGTCAATCACTCTGCAATCAAATTACGACTCCTCCTCGGTCACCACGCAAGCTCATATTCTGCGGACTCTCACCTCAAGGCTACCATCCGTTGAAGCGCCACGTCAAGAGTGGCCACATCTCACCAGGTTAAGGTTAGCTGATCCAGATTTTCTAAAACCTAGGCCCATTGACATAATCATTGGTGCCGACTCATATGGAAAAATTATAAAACCTAACCAATCTTTGGGTGGCTCATTCTTGGGCCAGTTAAAACACCTCAGGCTCTATTCAGCTCATCGCACACAGCTGCAGTCATGCAGCACAGCGATAAAACAATACAAGAGTTGTTGACTAGATTCTGGATTCAAGAAGAGCTCCCAACAGATATACCTTCAACGCTCACCCCTGAAGAACAAGAATGAGAGGATCACTTTCGGGCGACACACCCTCGTGATTCTACAGGAAGGTACATCGTACGCATCCCTCTCAAATCGTCTCGAAGTCTACTGGGCAATTCCTACCAGACAGCCCATGCCTGTCTGAACCGAACACTCAACAAGCTCAACAAAGATGCTGATTATCGCAATCTCTACCAGGGGTTCATGAAGGAATATGAGGCTCTCCATCATATGGTAAGAGCTCCCTCACTCTCACCCAATACTCACTCTGTCTTTTATCTTCCACATCATGGAGTACTCAAGCTCGACAGTCAGACCACGAAGTTGAGGATCGTCTTCAATGGCTCAAGCTCTACCTCAACGGGGCACTCTATCAACGATCTCATGCACACTGGCGCGAACCTGCTACTCAACATCACCGATGTGCTGCTGTGGGTTCGCCAGCACAAGTACATTTTCGCCACAGACGTGACAAAAATGTACAGACAAATCAAGGTTCACGAAGACGACCAGGACCTCCAGAGGATACTGTGGATTGACGAAGATTCAAAGGAGGTGCCCTACAAGCTCACCACGGTCACTTATGGAACCAAGGCCGCGCCGTTCCTCGCTGTCAGAGCACTACTGCAATTGGTCGAAGACGAAGGGCATCGTTTTCCCCTGGCAGTGCCTTCAATCACTCATGCCAGATACATCGACGACATATTCGGCGGCGCCGATACAGGTGAGACACTCATTACAATTGCTCAACAATTAAATGACCTGTGCAAGGCGGGAGGCTTTCCACTTGCCAAGTGGCAATCAACCTTCCCTCCATTGCTTGAATCAATTTCTCATGATGTACGAGCCATCAACTCGTACATAGCACTTGACGACTGCAATACCAAAATTCTCGGACTACAATGGAATGCTCTCAATGACAACTTCTCATTCTCGACGAAACCTCTCAGTGATTCAAGGCTTACTAAACGCCTCATTCTCTCTGAAGTAGCAAAGATATTTGATCCGCTTGGCTTCTTAGCTCCAGTCATCATTCGGGCAAAAGCACTTTTGCAGGAATTGTGGCTGCACAACCTCGACTGGGACGATCCACTGCCTTCCCAAATCACTGCTCACTGGCTCACCATCAGAGAAGATCTCACAAGTCTGGCCAGACTCTCAATACCAAGGTGGCTCAACACCTTCTCCAACTCTACAGTGGAATTACATGGATTCTCTGATGCGTCTCAGCTCGCCATGGCAGCGGTAATTTACATTATCGTGTCCTCACCGTCCACAGCTCACAAAGTGTCGACACTCGTGTGCTCCAAAACCAAGGTAGCACCACTCAAGAAACTCACAATCCCGAGGCTCGAACTCACTGCTGCTTTGATGCTTGCAAAGCTTACAAAGTACGTTCAAGCTACTCTTCAACTCAACGTCTCTTCAATTCATCTGTGGACGGATTCTCAAATATCACTCTCATGGATCAAATCACATGCTTCACGCTGGAAGGATTATGTACGGAATCGTGTCTCCCAAATTCAAGAGCTCACCCCACACGCACATTGGAGACACGTTCCTGGAACAGCGAATCCAGCTGATTGTGCCTCTCGAGGCCTCACAACACATCAGCTTGAACACCATGAGCTTTGGTGGACGGGACCATCTTGGCTCACTCAGCCCAGTGACTCATGGCCCTCTCAACCTACATTGAAGGACAGTCCAAGCATGCAGGAAGCTCGTCCTGGAGTCTCAAATCTTCTCAACATTCGAAAACTCGAATATCACTGGAACCTCATTTACAAATACTCATCTCTCAACAAACTCTTTCGTGTCACTTCAGTTTGTTTCAGAATTCGGTCACATTTAAGGGGGTCAACGATTTCCTTACCACTCATCGTTCAGTCGCCCGAAGATCTGGAGAGGGCCAGGATCTTTTGGATTAAAGCGACGCAGTCCCTTTACTTCGCACATGAATTAAAGACGCTCAGCTCTGGCGCAACGCTGCCATCGTCTCACACCTTCAATCGGCTCACGGCCTTTATCGACCAAGAAGGAGTGATCCGAGTCGGGGGTCGACTCAACAACGCTCACATTGCATATGGAAGTAAGCATCCTGCAATTCTGCCTCGTCACTCACGTCTGTCCGATCTGATTATAGATCAAGCTCACCGACAAACTCTCCATGGAGGGACTCAGCTCACGCTCGCTCAAATCAGACTGACCTACTGGATCATCGGTGGTCGAGCTCCAGTGAAGTCTCACATTCTACGGTGTGTTGTGTATGCTCGGCAAAGGGGGATCCGTGCCCATCAACTGATGGGCCAACTACCTCTTTCACGAGTCACACCCACACGCCCCTTCACTAACACTGGACTGGACTATGCTGGTCCCATCACCTTAAGGACGTGGAAAGGGCGAGGCGCCAAGACTCACAAGGGATGGATCTGTGTATTCGTCTGTCTCACCACATCAGCTGTTCATCTCGAGCTAGTCACCGACTACTCCACGGAAGGTTTCATAGCGACTTACAGACGGTTCATCTCACGGAGAGGAATCCCTCACTCACTCTACTCAGATTGTGGCACCAACTTCATTGGAGCCGATGCCACGCTCAAGAGGATGTTCACTCAGGGCTCTCAAGATCACCAAACTCTCGCTCAGATGTTGGTCAACGACAACACTCGCTGGTGTTTCAACCCTCCAGCCGCACCACACATGGGGGGCAAATGGGAGGCTGTAGTGAAGTCCACCAAACACCATCTTCGGCGAACAGTGAGTGAAACAGCACTCACCTACGAAGAGTTCAGTACACTTCTCACGCAGATCGAGGCCCTGCTGAATTCGCGACCTCTCGAGCCCCTCAGCGACGATCCTGACGACGTCGCAACGCTCACTCCTGCTCACTTCCTCATTGGCCACCCGCTCTCAGCTCTACCGGAACCTTCTGTGGAGCACACATCCATCTCACCGTCAGCGCGGTGGCAACTCATCCAACAGAAGACTCAACAATTCTGGACTCAATGGTCAGCCCATTATCTGCAACGTCAACTCTCAATCTCGAAGTGGCATCATCCATCCAACGCCATCAAGGTCGGCTCTCTGGTGCTCATCACCGATGAACGGTTTCCCCCTAGCAAGTGGCCACTTGCTCGGGTTCTCACCCTTCACCCAGGGAAGGATGGACTGACCAGGGTGGTGACTCTCAAGACCGCCACCACCACCTTGACCAGGCCGATAGCAAAGTTGGCTGTTTTGAATGTTACAGATTCATCATCAACATCTTCTTCCAGCTGTTGAGACCGGGAGCATGTTGGAGATTCGGTAGTTCCGATCTCCGCCACATCCAACTCATGGCAGCACCTCCTGGACAGCACAGCGCTAAGCCCGATCCACAATCGATACGCCAATCAGGTGTCAGCGACAGAACGCTCAGCCAATCGCATTTCCCCACGTCGCGCGATCCTCCAGAATTTTGGAGAAGACGACTAACGGAAATCGATCGGCCATATTAGACTGGTTTCGCGCTACACTGATATGCTGTTGGAGACAGAGTGAGGAGGGGGGTCGTCGACGTCGCGTGCAAAGCGATGCGCGGCGTTAGAGCTCGGCCGCAGGCCGACACAAATCGGCAAATGCTTAAGGTGGCCGTTCCAATGAGCGGCTACAGCCGCCAGCGACTGTAGCCGCCGTAGACTGGTACAATGGAAAAGCATTCATCCCAACTCCTATGAACGGCTGCGATTGCTGCGGCCACGCCAGGATTGCTATAGCCTATGCGCGTCTGCTTCATGAGCCGCCTAGGCTTCTCGAGACACAACACAATGCCATGAGTGTCTGTTTTCCGCCATAACGGCAGAATCTCCTAGTCGCACAGCGACTGTCGCTCTACTGCTCCAGAAGCAGTCTAGCGACTCTAGCCGCTCTGCGACTCTAGCCGCTCTGCGACTCTAGCCGCTCTGCGACTCTAGCCGCTCTGCGATCCATCGTTACATTCGGACGGATTATTCAGAAATAAGGAAAGAAATCAGAATTCATAACTTATGAAATTATGTTGTTTTTATATATTTCTTGTAAACTAATAATATGAGCTCTTGTAAACAAAGGTAAAAATAATATGACGGCTACATCTGATCTGCGTGTAAATACATGTAAAATTTGTTGTTTTATGCAGAATTTTAAATCGTTTCTTTTAAAGTTTGTTAAAGTAAAGTTAAAGGGGTCAGAAATAATTAGTATCGATTCTGCAAAGTAATAGTAAATAATTCGTTATATACAGTTGTTTTTCTATAAGAAACCCATTGAAAAAATATCAGTAATTTTCGACTTTTTAGTTACCTTCCGCGAACTTGTTTGATGTTATTTAAAAAAATAACGTCAACAATTTCAATAAAACTAAAAAAATTTGATAAATACATACTATGGAAAGTGCAGAAATATCTGCAAACCTGTATCCATGTTATTCTGGTACCAATGTAGAGCAAAATACAACCTGCTATAATATACAACTAAGAAAATTATATACCAAGAAGGGTCTAACTATTATCAAATCAAAAGGCAATTCCACAAATTATTGAAACATTAAATATTTGACACGTATTTTCTTTTATCAGCAATCATCCATATCTGGGGGTAAAAAACACGTTTGCCCCAATATCTCGGAACATATGCACCATATAGAATAAACTTCAGCTGTACAATTTTAGTATATTTCGAGCCTAATGGAACCAGATGTTTCCGAACAACTAGCCAGGTTAATCGGCCAGAGCGTCTCATTAGAGTCGCGGTTTATGATCGTATTGTCCCGCACTTCGCCGACGGACAACAGTGCTTACGGGTGGGAAGTCACCATTTACCTGTACCCGCCATCCGCTGACAGAGCAATATACGGATTAACGAAAAGGCCGCTTTTTATTGTATTTTCAAATTTTATTATATTTTGGACCTTTATATTGTGTTCTGTGTTTTGCCTTTATGTTGCGTCCTTAATGATCCCAAAGGGAGCAGCCTCTGGAACGTAACAGTCGTGAGCGGGGCGAAAATTCATTTATCGTTTATGGTCGGCAATTTGTTATTTTCGAAGATGGCTTCGACAACATCTGTTTGCCAGATTTTCAAAGGATAATCAGGAACGTAACATCGCCGCCTTTAAGAATTCAGATATTATTCGCAGTGAACAAAAGCGTGACTTTTTATTAATCCGCGGGTGTCAGCGGAAACAGTAAACACCTAGATATTTCTTAACGTATTCGAGATAAATAAAAAAAATTATTTATATGCGATTGCATAGTTCGAGGTTCGGGGGCAAATTTACTAGCGCAGACGAATTTTTTCTTCAATTGTTGTTTTAAGATATATTTCTCCAACATGCGATTTTTGCTCTTGCGGCCGCGAGGCACCTTTGATTATGTCCAAAAACCGATAGTCGCCTCGCACGCAAGGCTGCTTTGGAAAGTCGATGATGGTTTCCATGAGCGAGGGAAACAGTTTCCAGACTTTCCACGCGGCGAGGCTAGCCTCGCCAGGAGCCTTCGCAAAGTCGACACGCACCTGTAGGATAAAGATACAGGGTGACTCTCCAGCGACGCCTGTGAAAGAGATGCCGCCTGCTACCCCGTGGCGAGGACAGTACCCTCCAGTGCCTCACCGAATTTGATGGCTCTCGACCTTCGAAAGGGTTGGAATACCATTAAAAAGTCAGAAATGTCCATGATTTCCGAATTTCTCATCAGATCTTTGCGAAAACGACGCCTATCGATTCCTATGAAACTAATTTCGATGAAACTAATACCAAGAACGACATAATTCAGACCATAATGAAGGAAATTCCATGACAAATCGAATTATATCATTTGAAGCTGACTTAGTTAAAAATAGTCAGATTTACATGAAATTTGGTATAATTACCTTCGGAAAAATATAAGGAATCCATCGGTGTCACTTCCATATCGATACAATAAAGAATAAAGAATTTCTTAATACGCTGTAATGGATATTTCACCCTCGACTGCGAGGGGTCGACCCCGATTTTCCAGGGTCGGCCGAGGATACCTCATACAACAATAGACCCTCTTTTCAAGTGCTCGAAAAGGGCCTGTGCGGCGTGTCGGTGCACTGGTGGGGGCCATGGCGTCGACGCTTAGGTATAGGAAATACCATTTGCGACGACGCCAGTTGCAGTCGCTGGCGGCTGTAGCCGCCAGTCGCAGTCGCTGGCGACTCCAGCCGCTCATTGGAACGGCCACCTTTACAAGGAACTGAGTGAGCCATCTCTGGGCGTCTCCAGCTAATTACGATGTCTCACTCGGTTCCTAATTACGTCACCTGCGCTCACGTGACTTCCCGGAATCCTGGCGACGATTCCGGGAGACGAGATTTCCGGCTTCTTCTCGTTTCGAGTGCCGAACAATAAGCACATGTCGCGATCGCGCGGAGTTTCGCTTAGAATCGAGCAAACGTGGCCAGAGCGCTGGCGTGGTGTACTAACGATTTCAAATTCGTTCTCAATCAGTGGGAAGGTTTGATTAATTCATAATCACTGTAAATATTTGTAAATAGTGGAGTGATTTATTAAATGTCTATTGTCTCTTAATTCAAAATACCGTGAACACTTAATTGTGTGCGTCTGTACATTTTTCTGCAATTCAAATTCGTAACATATGCCGATGTCGGTTTATTGCCACGACTACACGCCCATTATGTCGCGTTTCGGATTATTGTCCCTTGAGCGCCGTCGTATAACAGCTGATCTGATAGAAGTTGTTTATAAATTTCGACCGTACTAATTAATATATATACTAATATATATACATATAATATATATATATATATATATATTAATATATATACTAATTAATATATATGTCAGTTAAACTGATCGAATCAGTGCGCCGAAAACATAGCTGATCTGATATTTATATATAGAATTATAAATCATAATATCGCATCAACTGACATCCTTCATATGCTGAATTTTCATACTCCGTCGCGTCATCTCAGAAGCCATACTCTTTTTGCACTCGCGCAGCATCGTACTCTCTACGGCCACAATAATGGTTTCAACCGTCTCTGTGTAACCGCGAATCGTTTTTGTGACACACTCGACTTTTTTAATAATTCGTTATGCTCTTTTAATCCTCTAGGGACGGGGATGTTTTAAACTTAACGTAGAATTTTTTTGAGCGTTAAAATAGTCTATTTTATACTTCAGATTTGGAAACTACTCATATTCCTCTTTATTGGGCCCCTAGGGGTTACAATCTCCTCCGACCTCGCTCCCTCCACTCTTTACAATCTCTCCCCCTACCCACCTTAACCTAACTTAATTTATCTTAATTTAACTTAACCTAGTTTACCCTAAACCTTAAAATTACCTTAATATTACACTATGTACAATATTTACAGAGTTCGCTCCGCCCGCACGCTCTCTCGCTCTCCCCTTTCCTCCTCCGCGCCCCTCTGCACCTATCCGCCCCCGGACCTCCGCTTCCACTCGTCTCCCCTTCATTCCATTCCTTTTCATCCACCTCCACTCCGCTACACAACATCCTCCAATTCTCTATCTTCCTCATCCATTCCTCCCCCTCCCCTTCATCACCAAGCACCTCTCCCACCATTTCCTGCCACCCCCTCTCTACCCCCCACCCCATGCACTCCTCCCACACATGCTTCCATGTCTCTTCTCCACTTCCACATACCCTACACCTCCTCTTCTCTCTATCCTCCCAGTATCTACCCCCCCTCATCTCAATACCCAATCTAAACCTAACCACCCTTCTCCACCTACTTTCCCCCCACCCCTTCTTTAAGTAGCCAGGCAACCCTTCCCCCTTCACCCTTCCGTACCACCTATTGTAGCCTGAGTCCCCTATCCTTTCCCACCTCTCCTCCTGCTGCATTTTCCTTTCCCTACTCACCAACTCTTCTCCTCTTAGCCCCCCAGCCTCCCTAATCCTTTCCAAATCTTCCATCTTCCACCCTCTCTTCTCGAAGAACTCCTTCCTTTCTTCTTCCCACCCCTCCAGCCCTTTTCCCCTCTTTGATCTCCCCTTCACCTCCTCCCAACACTTCCTCGCCCGCACCCCCCCTGCCCCTCCTCCAGCTTCCTCTTGTACGCCCAGGCCCTCATCCCTGCCCTTCCCTTTAGCATTTCCCTTTGTACCTCCTCCCTCACCAGGTACCCCGGCGTACACCTATCCACTCCCAGCACCCATTTCATGAATCTATCCTGAAGCCTTTCCACGTTCTCCCTTTCTTTCCACCCCTACACTTCCGCCCCGTATCCCACCACCGGTCACACCAATCTGTCAAATAACCAGATTCTTCTTTCCCAGTCCTTTCCAAATAGCCTCTTCCCAATCCCCCAAACCTTTCCCATTACCGCCGCTCCCTTCTTCACCCTCTCCTCCACATGCCCCCCTTGCCCCCCATTCCCCATCACTGTATAACCTAAGTACCTAAAACTCTTCACCTCCTCCAACTCCTTGCCCTTCCATCTCCACTTCACATTCTTCCATCTCGCTCCCCCCCTCCTACACCTCATAACCTTCGTTTTCCCTATATTTACCTGAAGTCCCTTCCCGTCCACATAACTCTCCAGCTTTCCCAGCATTCCTTTCATCCCTTCTTCGTCCTCGGCCAGCACCGCCACATCGTCAGCGTACGCTAACGTGTATACTCTTCCCCCCCCCAACTTCACCCCTCCCCACCCTCCTTTTCCTAGCTCATCATCTATATCCGGTATCAGGAGCGTGAAGAGGCTCGGGCTCAGCGGGCATCCCTGCCTCACTCCTCTCGCCGTCCAGAACCTCTCCCGCTCCTCATCCCCCACCCGCACCCTGCATATTGTCTCCTTCAACACCTCCTCACATGTAACCACCAGCGCTTCCCGCACCCCCCTCCCCCTCAAGCCTTGGCTAGCACCTCCCTGTCCACCGAGTCAAACGCGGCCTTCATATCTATAAATACAACAACCATATTTTTCCCCTTTCTCCCCAACTGCCTATTTATTAAATAATTCAAAACATTTATGTTAGGGGAGACCAAGTAGCATTTTATTCAGAAAGGATAGTACTTTTGGAAAATGCAATAAAAAAAATCGATTTTTCGACTGCCTAGTTCCCTTAATAGCCCAACAGGCCCCAACTGCAGTAAGCAAATCTTGTAAAGTTTTTAAACTTCATTATTTCTTATCTATTTGTCATTTTAAATAAATTATATATTCGTTGGATTATTCATTATCATTTATTTCCATCTGTCCAAACTATCCCCGTGCTATGTCCAATGTAACCCCACCAATGGGGATACTTTGGACAATATGCATCTCTGAACTTTTTTCATCTCAAAATAATACTAGGGAATGTGCGGCCCCTTTATCAGGTTCAAATGAATAGCGCACATTCTAAGCTATCAAATGGTGTACCATTTATAGCCGTAAGGCATTTTACCGGCCCGCTGAAGACTATTAATAAAAAATTGTCCAACCTATCCCCGGTCTCCCCTATCCATACACCCCCCCCCCCCCCTAAACCCCGTTTGACTCGGTGGCAACAGTCCTCTTTCCTCCACCTCCACCCTCAGCCTCTCCGCTAACACAGACGCATACACCTTGTATGCCGTCTGTGTTAGGGTTTTGGAAACTACTCGTTAATTTTTTATTTTTAATTTTTTTTTTTAATTTGTTTCTAACAAAAAAAGGTTAATTTCGGGTTCTGATGGTATAACAGTTTCTTCTCTGCCTACTAAAGGTCACTATACCTATCAAATCTCGATCTTATTGATGGAACGTAAATAAAAATGTGTTGATCTGAATGGGACTCTGGAGTCCCACTCGTCCCTAGAGGGTTAAACGAACGGTTAACCTAGCGATCTCTAGAATGTAATCCATTTGCTTGTGCTTTTGCTTTTACCTTACTCTGCATTTTTCTTTTCTTTTCTTTTTTCTTTTTTAATGTATTTTACTTTATGTCATTCTCTTTTTCTGTATTTCTAACCATCTTTCTAACATACTTATGTTCCGTATCAACTTTGTAATAGAGGGTTTTGACCCGTTGATATATATACAAATAAATAATAATTATAATAATAATATATTGGCGGTACGCCGTTTCCAGTTCTGAAGAGTTTCGGAATCGCCTTTCGACTTTTTTCAAGAGGACCTCGGAAGTCGCGCGAGATAAACCGAGGCTAGATTTTGAACGCGAGAACGGTAGTCTTACGACATACCTGCCACTGTCATCACGAGAATGCGTCTGCGCGAAGTGCTCATCGCACGCCCTTTCGTCATCACTGGGATTTTCAATGCGCGGCTCGCCGCCGGCCGCCGCGGCGAGCCGCGCATTGCAAATCCCAGCTTAAGTATCCAACCTAGAGTTGTAGCTTGCGCTATGGGCGTGCGAGGAGGGCCATGTATTAACCCTTCAAGTATGATTTGCGAGTAGACTTTTGCCCCCAAGAGTAAATCGACTTTCCTGCAGGATAGAAATTCGGGGTCAGCAAGTTCGAGATCCGTTAAGTGTGGCATAGAAGTAGACAATTGAGCGGGACTGGGTTGATAGGAAGACAGCCAAGGAAGTACCAGGGCTTGAACCGCGAGATTTACCGATTTGTTTTTGCGATGAGAGACCGTTAGAGTTACCGAGCCCTTCGAGTAAGTCTTGTTCTTCGCTACGCTTATTACCGGAATATATGTTGGAATCCTGGGAAGCTTTAATAATTGAGCGATACTCTCACCAATCAAGGACACCTCGGAGCACGGGTCGATCAGCGCCCTGACAGTTATTCCTTCACCTGTCACGGACGCCACACGAACCAAAGCCGTAGCGAGAAGCATTGCAGCGCCCATCTTTTGAGTCTGAGCGCAGTGAGTCGTTGAAGTAGCCGAGTTCAACGACGGAGAAGCACCTTGGTTAGTTGATCCCGTTTGATGCGTTACCTGCGAATTAGGGCCAGAAGCAGAATCTTGTTCGAAGGGAATGTGAATTGTGGTATGGTGCTTACCCAGACAGAGTTGGCATCGCTTGTCGGATTTGCATTCGCGAGAGGAATGCGCGGCCAGACAATTAAAGCACAATTTCTTTTCTATTACCCTAGCCTTTCTCTCCCGAGGACCCAGCGCTTTATACGAAGGACAGTAGAGAATGAAGTGTTCCCCTGCGCACAGGGCGCACTTCTGACTCCCGGTGTTGTTCCGCGTCACACAGTGCGTCTTGGGGCGACGCGGTGCACCGCTGGAGGCTGGCGGCTGTGGTCGATCTCCTCCTCGCTGTCCAGATGATCCAGTGGGTTGCTGGCTCGTGGATCCGCTAGTGCTGAATTCCGAAGCCAGCGCGGCTCGGACTTGAGTGCGGAGGAAGTCTAGCAGCTGCTCGAAAGTGGGATGCTCCTTTGAAGTACCGAGGGACGTCTCCCACTCCTTCCTAGTCTCGGCGTCTAAGCGTTCCGCCAAGTAGACCAGCCACGCACTCCAGTGCTTGACTGGTAGCTGCAGTGTTTCCAGAGCTTCCATTGCATCTCGAGTCCCGTGCAACAAATCCTTTAATTCTTGAGCGGACCCCTTGTTCATAGAAGGCAAGGACATGAGCGCCATTAATTGAGCGTGAATAAGAAGACGAGGAACGTCATACTGTTCGGAGACAGCTGCCCACGCGCGCTTGAAATTATTGGCCGTGATCGTCACGTTTTGGATCAAGCGCGCCGCTTCTCCCGAGTGGCTGGATTTTAGATAATGCAGTTTGTCAATCGCTGAGAGGGATGAGTTCTTTATAACCAGCGAAATAAACAGGTCTCGAAAGCTTGGCCAGAGCTGATAGTCACCGGCGAAGGTCGGAATAGCTATCTTTTGCAGGGTTCTGCCACGAGAGGAATCGTTTTCATCGGAGTCGGTCCCAGATTGTTCTTCCGTTTTCCTTCTCACAGGAAGAGCGCCCAGCTGGTCGAGAAGGTCGGCTTTTTGATTGAGGTAAGCCTCTTCTCCGAGGCTTATGTACTCTTCGGTGAAATATAAGCTCTTTTTAGTCTCCTCCGTGGCATCGGCGGTTAATTTCGCATCATCCTTGCAAAACGTAGTCCAGTAGCTTTCCAGTAGGTCTAATCGAGAGGTGATTACACCTCGCGTTATTCTCTTTTTCCCGAATTTCACCATGTTCTCCTTGAGATTTGAAATTCTCTTGAACTAATCCATCCTAGGGGTGAAGGTCACCCGAACTGATCCCCCAAACAACTTAAGCCGTCGCCCTTTACCTCTTACGTGGGCCCAAGAATTTGCGCTCATCTTTACCGTGAATTCCCTACTGTCCTCCTGTGGTTCTCCCCTCCCAGTCCCTGGTCCCACATCGCTCATACCTCCTGTCCAACTCCTTGAATACTGATCCGACATTCAGGTGCGGCTCCGACACCACCATGACCACCCTACAACGTTTTTCTACGTCCCTCTTCCGCACGATCTTCAATCTCTCTTCCCCGTTAGTGACCCTCCCTTGTTTAACTTCCGTTCTACTCCAGTTGCTGATGGCCTCATCATCCGTGGTCAGCAACAGGCTGCCATTCATCCATCCCCTACGAGATATGTACAGGGTAACGTCTGCATCGGTAGAGTGCTCCAGCAGCATTCCAAAGACCACCGATGCTTGGGTCCTATTTAGTTTCGCCGTTGGGTATTCTATTGGCACCGCCAGTACTTCCTCTCGTCGTTGCTCTTCGTGCTCCCGACCCTGGGCAAGAGGCGAAGCCCCCTCCCCCGTGCATACTCCCACCCCAGCCCTGCTGGACCCTACTTGTTCGGCTGCTTCGGTCATGATAATACTGCACGTAGGCATGTACTAACCTATCCCACCACCAGTAGGAAATAAGGAGCGAAACAAAACAAAACTGAAGGAACACCGTCAGAACCCGATGAGCCACTAATAAACTTTGAATCCAATGAACCGGCCAGCACTTCTCGCAGCAGGCGTACATCGCCGTGTCTACTCAGAGTATACCGCGACTCTGCCCATATACCAACTACCATCCCCAAGATTCAGACGAATTCCATGCCGGCAGTCGGAACTCATTTATTCAATGTCTCCCTCGTGTCCTTCTTAACCTCACACCGTGTGCAAATGCAAGAACTCACGAACAGCCCGACCGATCAATCGCTAGAGTGCACCCGTCTCCCTGATCATAGGTGCACAACTAATAAGGAAACCCATGAGTTGAGCTATTCTGGCATCTAGCCGTTCCCCCGCGATATAAAATTCCCCCTGCTCCACATAGTCCAGGTGCGGTTCACGCCTCCGCCCTCCAACTCCCCAGCACCTCCCTCATCACACCCATGCCGAGTCCTCATCATGACCTGATCAACTAACTTTTAGAAAGTATACGGAGACGAAAAATAAAAAAAGATGGAGCGCTTTGTCCCGTATACCTGTGCGCCTATCGCCCCGAGTCCGACGTAAGATCCGAAAGCGATCGGCGAGTAATGCCTTTACTCATCCCGGCCCTACGGCCAAGATACGCGTGTATTTTCTCACCAATTTCTGTGCAATTTCACTCAGGAATTCCAGCCTCTGTGCCCACCATTCTATTCAGGCATCAAACACCCGAAGGCAAAATAATACTCCCGTGTATGGTTCGATGAAAGTCTATTAATGCCTTGTTTACCCCAGCTCACAGGCATTCTCGTGGAATGCCTGTGAGCCCTGCTAACTGAAATATCTAAGTGTCCTTGTCTATTGTCCTTTATATCATAAAGCACGACTCGGAGAGGCAAATCTCAGTCTACAACATTCCTATATTTAACTGATTGAGTGAAGACTTCCACAGAAGTTTGGGATTATCCCCTGGCTAATCGGCAGCCACAGAGCCCGGAACTCCTGATAACAATACCAAACCCAGATAGTGATCTGACAGTTTAGATCAATTCCATCATTTGAATCAATTTTTGCTTATACAAATGCAAATATCCACAAAGATGCTGTACAGGAGTAAGGGGAGGTGAGGGGAGGGACACAAAGTAAAATATGTATGAGATTCAATCATCGAAAAAAAAGAAACATCGGCAGTGAATAAAATAAATGCATATTCCACTGAACACGTGTATAACCTAAAATCCACTGAGTGTAATATATTGTGTGGACAAGTCCCCACCTGACTTGCCAATACTTACAGTTTCCCACTTTCTCTCCTGTTCAGCACCCGCGTTAAACAAAAGCACTTTTTCTTTCCAATTTAAACACAGATCGGAAGTAAGGGGTAACTAATGGCCACGCCTGTAGTGGCTCCCGTTTATGTCATCTTTTGGAATGGTACATGAAAATGAGCAGGCTGGATGCGCGTGATTATTTTGAAGTCCTCTCCTCGAAGTGACAGAAAACATAACCTTTATGCTATACCTGACTTCATAAAGATACCGTTGCGGCGTAATAATAATATTTTGGAAGGATATTAAGTCATACATAGATGACAAATGTAGCGTAGAAGAACGACATAGCCAATAAACATTTATTGTCATGTAGCATGTAGGTTGTATTTTCTGTCACTTCGAAGAAGGGACTACATAATAATCCCGCACATCCACCCCGCGGATTTTCACTAGACCAGGCGGCCGCATGGACGGGAACCTTCCCCACCCTGCATTAATGATAATTGGAACCAGAGATGGGCAAAAAATTATTTTACAAAAAAAATGGTTTCGAATAAAAGGCACAAATGTTATTCAAAACTCATCAAATATAAATAACCCGGAGTTATATATTATTCGAAACGCCGTAAATACGTTATTGCTACTGCCTCAATTTCGAAAAGAATGTGGGTTTGTCCGTTGTTTGTTCTCACTGTCTCAATAAACGATAATACGGATAAAATTAGTTTGCCGGATTGAAAACCCGTGTCGTTAAAAGTAGTCCGATATAATTTTTTTTTTGTCAATTTAATCGGGAGATTGCAAGCAATCCTTTGCTGCCACTTTCATATTGATACGATGAAAAATAAACAAATTCCGTTTCTGCATAAGTAATCGATGACACATCGCCGTGCAACCTCGCGCTGAAAATTTGACGGGTGAACGATACAATGTCGCTCGGCTCGAGGAGCCGACGGCTTCAATCAAAGGCGCTCGAAACTCACCCAGTTTTAAATAACTTTCGGATAAAAATATAAATGAAAGGGAGAACATGAATGAAAACATTATTTGTATTATACTATTTATATTTGATGAGTTTCGAATAACATTTCTGCCTTTTATTCGAAACCAATTTTTTTGTAAAATAATTTTTTTGCCCATCTCTGGTTCCAATTATCACTAATGCAGGATGGGGAATGTACCCTTCCATGCGGCCGCCCGGTCTAGTGAAAATCCGCAGGCTGGATGCGCGGGATTATTATGTAATCCCCTCTTCGAAGTGATAGAAAACATAACCTACATGCTACATGACAATAAATGTTTATTGGCTATTTCGTTCTTCTACGCTACATTTGTCATCTATGTATGACAGCGCTGTTCAAGGTCGCTTACGCGTAAGCTTGGGGTTCTCCCACTCTCGTCCGCGTTGTCAGGGATACCGCGCAACGCTCACCACGAAGACGATTGCCCGGCTAGCTCGTCGTGGCAGACTTCTTAGCGTCGCGCGGTCTCCTTGACGACGGAAGGCACGCTGTGCGAGGAAAAGATTGGAAGGGGAAGCTGGCGCGTGAGGGGCCCCTACGCTGGACAGCGCTGATGTATGACTTAACATCCTTCCAAAATATTATTATTACGCCGCAACGGTATCTTTATGAAATCAGGTATAGCATAAAGGTTATGTTTTCTGTCACTTCGAGGAGAGGACCTCACAATAATCACGCGCATCCAGCCTGCGCATTTTCATGTACTATTCCAAAAGATGACATAAATGGAAGCCACTAGATGTGTGGTGTATAATAGCTAAAGGGTTAAAACATTCAGACACCAAAATTGTAGAAAAAATTCAAGGAATGCTAGAGAAACAGCGACACATCCCATTAGTTACTCCTTACTTCCGATCTGTGCATGCACTACATTAAGGATAAAATCACAAAAAAGGAAACCAAAGCATTACATTCTGAGGCTGAAGAAGTAATATATAATTGAATAAAAATTTAATTCCTCAATTTGTAAAAGCAATGATACAGGCCAACTAGCCTATTGTTTATCGGCGCCATGAATTTTAAAAGAGCATTATATAAAGTATTCAAATAACCAGTTTGCAAAAGCTTTTCGCAACAATTATGGTTAAATAATTGAAAAAAGAAAAATTAAGTAAACATAAAATTTGGTAAAGTTTCAATCATTAGAAAGGGATAACTTGTCCCCGTTTTATGGCGCAAATTGCATTCCGATATCTTTTGTAATTCAAAAGTTATGCGAAAAATGACCCAAATTCATCAAACCGGGCCACTAACGCGTCAGCGTGGTCTAATACCACTGCTAGACCATTGCATACGTAGTTAACGGGATCGGCGAGATCCCACTCTTAAAATGACTACCGCTTTCTTACTCGTCTCCTACGTCAAATTTAATATTCTCTGGCAAAAGCCAAAAGCACCGTCTACTGGCATCTAAAAGACATTACACTTTCATCATTGGCTCATACATGACGCAAGTATCGGCGCATAGTTGTAGTGGAATGCGTCCGTGAGGCGGTGTTGCCAAATTTACCTGTTCGCGCGCGCGTAGGTTGCAGTCTTAACGGATGACCCTGTATTGCTAGATCTGTGAAGTTGGCACTCCCAAATTCGAATTTAAAAAAAAACGCGATGGCATACGTTTGTCCATCGTTTGTCCTAATTTGTCCAAAAAAAATTTAATTTGTCCACCCTTCAAAAAAAAGTTATGACCAAAAAAAATTTTTCACCAGCACCCCCATGAAAACTTTTTAATAATTTGACGGTGGTACATGATTGTCCATGGTTTGTCAAGATTTGTCCAACCAAAAATTTCGATTGTGTACCCTCCAAAAAAAAGTTATGAACAAATTAAGAAAATTCGGTTTTTTGATAATTAAACAATGAAATCGTTTGTCCCACGACGGATTTCGTTAGTCCAGATGTAGAAGAGATTTGTCCAGGTAATTATTTCATTTGTCCTAGCCCCGGAATAGAATTATTAATAAAAATCACGAAATAGAAGTGTCCTGGCGAAGCGATCGCGTGCAAGTTCGATTTTTGGATAATTAAACAATGAAATCGTTTGTCCCACGACGGATTTCGTTAGTCTAGATGTAGAAGAGATCTATCTACCTTTCAGAATCGACTTAATTGCGTGCATTGAATTTATTATTTCATTTTGTCACTATCTTGGCAAAATTACGTCGGCGTCGTTTGACTCGCGTGATCGTATGATCCGCGAGTACAAGTGCCATGGCTGGCACTTGTGACCACTGGTAGAACCAGTGGTACCGCACTTTACAGAGCGGTGCGACGCCGGACCGGTCATATTTATTATTGCTTTCGTCACTTTCGTGGCAAAATTACGTCGGCGTCGTTTGACTCGCGTGATCGTTTGATCCGCGAGTACAAGTGCCATGGCTGGCACTTGTGACCACTGGTAGAAACAGTGGTACCGCACTTTACAGAGCGGTGCGACGCCGGACCGATTCAATAATTTTACTATTACTATAAAGTATCATTAACATATATTCTGTTGAATTACAGTTTTAACATAATTTTTATATTTTTATGAATATCATAGTTTGTTGAGGCCTGAGTGAAGCGTGAGTTAAAAATAGATTTTGTAACGGCACTAGTCGATTGTTGGCCAGAGGACCGCTTCGTAGACCTGAGTCAGGGTCGTAAAGCACGGCAAGAAGGGTACGTGGCAGCGGCTACGTCACGACTTTGGGGAAAAACCCAAGCGTTCTTTCCTGTCAGTCGGCACTGTTTCCCGCGCGATTTTTCGCGCATCCAATCAAGAACCAGGTAAAGCGTCACTTTTTCGGCGCTAGCAGCGACGGCATTTCCGGCTTGTGCGTTCTTGAGGGTAAGCGGGTGACGCTATGGTCACTTTTCAACGATCACTCGGACGAGCAACACCGCTCAATTTAACATTTTCTAAGTTACTATTAATATAGAAATAATTTGTGTGTTTCATTGAATTCTTTTTGATTATTTCCTGGTACCTTTCCGCACGAACAAGAGTCCATATTTTTATTTGTACGTAAACGGTTCAGCAAACACGTTCGAGCATTTGCGTACGCAACATTTTGGTCCTTCGAGCCGGATACTTATTCTGAGGTATCATTTTGGACTTCAACGTTTGCGGAGTACAACACTTCAGTCTTCCATTCACCGGGCATCAGACCACGGTTTTGAAGGAAGTCGGAGCAACACTGGTCATAATAGAGGGGCCTACAACAAACTATTGGAGAAGAATTCAGCAGGACCACGAAGCGGCCGTTCGGACAGCAATCTTTCGACGGAACAGTGGCATCATCTGCATCATTTCATTATTGAGGATCGTTTGGCGAAGTCCATCATCAGCTTTCATTCGGGATTGCAAGTTACTGCTTGGGTGAGTACAGCGAATCTCTGACCTTCATACCTAATCCTATTTTCGCGCTTCAATTTCAATCAATATGACTCCGGAGCGAGAGACTGTGTTAAAGACGAATAAGAAGCATCGTGGCACCATTAAGGGCCAAGTTACACGTCTATATACGGCCATTAGCGAGTCGCCCGATCTTTCCATTGATGCATTAGAGACGCGGAAGTCTAAGTTAGAACAATGTTACGATGCATTTTCAGTGGTGCAACTCGCAATTGAGTCAGAGGATTCGGTTTCTGATCAATCGGTGGAGCGAAGTCAATTTGAGGAGCAATATTATCAAGTAGCAGATTTAATCAGTTCGCATATACAATTATTGCGAAATGCAGGAAGTGTTGTTTCTCCTACGCGAGGCACAGATTCTCCGAGCACAATATTTGTAAAACAAGCCACTGCGCTTTTACCTAAGATAGAGATAAAACCTTTCGATGGTAATCCCGTTGAGTGGCATAGCTTTCGAGACACGTTTCGGTCGGTAGTGCACGAGAACGATGATGTGCCTGCTGTTCAAAAATTTCATTTATTGAAAAATGCCTTGCGTGGAAGCGTCGCGTCGATTATTACACCTCTTAACGCTTCAGAGCGGAACTATTTGGTGGCCTGGAACTTGTTGCAGGATCGTTGTAACAAACCTCGGCAAATTGTGCATGCTCATTTGAAGGAGTTGCTGGATGTGCCAGAGTTGGTGCGCGATTCTCCAGCAGTTCTAAGAGAGTTTTCAGAATTAGTACAAATGCATGTGGGTGCTCTTAAGTCATTAGACCAACCGGTGCAACACTGGGATACGTTTTTAGTATATATTGTGACCCGAAAACTAGACAAAAATACGCGTCGGGCCTGGGATCGTACGTTAGAAAATGAAGAAATGCCAAATTTCAACCAATTAGTTGCGTTTCTTGAAAAACGATCGCGTGGCGATGACGCTGAAAGTGAATTGCCTGCAGCAAAGTCGACTCACGATAAGAATCTTCGATCAAAGGTCACGAATCGCGGGCAAGTTTATGTAGCAAGCAAAGAATCCTCATGTGCTATATGCAAGGGAAATCATTTGGTGTATACGTGTTCAAGTTTTTTGAAGCTTTCTGTGCGGGAACGCTTGGACGCCGTTAAGAGGGCCAAGTTGTGTACAAATTGTTTAGGAAGCAATCATTTCTCTACCACTTGCAGATTTGGTAACTGCAAAAAATGTGATCGCAGACATCACACGCTTTTGCATTTTCCAGTCGATTCGCGTAATGCAATTTCAAATTCGAATGAATCGTCTCAGAGTTCTACTGGCGATCAAGCTTCGGCAGTAGAGGCAAAATCCACGCTTACCGTAACGTTGGATGGAGAAGTTTTGCTCGGGACAGCCATCATAAAAATTCTGAACCAGGACAATAAGGAGCAGTTTTGCCGCGTTCTTCTTGACAGTGGTTCTCAAGCACATATAATGACGGATAAGTTTGCGAATTTGCTTCAGTTAGAGAAACATGATATCGATCTGTCGTTTTATGGGTTAAATCGGTTTAAAACACAAGCGAAGCACTTTGTCCGGACAATCATTAGATCGCGACATGAGAAATTTGAGTCGCAAGTTACATTTGTCGTCATTCCGACAATTACTGGGCTTCTGCCGTCTGTTGATGTTGATCGCAGTATGTTTAACATTCCAAAGAGACTAAAATTAGCGGATCCGGAATTCTATAAGTCAGGAAGGATTGACGCATTGTTAGGAAATAATCTGTTTTATGGATTATTACGTTCCGGTCAGATCAAATTATGTGGTGGATCAGTCATATTACAAAAATCGCAATTAGGTTGGCTAGTAACAGGATCCAGTGACTGGCAACGGCGTTTTGCACATGTGGAACCTATTAAAACTTGTTACATAGTCACTTCGCTAGAGCGCAGCTTAAGGCAATTTTGGGAGGTTGAAGAAGTGTCTTCGAATCAAGTTTTGTCGTCTGAAGAATTGGAGTGTGAGAGGCACTTTGCTGATCACACATCGCGCGACTCAGCAGGTCGCTATGTGGTTAGTCTTCCGTTCAATGGACGGGAGGCTCGTATTGGTGACTCGCGGGGTGCTGCTCTTAAACGATTTTACGGTTTAGAGCGCAGGTTAGAGAAAAATCCAACACTTCTAGAGCAATATAAAGAGTTTTTGCGAGAGTACGCAGCGTTAGGGCACATGAGCGAGGTCACGCAAGATGAAGAACATACCGGGTATTACCTGCCGCATCACGCGGTAGTGAAGGAGTCAAGTGCCACCACGAAGGTGAGAGTAGTTTTCGATGCCTCGGCTAAGAGTTCTACCGGGGTTTCTCTTAACGATGCATTGTTGACTGGGCCAACTATTCAGGACAGTCTATGGTCGATTTTATTGAGATTTCGTGTTCACATAATAGTATTAACGGCAGACATCGAGAAGATGTACAGGCAGATTTTAGTGCATCCAGAAGATACTAAATTTCAAAAAATTTTATGGCGTGAATCAGTAGATGAACGTGTTAAAACATTTAAATTAAATACGGTTACATACGGTACTAGATCAGCTCCATTTCTAGCGGTTAGATGTTTGAAGCAACTTGCGATAGATGAAGCTAGTAGATTTCCAGCTGCAGCACGGATTTTCGAACGTGATTTCTATGTTGACGATTTGCTTACGGGAGCTTCTAGTATCGAGGAAGCATTAGTTTTAAGAAACGAGTTGATTGCGCTCGCACAATTGGGAGGTTTTCATCTCAGGCAGTGGGCGTCAAATGATGTTAAGTTAGTGGAAGACTTGCGGGCCCATAATATTCAAAAGCCTTTGTGTTTAGATATCACAATGGTGAGGAAAACATTAGGTGTTTTTTGGAATTCGTCAACAGATGATATATTTTATTCAATTAAACCTTTTTCGGATTCACCACATTTTACAAAAAGGGCAATCTTATCGCAAGTTGCTCAACTGTTTGATCCTTTTGGTTTGCTCGGCCCAGTCATTATTAGGGCAAAAATCTTGATGCAACAGCTGTGGAAAGCCAATGTAGGCTGGGACGAAATTGTTCCACAGACTCTTCAGCAGTCGTGGCTTGAATTTAGAAACGAATTGCACTACTTAAATAATTCTTGTGCCCCGCGAAGGATAATTAGTGAGCGGGCTACACAGTTGCAACTTCACGGATTTTGTGATGCTAGCGAGAGCGCATACGGCGCCTGTATATATATCAGAAGCAGCTCGAGTCAATTTAATCATACTGTTAGGCTTTTGTGTGCAAAATCACGAGTCGCTCCGGTGAAATTCATTTCATTGCCACGGCTCGAACTATGTGCGGCTAGATTGTTGGCTAAGTTGTATAGAGAAGTTATAAAGGCGCTGACTACGGTCAAGTTTGATAAGATCAGGTTTTGGTCAGATTCAAGCATTGCATTGCAATGGATTAGAACTGAACCACATGTATTAAAAACGTTTGTTGCAAATCGGGTTAGTAAGCTACAGAATGAAACGGACCCTCAAGATTGGTTTCACGTCGCGAGCTATGATAACCCTGCAGATTATGTCTCGCGAGGACAATTACCGTCACAATTTCTAACCAATAGTGTTTGGTTAGAAGGTCCTCATTGGCTGGGTCAGGACGAGAAGGTGTGGCCAGTCAGTAAAATCGTTTTAAATAATGTTCCGGAAAAACGGCTTCTAGTCTCGTTGGTTGCCAGTAGAATGTCTAACGATTTGTTGGCCAAATATTCGTCAATTATACTTTTGAACAGAGTTGTGGCGTATATTTTACGGTTCTGCTATAATGCCAAGCATGAAATACGGGTTACGGGTGAATTAACATCTCAAGAGCTTAATAGGGCTCATACTATAGTTTTGCGAGAAATGCAGGCAGAGGTTTTCGTTAACGAGATTTCTTGTCTAAAAAAGGGAACCGCGCTTCCTAAGGGGAGTAAGATTTTAAACTTAACTCCATTCTTAGATACGGATAATTTGTTAAGGGTCGGAGGGCGATTAAAACACGCACCTTTGAGCTATGCTCAGAAGCATCCAGTGTTGCTACCGAAGTCGCATCACATTACAACCTTGATAGTGAGGCATGCACATTTGCAGAATTTTCATGCAGGTATTCAGGCAACGCTAAATGCAGTTCGCCAAAGTTATTGGCCTATTGATGGCAAGAATACCCAGGGCACCAAATTACATAATGGGAAATTTACCGGTAGATCGGATAATTCAGACGCGACCTTTCCAAAGCTCGGGCATTGATTATTGTGGTCCGTTTTATATAAAGGAAAAGAAATTTCGCAATCGCTCTAAGGTAAAGGCGTATGTGGCAGTGTTCGTTTGTTTTGCTACCAAGGCTGTTCATTTAGAATTAGTCACGGATCTCACTGCAGAGTCATGTTTATCCGCGTTAAGGCGTTTCTTTGCCAGGAGAGGAAAGTCGCAAAAAATATACACTGATAATGTTACCAATTTTGTAGGCGCGAAAAATGACATAATAGAGTTGCAAGCTTTTCTATCTTCCAATGAATACAAGGACAAATTCGAGCATTTTTTAAGCAATGAAAGTGTAGAATGGCATTTTTCTCCGCCTCGCTCACCACATTTTGGTGGTCTATGGGAGGCCGCAGTTAAGGCGTTTAAGAATCACTTGTACAGGACTGTGGGTGACGAGTTATTTACATACGAACAATTTAACACATTAATAATTGAAATTGAAGCTATCCTGAATTCCCGTCCGTTAATTCCACTGTCCTCTGATCCTAATGATTTGGTCGCCTTGACACCGGGTCATTTCCTAATTGGGGATTCGCTGTATAATTTGCCTGAGCATGATTTGTTGAATGTAAAGAGCAATAGACTATCTTTGTGGCAACACATTCAGCAAGTGAAGCAGCATTTTTGGTGTCGTTGGCACAAGGAGTATTTACAGATACTTCATACTCGCAAGAAATGGCATCTTGGGGATGCTACACACATAAAAAAGGGTGCTTTAGTCGTTGTCAGAGAAGACAATATACCACCTCTTCACTGGAAAATGGGACGAATTGTGGACATCCATCCAGGAGGAGACGGCATCATTCGGGTGGTTACCGTCCGAACAGCACAGGGAACGTATAAGCGCAGCGTAAAACGACTGTCACCGTTGCCTATTGAAAGTTCTGATGTGGGTGTTTGAGTTTGTAGCGCTTTAATGCTTTGTATTTAAGCGATTTCGTACGATTATGCGATTAGACGTATGGACATATTGTCTTTGTATATTTCTTTGGATTATGTCATCACTAGACTATGTATTTAGATTTATGTGTGAATTTATTTTTATTTTTATACATATGCACGCATTGTACCCTCATCTTAGCACGTTAAGTTTGTTGATCATACTCAGTTTTGTAAGACTTCGGCAGGTTTGTTAGAGTATGTAGTGCGTTAGATGTAATCATTTGTATCTTATAGCTTTAATTTGCTATTTTTTGTTAAACGTGACCGTTCAAGGGTGGCGGCATGTTGAGGCGTGAGTGAAGCGTGAGTTAAAAATAGATTTTGTAACGGCACTAGTCGATTGTTGGCCAGAGGACCGCTTCGTAGACCTGAGTCAGGGTCGTAAAGCACGGCAAGAAGGGTACGTGGCAGCGGCTACGTCACGACTTTGGGGAAAAACCCAAGCGTTCTTTCCTGTCAGTCGGCACTGTTTCCCGCGCGATTTTTCGCGCATCCAATCAAGAACCAGGTAAAGCGTCACTTTTTCGGCGCTAGCAGCGACGGCATTTCCGGCTTGTGCGTTCTTGAGGGTAAGCGGGTGACGCTATGGTCACTTTTCAACGATCACTCGGACGAGCAACACCGCTCAATTTAACATTTTCTAAGTTACTATTAATATAGAAATAATTTGTGTGTTTCATTGAATTCTTTTTGATTATTTCCTGGTACCTTTCCGCACGAACAAGAGTCCATATTTTTATTTGTACGTAAACGGTTCAGCAAACACGTTCGAGCATTTGCGTACGCAACATAGTTGTCGGAAATACTTTTACCGTTTTTGGATTTGAAACTTTTCGCAATTTATGACTAATATCATTGTGTAGAGTCCATACTCCTGTTGTATTACGGCAATAAGCTACATAATGTCCTGAGTTATGACATACAATGCCACTTAAAACGTATAGTGCATCTTCAACTTGAAACTTTTCGGGTATGCTATTTAAAAATATTCCCTGTATTTTATTTAGTTGCAAAAAGATTTCGGTGTCTATGACAACATATGAATTTGGGTCTCTTTTTAATTGCGCCGATGATTTACATGTTTTACAGGTACGTGTTTGTACACTGAAGAATTGCGCAATAAAATTATCAAAATTTTGTTTAAAATCTTCGATTGTGACTGTACTAATTAAATCTATCGCAAACAATTTTCTGGACGTTACTTGACAATTGTCGCAGATTCTAATTTCTTCGACACAGCAAATGTCTGTTATAAGTTTTGTAAACAGCGTATTGACATTTGTAGTACGATTTACAATATTATTGTGATTCTCAAATATTGTACATAAAATAGTTCCTCGCTCTTCATACACGAGCCGAAATAAAAAGACACGTATTTCGTATTTTCCGGTCTTCTAAAACATAACCAAAAACCACAGCAATCGGAGACGAACACCCGAAAACCTTTGAGGGGTAGTTTCACCCCCTAAATATGCAAACAGGCCAAAATAAAAAAACACGTATATCTTATTTTTGGGTCCTCTAAAACATATCCAAAAACCAGAACAATCGGAGACGAACACCTGAAAACCTTTGAGGGGTGGTTTCACCCCCTAAACATGCAAACAGGCCAAAATAAAAAAACACGTATATCTTATTTGTCGGTCCTCTAAAACATATCCGAAAACCAAAGCAATTGGAGGCGTACATCTGGGAAACTTGAGTACGCGGGCGCCCTCGCCGGCAAGATACGCGGCTTACTTTCGTTTTCATTCAATGAGAGACACTTTCAAACCGAATTTCAACCTGACAAGTACGTAGAATTATGCAGAAATGTCCGCTGGAAGAATACATAGGGGTGCTGAGTACAATGCATCACGGTAAAACGGTTTTTCAGCCAAAAACCGACCTCCGTGTACTGAGTACACACGCGCGCCTGCCGGCGGGTTAAGGGCCTGTCGTATGTAAGGTGAATATCTGGGCAAGGAGTTAAATATTTCCCTCTAGGATTATTCTTTTTGTTTTCGATTAAGGGATTTTGTATTATATTTACTGTACTGTTTTTTTTGTGTATTCGCGTCTGTTTTTATATTTTCTTTATTTTCATCGTCTTTTATATAATTCCTATTATTGGTTGAATCTTTTAATCTATTTCGTTTGGCTTCAATATTTAAGCCTTTCCAATTTTCCTGTTCCGTTAAATAATCATAAGTATGGCTAACGTTTTGCGCATTTTCGCCAAAATCACGTGAATCGATTTTGCTTTCTTTTTCTAGTCTTATTTCAGTTTGCAGCAGTGCAATTTTTTCGTTCGTGCGTTTAATAGCAGCACGTTCCAATTTCGAGATATTTTCAATCGCTTTTATGTGGTGAATGATAAATTTATCAACGCGCAGTGGTTCATAATTTGCGCCCAAATCTGAATGCTTGAGATCTTTAAAATAAGCCTCACATCTAGAGGATGTCGCTACATTCGATGACAGAGGGAAATGTCCGCTCATCACCTGTGTCCAGAGTGGAAAATGCTTTGCCAATTTAACTAGATATGTGACTAGTTCTGGACAATAAAACGCGTTATATCTATCTGTCTCTACACTGTTTTTGGCAATTTCTTCAGCCTCATCTCTGATATTATTTACAAATGCCACTATATTTTAATTGTCAGTTATCATTTCTAAATCATCGTATTCTGTGTCATTCTCCTCACACGTAAAGGTGAATGACTTTATTCTTTCGAATAAATACGACCGCTTTTGCTCACAAATTACTTCGTTTCCATCAGAATCTTTGCCATCGTACTCGCTGTAAGCGACAATAAATATTGAGCTAAGCAGTGTACTAAAATCTTCGACATTATCGCACGATGACATTATACCCGCGCATCGCACAAAGAAGTCTTTAATTTTAGGATGCTTTCTATGAAATACATCTTTGCTGCAAATAATTTTTATTAAATGGGCAATATCAATTCTGATGAAACACCGAAGTGGATGTTGCAAAATTTCGCTATTAATGCATCGGTAGCAATCGGAAATGTAATTCTTTAAGCAACGTTCATTGAATGCCAGGCTGGTTGCATTCAAAAGCGCCAATGAATAATCGGAATCAACTTCTGGAGGCACCGGTGCCCCGTCTCTAATGATCTCCCTCAACCAGTAGGTAATTAAATTTGTATCATGCTTTTCTGAAAGCATTTGAAATACTGGTTGTATTCCATTTGCACCTTTTATAATAATTTGGTACAAGAATATATGTTTCTTGTCACCATTTAGTTTCTCTATTGTTTTTACTAATTTTCCAGTCGCGTCTATTTTTATTTTCCTGCACGATTTAATTAATGTTTTATACAGGTCCATTTGCATGGGAGACCAGTAAAAACAATAGAAAGGATCCTTTGCGATCTGTTTAATGTACCCTGAGTATTGTCCCTTACATTTCAACTCGCATAATGAATTAATAGCGTCAAGATTTTTATTTATTCCTAATTCCCGTACAATGGCTTCTTCTCTTATTTTCCTCAGAGTACATTGTCGCGCAACATAAGGTGGTTCGGGATCGTCGTAGCTTAAATCAGTCGCGGCATCATTTCGCCATTGTCTGGGCTTAATTTTTAAAAGTTGTTTCCCTATTTCTACCCTATGTTTTCCTTTTACCGCCCTTTTTTTTTCGTGCGGTATTCCCGAAGCATCAACTGTGTGCACTTTTAACACAATACCAGTGCCAGGAGCCGGTTTATTTAAGCAATGAGCTTTAAATTCGGCACCGCATTCATTACACTTGCCGTATATTTTCAAATATGTTTCCGCTTCCGGAGAATCGAAAATTTTGCTATATTTGAACGTATAAGCGCACGGAATTTTCGTTTTTAAAAAACTAGCTTTGCAAATAATATCCGTCCAACCGGGACTAAGTATTGTGTAAGATTTTCCACGAGTACCCTTCTCTTTATAAATTTTCGATACAGGAGCAATAGATTTCTATTGCTCCTCAGACAATGTGATATAAAAAAAAACTGGCGGCAGTGTATTATGCATTTTACGCGTGTCATTGTGGGGCACGAAATCTTGACTAATATTACTACTTACATTGGAGACATCGATGCTATCCATCGTTGCTTCGTCTTCTGCTTCTTCCTCTTCGACTGGAATTTGGAAGTGTTTCTTTAAATCGGTCAGCAAATTCCACCGATTGTTCCTGACGTAGAAATTCAATGTGTTTGCTGATAACTTGTCACAAATTTTTACAGACACTTCTTTCCACACTTTATCCGTGCGGCACTTCAATTTATAATCCTCATCGAACACTTGGCACTTTTCACACTCCTGTAACTTGTCGAGAATAACGCCGGAGTGTACGAACGCTTTCCTCGGCATTTTTCACAAATAACCACGATGAAATCGCGAAACGGTAAGTAATATAATTCACAATTACTTCACACACCGTAAATCAACGCACGATCTCACCCGCGCGGTCTGTGAACAATGACTGACTTTCGAGGCACGTGTCTCGATTTCAGCAGCAACGCGTGGTGCCGTCCGCGTTACAAAGTAACTACTTACGCATAACGCCGCTAGTCGAAGGTGGCGCTAAAATACTATATTGGACGCTTAATAATAAAGAAATCCAACTTTCACAGGAACAAAATGTATATGTAATTCTTGTTTTGTACACCGTAGATACAAAACATATTAAATAGGAAATCTGTGTAGAAATCTGGGGAAGTTTTTTTACATAAGGGTGCCAAGCATCCTCGCGCCTGCCCTGCTGGTTGGTTACCAAATACAAATTTGAAAATATATCAATCTTGCGAGGGAGCACCAGTCAACGCAAGTCCTAAGACTGCTAAGTAGTGCATTGTAACTATCTGTCTCTGGGGTCGCTGCCGGTGGGATCTTCTACCTGCCGGTCGCTGCGACCTGTCGCAGGGAGAAACACGTGGGAGAAACATTAAGGGTCAATGCACACGAGCGATGCGGCGTCGTTGCGATCTCGCAGCGGTACATATGTATAAAGAACATTAGTACGCAAACTAATAGTAATGGCCGACGCAAGTATACCATTTATTGCGATCTACCAATTTTCACAGTATCTACGAATTGTATGCAGAAAAAAATATTGTACAACAAATTATAACGCTACAATGAGCAATTGTCTCAATTTAAATTATTATAAAAGTGCCAAAAAGTGGAGTAACTAAAATTACCCACATTACATACTTGTACATATTCCAAAATTGTGTCTAAATGTATTGTCAACATGTGTACTACAAGAAATTACTTTGAAATAAACTTTTATACTACTGGATCCATATAAACATATAGTAAACGGTATACTAGCGTCGGTCATATTTGTTATGTCATACTTGCGCCACCGTTCTCGCGGTGGTAGATTCCTTTGCCAATACACATATGTACCGGTGCGAAATCGCAACGACGCCGCATCGCTCGTCTGAATTTACCCTTACGTACAGACTTTTCGTAAGCAACGACAAAGGGACTTTCTTGACTGAGAAAAATCAGTCTCGGGTTGCCACTTGCCAGAAAAGTCCCTGACACATAAGGGGTCTGTCCGGATTCGCGCATGGAGCGCATGAAATTGGTGGCATCGTATTGGTGACAAGTGAGAGAAATTCTAGGGAATCGTACGATGCCACCAATCGGAACAGACCCAAGATTGTCACTGGTGCGCGTGATGACGTCGGAACGTCAAACCAATCGGCGGCAAGCTAGCTGTTGGGCCAAACGTTGAATCATACGATCACGCGAGTCAAACGACGCCGACGTAATTTTGCCACGAAAGTGACGAAAGCAATAATAAATATGACCGGTCCGGCGTCGCACCGCACTGTAAAGTGCGGTACCACTGGTTCTACCAGTGGTCACAAGTGCCAGCCATGGCACTTGTACTCGCGGATCATACGATCACGCGAGTCAAACGACGCCGACGTAATTTTGCCAAAATAGTGACAAAATGAAATAATAAATTCAATGCACGCAATTAAGTCGATTCTGAAAGGTAGATAGATCTCTTCTACATCTAGACTAACGAAATCCGTCGTGGGACAAACGATTTCATTGTTTAATTATCCAAAAATCGAACTTGCACGCGATCGCTTCGCCAAGACCATTCTATTTCGTGATTTTTATTATTAATTCTTTTCCGGGGCTAGGACAAATGAAATAATTACCTGGACAAATCTCTTCTACATCTGGACTAACGAAATCCGTCGTGGGACAAATGATTTCATTGTTTAATTATCAAAAAACCGAATTTTCTTAATTTGTTCATAACTTTTTTTGGAGGGTGCACAATTGAATTTTTTGGTTGGACAAATCTTTTTTTTTTCAGGGGCGGGCGGGGGGTTATGTGGGACTCGAACCCACTAAAACCACCAAGGTGATCTACCTCGCGCGCGGGGCTGCGCGCCTGAGGGGAGGGATTTGGTTGCGAGATCAAGCTAGCGATACGTTCGCTACCCTTCCCCCCCCTGCGCTTCGTGCAGCACCGCGCGAGGTCCCCTAAAAACGGGGTCGTCCCTGGGGGTGTATCATAACCTCCCCCAGCAATGGTCTCCGGGACCGGCGACGCGCGACGCATCACGCGCCCGCGTCGCCTCTTCCTAACAACCACCGGGGGAGCGGGGCGATCTACGCAACTAAGTCGCCGCCCGACCTCCCCCAACCCCGGGTCATCTTCTGCCGCGCCGTCTCGCCCGACCCGCGTTACCGGGGCGAAGACCCGCCCTCTCGCGGTCCCTCTCCGCCTCCTCCTTCTCCGTCATTATGACTTCGGAGAAGGAGGCAACCGCCTCCCAACAGCCCCGATCCCCCGCCATGCGACGCACGACCGTCGCCAGCGAGAGGTCGGGGCCCAGCTGCAGCCGCAGGACTCGGCGGTCGTCCTGCCACTCCGGGCAGTCCATCAGCGTGTGGTCCGCCGAGTCCTGGACGCCCCGGCCGCAGCTGTGGCACTGCGACGTGGCCTCCCGCCCTATTCGACACAGGTAATCCCCGAAACATCCCACACCGGTGATCACCTGCGTCAGGCGGAAGGTGAGCCTGCCGTACCTGCGCCCCACCCATTCGGCGAGTATGGGCAGGAGCGCCCCGACGACGCGACCCTCCCGATATTCGGGGAGGGAGAGCCATTCTATCCATTTGGCTCCCATGCGTCGCCGGGCCTGGTCTCGCGCGTCGGATCCCAAAGGCGCCTAGGGGTCCCTCGCTCCGCTGAGATCGTGGGAGGCGAAGTATACCTCCGCCTCCATCTCAGCGAGCAGGTGGAATGGAGGGGACCCACCCAGCGCCGACAGTTCGGCGCGTGACACCGTGCGGGCCTCCCAGGTTGGGCATGATGCGCCCGAAGGCGAACACCTGTCGCTCCAACCTGGGGCCCAGGACCCGAAAGTGACGCGCGAACCGCCAGTAGGATCTGGACAAACCATGGACAATCATGTACCACCGTCAAATTATTAAAAAGTTTTCATGGGGGTGCTGGTGAAAATTTTTTTTTTGGTCATAACTTTTTTTTGAAGGGTGGACAAATGAAATTTTTTTTGGACAAATTAGGACAAACGATGGACAAACGTATGCCATCGCGTTTTTTAAAAAATTCGAATTTGGGGGTGCCAACTTCACAGAGCTTGTATTGCTTTACTATTTTTGCTACTTCATTTTTTTTCTCTAAGTAGATACACTGTTAAAAAGTTAGTGTAATCATCAATAAAAGTAAGGAAGTATTTCTTAACATCCCAGGTTGTTGGACCGATGGGACCGCACAGGTCTGTATGTATCAGTTCTCCTTGTTTTCAGCCCTCGAGCGAGATTCCCCACAGCTCAGCCGGGTTTGCTTGGATTTCAGGCGGATATCGCATGTTTTGTCGATTTTATTTATATCTGCCTCCTTTATCTCGATATCTCCCTTCTTTGAGAGTTTAAGTAATTTCTTCATAGTTTCCACGCTCATGTGTTCCAATTTTCGGTGCCAAAGCATTGCTTCTATATCATCGTCTTTTGACAGACAGGATATTTCTTTCATCTTTGGATCCAGATTTAGAATATAGAGTCCGTTTTCTGTTTTCTTTCCTGTTAGGACTGTTCTGTCTTTATGTTTTATTATGACCTCCTTTTTTTCAAAGTTCACTTTTCCACCGTTACTTGTCCCAGCGTTCACTGACAACAAATTTGCGGTTAGTTCAGGAACTACTACTACATCTTTTAACTCACAGCTTTCGAATACAATACTTCCTTTGTTCTTCGTTTGCATAGACTCATTTGCTTTTGCCACTCCTATTGTGGACTCGTATTCCATTACTTGTTGCATGTGTTGTGAACTTCCCGTCATGTGTGACGTAGAGCCCGAATCCACAATCCATGTTGTTTCGCCAATGGAGCGTTCATCACACGCTAGGAATGACACTTTATTTGTTTCACTATTTCGGTTCCTAAAGAAACAATCTTTCTCTTCGTAGTTATCCTTTTTGCATATTTTACATTTGGGGCTATTCGAAGAGTCCGTTTTCTGTGCACAATTTGTCGCAAATATGGCCTGTCTTATTACATTTAAAGCAACGTATTTCTTTATTACTCACTTTCTGTTTGCATGTTTTTGTCGTGTGTCCTACTTTATTACACTTAAAGCATTTTTTTCGATGGCTTGAAACGCTACAGGGACTTCCTTTTCTTTAGTTCTCCTTGATTCCTCCATCGATAGCCTTGATACCTGATTTTTTAATTTACTTTCTGCTCGAGGTGTTGACTCCCATGCCGTTACGAAATGATGGTATTTTTCTGGAAGAGTTACTAGGATTTTAGATATTAGCATGTTATCGTCTACATTTTCTCCTAAGGATCTTAGTCTACAGACTAAATTCTCTAATTTTGTGATATGTGTCGCCACGTCTGTGTTCTTATCGTACGTAAAACCAAAAAATTCTTGAAATAGGTCACATTTTTGTTGTATGATATCTCTTTCATAGATATTCTTTAATTTATTCCACATTGCAAAAGCTGTGTCACAATTTAGAATGTGCATCATGGGTTTTTTTTTATCGTTGTGATTATTACCTTTTGCGCAACCGCGTCTGTCTTGATCCACTCAGGTGTCCTGTCAGCAGCGAGGGTTTCTGTGCTCACTGTTTTGTAGGCATCCTTTGCTTTTAGTAATATGGAAACTTGAAACCTCCATAATTGATAGTTTTGTCCAGTAGATAATTTTTCCACCTGACTAACCTCTTCCCACGAGGGATTAGTCATCTTTTTAGTGCGAGAGAAAAACAGTCTTAATTGAGAAAAGAAAACACGTGCAACGGTATTTTGCTTTTTCAGTTTTTAGTTGATTACAAGCCACCAAGACGATAGATCTGGGCCCATAACCTGTTGGGGTATAAGTTTTCTATGTAACACGTGCTCGTCTTCGGGTCGATAATGAAATCACTTTGAGTAAATGAAAAATAAAGTAAATATATTTTGAACACAGAATCACTGTATGTATAATAATACTTGCTTGTACAAACATATAAATAAAGTTTAAGATTGTTCAGTATTTTATGGATTCTTAACAGAATAATTCGACACACTAGATTTTCAGTCTCTTAGGTTATTACTCTTACGACGCAAGCACGGAAGTGAAGATCACGCTCGCATTAGACCGGGGCCGGTGTCCTTCTAAAATATTCTATCGGTGCGTCGCGCACTCTATATTTCTAGGCGCCAAATATAAAGTTGTTTAGCTGCACTGTCGCTTCCAACACTTTCGCTTTCAGCTGTTGAAATAATTCCCTTCGTCTGCATCGTTAACTGAAATAGGAGACATTTACTAATTATTTATAAATTATCACACATGCTCATATGTCAAGCTCATTGAATGAATAATTGCGTATGCAAAACCCTACCTGAAAATTTGTACGTACATAGTCTGGCGTAGATCACGCTGCATCATCTTCTGCTTCAATTATCTGTAAATATATAAAGCCACATTTTAGTTATATACAACTTAACGTAAAACTTATTATTTATAGAAAAAGAGTGGCCTTTTGCTATAGTGAGTGTAGAGACAACATAATGTATCCGAAGCAAGTGAGAGCGTATGGCAGAAAGTCTTGTTGCAGGAAATTTAAATGCTAATGGTAAGTATGTATGTATGTATTACTTAATTCTCTTCCCCTTACGGGTTACAAGCTCCTTTCTCTTTCCTCCTCACTCTCTTTTCTGACACCATTCCTTAACCTATACCTATATCTATACTTATTCCTACCTTAGCTTACTCCGCCGCTCTCTCGCCGCTCTCTCGCCCCCGTCACTTCTCTCTGTCATACGCCCACTTATCCTATTCTTAACCTATCGCATTCTTCATCTTAAATCTACGCCCCTACTTCCGCCTCTTCCCTTCGCCGTCGACTTGCATTTTCTCTCTTTCATTACATTCCTTCTTTCACTCCTTCCCTCCTTGTTCCTTCCCCCACCTCCTCCCTTCTGCCATTTCACCTCCTTCCCTTTCCTTCCTTGTTCCCTCCAGTTTCTTCATCCACTCCTCTCCCTCGCCTCTTTCGCCAAAAATTTTCCTTATCTTTTCTCCTATATTCTCCTGCATATCTTCCTCCTGCTTGCACCTCTCCACCACGTGCTCCCATGTCTCTACCTCCCATCCGCAAAACCTGCATCTCCTCTCCCCCCTCCCAGTACCTCCCTCCCCTCATTTCGTTTCCCAGCCTAAACCTCGCTAACCTTCTGTATCTTTCTTCACTCCACCCTTTCGTCAGGTACTTTGGCACCCCTCTTGTCCTTATCTCCCTATACCAATTATTGTATCTCGATTCCTCTATTTTCTCTCTTCTCTCTTCTTCTTGTCTCCTTTCGTCTTCCTTCCCTATTTCCACGTATCCCCCTTCCTTTTCTTCTTCCCACCTCTTTCGCTTCTAAATTCCTTTCTCTCCTTCTCCCAAGCGGACGGATCTATCCCCACCTCCCGTTCCCTTTCCCTTACTTCTTCTAAACACAACCTGGCCAAGTCCCCTCCCTCCCCCTGCCCAGCTTTTCCTCATACCTCCAGGCCCTTCATCCCGCCCACGTCCTCAACTTCTTTCTCTTCGTTTCCTCCCTCACCATATATCCCGGTGTCTGCCAGTCCACTCCTAACGACCACCTAATATACCTCTCCAGTATTCTTTCCAACTCTTCCCTCTCCCTCCAACCCCACACCTCTGCCCCATAA
The DNA here is from genome assembly GCA_929108735.1 of Andrena dorsata. Lineage (NCBI taxonomy): Eukaryota > Metazoa > Arthropoda > Insecta > Hymenoptera > Andrenidae > Andrena > Andrena dorsata. The sequence continues at coordinate 3,548,968 of OV815488.1, read as the reverse complement.
CCCACCACCGTCCATACTAGCATGTCGAAGAGCCACATCCTCTTTCCCCAATCTTTCCCGAATTTCCTTTAACCTATTCCTCCAACCTGACTCATCACCACCCCCGCCTTTTTAACCCTGTCCCTGATATGCGCCTCCCGCCCTCTGTTCCTCTTAAACGTATACCCGAGGTACCTAAACTCCTTTACCTCTTCTTTCCTCTTTCCTTTCCACCTCCAGTCCACCTTTTTATCTCTTCCCCCCTTTCTTAAATCTTACTATTTTCGTTTTTTCTACATTTACCTCTGTTACGTCTCTAGTTCCTATTTGGGGCGCGATTTTTAAAGGAGTTTATATTTTTATCCGCTTTCGAGCTAGTCCAGGGACTTACGGTCTGGGATAGTTGAGTATACAGTTTAAAGGAAATAATGCTGAATATTATGCTGCTTACCTTTTATTGCTCGATCAGTATCAGACGCCAGGGGATGGGAATTTTTGATATCCCGTCTATTATTGGCGCTGGGTTTGTTTTTCCCGGTACCCAATCTCCGGCGTTGATTACAATGTTTTTCGTTTCCTTTGCACTGGAAATTGGTCGTGACGTGTATGTCCCAAGTAGAGTTTGTGGGGCCGCCAGGGTGCATTTATAATTATAGTTTAATCGTCGGAGTTGGACTTTTCGACCGGCTCGATTACTTTTAGGCATCTGAAGATTATTTAAATCTTTTAGTCTTTACTCGAATGGAACCCGGTTTGCGCTTAACCCCAGAGGACACGGTGGGCAGCTATCTGCGCGCCAATGATTCCGAAAGTCAGCTCAAACGTAGTTCATTTATTATTCAAATTTTATAATTTGAAAGGGTTTATTTGTATTAAATTTGACCACGTAAACAGATTGACCCCTAGTATCTAACGACATAGTGGGCAGCTGGCTGCTCGCCGATGACGCTTTCAACTGAGGAAAATCTGTTTTCTTTATTGACATTATTACGATAAATAAAACCTCGAAATGCCCAAAAGTAAGAAAGAAATTAATAAAAACACTTATAAAACACGAATTTGATTTTAACACTTTTATTAATAGTAAAAACTTCACTTACAATGTTCGCACTTTGAGATTTGACACTTTATAACTTGTTATTCACATTTATTGTTATTAGTAATGATGGTTGTAATTAGTTTTATATTTGAACATGGTAATCAGCTCCGCGGGTGGTCCGATCCCTTTTTATAGGGCAGTCGGTCACTCCTTCTCCAGGTTTGTCACATGACAATTAAGACGGTGGGAGATGAAATCTCCCAATCATCTGCCGTGGGATCCACCTGAAGAATTCTTTCCAGCGGGCTATCCGAGAGTTTTGTTTATTGCAGAATTTGAGCTATTGCGCACCTATTTCGGTGTCTTCTACGTGTGTTAAGACGTATTTCTGCAGTTATACGAAACCCTCAGCAGCGTCGATAGTTAAATTCTTATTTTAATTCATTTTTTAGAAGTTTACGCTACTGGGTTTTCGATGTGCTCTGTACGATTGGTTTCGTACAGCCCACATACTAGGGATTGAAGTTAAAATATATCGGTTCCGTATTGGAGCTCGATTTACGGGATATAATAGGGAGGGCAAATTTGTGGCGATGATCAGGAGCGCAGCTTTGTGAAGGTGTCGACTCCGCTGGCGGAAGGGGCCTCTGACCCATCAGCTGGCGTCCACTGGTCCCCTCTGTGTGCGCTCGATTGGCTAGCTGGTGTGCAGCTAGTAGGTGTGCGGCTACCTCCTTCGTGCTGATCCTCCTGTTCGCTGTTGCCGTCCGTTGATTCTTGACTTGATTTCTTCTTGTAAATTACGGATTACAATGCCTTATCGGCAACACTTGTATACTAGGTGATTACAATACACCAAAGTACGAAATAGTAAATATATTCGATTTAAAGGGTTAGATAATAGAAGACTCCACGTCGCGGGACGTGACAACCTCTAACCTCTTTCCCTCCAAATATCCTTCTAGTCGCCTGACCATGCTCTCCATTTCCTCATCCTTCTCTGCCAGTATAACCAATTCGTCCGCGTACGACAGGGCGCATATCCTCCTTCCTCCTACTTTCACCCCTCCCCATTTTCCTCTCCTGAGCACCTCATCCACGTCTGCTATGAGCAGATTGAATAGGATCGGGCTCAATGGGCACCCCTGTCTCAAATCTTTCCCCGTCCAGAAGCTCTCTCCTACCTCCCCTCCCACCTTCACCGTGCTCACTGTCTCTTTGTATATTTCCCTTACCCTTTCCCTCAGTCCCTCCCTCACCCCTCTCTTCTCCATTGCCTCCCATAAGATCCTCCTGTCCACTGAGTCGAAAGCTGCCCTCAGATCCACGAATAAGGCCACCAACTTGTCTTTTCTCCCTTAGATCTGTTTCCCTATTACGTGGTTTAGCGCGTATATGTGGTCCACCATCCCTCTTCCTCTTCTGAATCCCGCCTGATTTTCCGGTATCATGTCCTTCCCTTCTACCTCCTGCTCCAGTCTCCCCACCAGAATCGCTTGGTACACTTTGTATAATGTCGGCATTAGCGTCACTCGCCTACAGTCCTGCGCACTCGTCCCTCCCCCTTTCTTCACCAAAGGTACGATGATTCCCTCTATCCATTCTTGCGGTCATCCTTCCCCCTCCCACACCCTTCCGCATATCTCCCACGCTAAATCTATCCCCTTCTCTCCTCCATATTTCCAGGCCTCATTTGGTACTCCAACCCCTCCGCTCGCCTTCCCATCCTTCATCTTCCTTATTACTCTCCTTACCTCCTCTTTGCTTGTCCCCTCTTCCTCTCCTTTTCTCCTACCCCTCTCATCTCCCATCTTTACCCTACCCTCCACTCCTCCTAACAATCCTATAAAATACTCCCTGCATTCCTCTTTCTTTATCCTCTCGTTCACCCCCTCCCTCTTTTCCTCCCCCTGTTTACTATTTCCCATACCTTACTTTCGGTTTTTGCTTCTGCCACTTCCCATACCAGCCTCTCCCTTTCCTTCTCTTTTTTCCTCTCGCACATCTCCTTATACTCTCTCCTCCTTCTCCTGTAGTTCTCCCTTCTCACCTCCCCACTTCTCCATTTCCTTAGATTCCTTCTGACCTGTCTCTTCATTTCCCTACATTCTCTGTCCCACCACCCTTCCCCCCTCCTTCTCTCCTCCTTTCCCCGGCCTCCTCCCCTTTCCTCATCACCTCCTTAATCCTTTCTACCACCTTGCTTAACTCCTCTTATATCCCTTCCCCCTACATGCGCAATCCCTCCATTCCCTTCTCAAATTCCTCCTTCATCCTTCCCGACCACCGTCCCCCTCCTACCTTCATTTTCCCCGCTTTTCCACATTTCTCCCCCACCCCTCCCTCCCTTATCGTCACCACCATCGGGTGGTGGTCCGACTCCACCTTGTCTCCTACTTCCATGTTTTCCACCCTCTTCTCGTTCTCTCATCCCCCAATACATAATCTATGACTGTCTCCCCTCTTCCCCCGAGTACGTATATTCCCCCTATTCGCCCCTTTCTATGTTCTCGTTCAATATTTCCCACCCTGTCACTTCTACGAGCCTTACTAACTTTTTCCCATCCCCGTTTACCTTACTATTTTTCGACTTTGTCCCTCCCTTCCTCTTCCTCTCCCCCGTGTATCCTTCCACCCTGCTCTCCCGTTCTCGCGTTGAAATCACCCCCCTATTATCACCCTCTCTCCCTCTTTCTGTCCCTCCATCCACCCTCTGATCTTTCCCAGCTTCCCCTCTATGTCTCCGTTTACGTAAACCGCCACTATTTTCCAATTCTCCTCCCCGGCCCTCACTCCCTCCACCATTATCCCGTCCTCCTCTCCCTGCCCTTGCTCCTCTTTTCTCCACATCTCTTCCCTCACTCCTATCATCATGCCCCCATCGCTCTACCCTTCCTATTCCTTCTCTTCGCCCATTGTGCGCTTCATCTGTATCCCACCGGTAGTTTACGCTTAACATTGTTCCACCCTTTCTCTTCCACCCACGTTTCCATCAACACTATCACCTCCAACTCCTCTAGCCCCTTCCAAAATTCCTCCTCTTTGTTCATCACCCCCGCTACGTTCCAGACCGCTATCCTTCAATTTTTTCTTTCCTCCCCCTTTTCCTTCCTGCTTAGTTTTTTAACACGCCTCTTTCTTGCTCCGTACTTCCCTCTGCCCCCTCCTCCTCCCTCCTCCCTCCCTTTTCCCCTCCTCTCCTCTATCTTGCTCCCCCTTCTCCCTTCCCTGCCAGTCTCTTAATACCTCCTTCCTCTCATCCCAGAACCACATTTTCCGTCTATTCCTGTATTCCCATAACTTATTCTCACTCTCTTTCCTTATTTTTCTACCTTGTCCCTATTTCTCTTAACCACTCATCTTTCTTTCCATCCACGTCAGATCTATCCTCTTCTTCCTCCCCCTCAGCTTCACTTTTTTCCTGATCACCTCCCTTTTGGCCTCCATGCTCTCCATCCTCACCTCCAGTATCACCTCCTTCCTGTCTTGCCTTCCTCCTCCCAGCTCCTTTGCTCCCTCTATCCCCCCTTGCGCTCCCACTAACTCTATTATCTCTTTTGCCCTCTGCATCGCTGTTCCCTCCCTTGCTCTTTTACTTCCCTCAGATCCTTTTTTACTTCTTCCCTCATCTCCCTTATCAGCTTCTCCACCGTGCCCCTCTCCACTACCCTCTTCTCCTCTGGCGACCTCAGTACTCTCCTGCTCTTCTGAAACGCCCCTTCCACCTCGCGTCCTTGTTCATTCCCTCCCTGCTCTTTCCCTGTTGAAAAACTACTTTCCTAGTTTTAATCACGTCTTGGGTGTTTAAATGAATTATACTTAGATTTATATGAACTTGTAAATATCATTAAAAGTAATATAATATGTAGGTTTGAAAAATATCGCGACGGTTGTCGTTACTTCGTGTTCAAACTATGACTAACTTTCGATCGGTTCCGTTGACGACGAGCACAACAGTCCGCGGCACCTTAACAAAAAAAAACAGAAACCGAGCTACGCCTCGGCTTGCGCGTCTATCCACGTGGCTCTCAAAAGAAAACACGAGTATTGGAAGATGCATAGTTTAAATATACAGGGTGTCCCAAAAATGTTGCGTTCCTTAAAGGGGGTGATTCGGGGGATGATTGCAAACAACTTTTTCCTTTGCAAAAATGCTCTCCGAGGTTTCGTTAACGAGATATTAACAAAAAGCACCGACCAACCAGAGCGCGCGCCTTCCGTCCGAGCTCCCGCGGTAGCGTTGGCTACGCGGTAGGCGACTGCGCTTGTACTACGAACGTACGAACAAGCAAGTCGGCATGCATCGAAGGAAACCGCGTTACACATTTCTTTTTAAAGCATAATCTTAAATAAGAATTATTTGAAGTGAGAGGATAAGAAGTATGTACATTTCGATTTTAAATAAGGCATAAACGAAAAGGTAATGTAGGAGAAAATGTACGACATGTGATCGTAATTCGTTATTGAGGTAAAAATCCGTAGTTTAATATCGGCCAGTAGGGTAGCGCCCAGTGTTCAGCTGATCGCAGGTATTCGCAGGTCACCACCCGAAAGTAAGGGTCGCAACGTCAAGTGCGTCCGGGTTAATGTACCGAATATTCACTTCACTGCACTGATACTAACACTGATCACTTAATTTATTCTCTACGGAACGTGTTGTCCCTACGTTCCACTGCCAACACTCGCACGGTAGCACTCGCGTCCCAGTCGTTCCGCGCGTACACCCAGAACACAGCGTAATACTCTTCGGCGGAGTACATTTCTGGGCCGAGATTACTAGCTGACTGACAGGATTTTTTCCCAAACAACTTCCTCTACCCCCAAGTAGTTTCTCTCGTCCCATTATGAGTTTACTCCCACCAGGACAAGAGGCTTTAGGTAAAAAGAAGCCAGCACATTTTCGAAACACACGTGTTTTGCAGAAGTGCAAGAAAGGAACCATCCTACACTTTCACAACAGCCCGCGCTCCGTCCTTCTACTGCCAATGTACCCATTGTTTCGAGATAGAAAACAGACACCACGTGTATCGGTTCGAAAGGGTCCGAAGGGAAGAGAAGCAGAAAGTCTTCGAGTTGCTATAACCAATTAAGTCATAAATTATCCGAAACTGTAGGAAACCGTTCTCTAGAAACCGAAATGCTCTGGCTGATCAGTCTGATTAATTTTGGAGAACTAGAAATTACAAAGTATTATCCAGCATCAATACGTCTCGCGGAGAGACACATGAAAAGAAGGGTAGTCCGCTGACTGCGCGTAGTCCCGCCTGCTTCGTCCTATCCTCAAATTAAAGAAGGATCCCTTATCTCTCGAGTATAAACACGCGCTCGAATTTCAAAACGCAAGCACGCATCGACGTATTCGGTGCGAGAGACTGCGGGCTTGAAGTCCCATTGGCCGCAAACTAACCAATCGGGCCTGCTTATCTCTCGTGTCTAAACAGGCGCTCGAATTTCAAAACAATAGCACGCGTCGACGTATTCGGTGCGAGAGACTGTGGGCTTGAGGCCCGATTGGCCCTGCATCCCTCGCAAATGGCCACTGTCCTGAAGAGGCCCTCTTCACAGCAATATCTCCTTCCCAAGGCCCACCTTCTCTCGCATGGAATACGTCGACTCGTGCTTTTTCGTACGTTCGTAGTACAAGCGCAGTCGCCTACCGCGTAGCCAATGCTACCGCGGGAGCTCGGACGGAAGGCGCGCGCTCTGATTGGTCGGTGCTTTTTGTTAATATCTCGTTAACGAAACCTCGGAGAGCATTTTTGCAAAGGAAAAAGTTGTTTGCAATCATCCCCCGAATCACCCCCTTTAAGGACCCGCAGCATTTTTGGGACACCCTGTATATACATTAGGCTGGGCCGAAAGAAATTTTGGATTCTTTCCTCGTCATAGTGAAAAAAAGGTGTGAGGTGTGTCCAAAAGCTCGCTGATTTTTTTCAGAATTTTAAAACTATATTTAGCCGCGTCCCGGCGGGGTGAAAGGTGCCGTTTTTTTCAAATTAATAGTTTTTGTAAATCATAGGGCGCAATCGGTTTCTACTAAGCTAGTAAGTAACCAAAAGTTTTTTTTTTAATTATCTCAATGTTTCACTGCGCCTCGCTAGCAAAAATGAATGTGTATTACATAGTACTTAGTAACCGACGCGACGTTGCCAACGTCTCAGTGCCTGGCCTCCGCCACTTATTTATTAAATAGCGAGGAGCTGGTCCTGGTATCGCCGTCATCCGATGTCACAACTGCAACGAGGAGGGTCACGTGGCGGCTGCTTGCGCAAAGCCAAAGAGGGAAAGAGGTTCTTGCTATGTTTGCGGATCATCCGACCACCAGAAGCGGACTTGTTTTCAGCGGGCGAAAACGGGGAAGACGCGACCTTCAATATCGGCGGGGGATGCTTCAACCTATCTGGTGGAGCAAAATTCGGTCATCACACCCAGTTATACGGTCGAAGCGAGGCTAGGCATAGGCGAGGTCACAGCAGTATTAGATACTGGTAGTCCCATATCACTTTTCGAAAGAAATCAAATACCAGAGGACGTAAGCATTGATCCTTATTTTAAAAACATTAAATTCGAAGGTATAAATGGACACCGATTTCCGTGTTAGGGCGTTTAAAACAGCATGTAAAAATACGAGATACCGAAGTCCTTATTTACTTTTATGTCGTGCCGCCTATTACAATGTCGTACGCTTGTCTGTTAGGCCGAGATTTTATTTCCGATGACTGTATCGAAATTCGATTCGGGAAAATAGTTAATTATTATTATTATTATTATTATTATTGATTAACGGGAAAACCCTTTAGAATACAAGAAAATTAAACAGAGTGGTACAACACGTATAAAGAAAAATATAGATATGAATAACAGAGAAAACATAAAAATATAAAGATAATCTGAGCATAACAACAAGAAAAACAAAAACAAAAACAGTCTTACAAAAATCGATATCACAGTACATAATGGTACGTATAGTTAAGGAGGTAACAGACTCCTAAGCACCCGAGCACGAAAGGATGCAAGGGAGGATGTCCGAAGGACATTGGTTTAACTCTTCCATAGCGCGATTTATAGGATCATTCCTGTAATAACGAAACTTCGGGACTCGGGGTGCAACAAGGGGTGTCCTTCTCAGCGACCGTTGTGGAGCTTGAAAATTAATTTGCGCGACAAGTTCATGGCAGTTAATCTCTCCGTGGAAAACTTTATAAAGGAAAAGTAGATCGGAGATAACACGGCGATCACTCAGAGTAGATAGACGAGTTACCAATAAGGCAGGGCCATAGTCATGATCATCGATCCGCATAGGGCTACCAGACGCCCTCATGGCAAGTCTTAGAAACTTATGCTGGACCCATTCTATTGAGCGGATAAATTGCTTATGCCTAGGACTCCAGATCACCGATGCATATTCGACCTGCGGCCTTACCAGAGTGACAAATAGTAACTTAAGTGTCCTACCCTGTCTAAAGTGTTTTCCGAAACGGGCAATAAACCCAAGGGTTTTCATCGCCTTGCACGTGATCTTACGATAATGATTACGAAAATCCAGACCTGGCGTGAACGTGACTCCCAGGTCAAGGACTTCCGAAACCTCAGACAGAGTAGCACCATCTAATGTATACACCGAGGGAATACCTTTTTTTTTTTTTTTTTTTTTATAGAGGGGGAAAATGCTTTATGCATACCCCGGTACGAATACCGGGGTTATGTGGGACTCCCCACCCTAATGGTGGGCTACCTACTAAAAACCCCCTCTCAAGGCCACCTTGACCACGCCTCCGCACTGTGGGGGGTACTTCAGTTCACTACTTCCTCCCACAGTGTCCATAATCGGCAGAGGCCTCTCCTCTATAACCCGTGATAATAAATAACAAATAGCACGCACTAACGGGACACAGCACATTACATCAATAAATAAATAAATAAATAAATACGTAAGCACGTGTGCACCCATACGCATGCCATCCATCACATATATACATCCGGGATAAATACGCGGTAACACACACACACATCTCGGTTAAATACGCGGTACCAAACACACACATCTCGGTTAAATACGCGTTAAATAAATAAATTCGCCCATCCCTCGAGCCGCCTTTACAAGGGGGGGGGGAGCACTGTCCTCACCCTCTTACTAGGGGGGAGTCTATCCCCCTGGGTCGCCCCATTCCTCTTTCTTTTTTGGGCTGCTTTTTTCCTCAGCTGTGCCCTCCTTTGGGCCTCCAGCCTCGCAGCCGCCGCCCGAGCATCCCGCAGGGCCTTCTCCTCTCTTGCTTCTCTCCGGGCTTTTGCACCCATTACCGTGCCGGCAAAATCCCGGAGGTGCGCCCATTTCTGCTCGGTCCCCGAGGCGAGGCCGATCACCGTGCCCGAGTCCAGCGGGGTCCCCAACGCCCCGGCCAATGCCCGACGCTCTTCCTCGAACGCCGGGCACGCCGTAAGGACGTGTTCGGCGTCATCCCGGGTCGCGCCACACTCCTTGCACTCACCGCTACTCGCTTTCCCTATTCTATGTCTGTAGGCCCCGAAGGACCCGTGCCCCGTGAGAAGCTGGGTTAGCCAGTAGTCCGGCTGTAGAGCCAGCCCAGCTCCCACCGCGAAGGTCCTCGCGTCGGGGACCAAACGCCTGGTCCAATTATCCCCGTCGAAGCCCTCCCAGGACTCCTGCCAGGCTTTCTCCGCGGCTGCACAGGCCTCCCTTTTGGCCACCGCCAATCTGGCCGCGAGGGCCGCACGATCCTCGCGGAGGAGGGGGTTCGCTCTGTCCCTCTCCCTATCCCTGTAGACGCTGCTCAGCATAGCAACCCTCAGGTGGATAGGGAGCCTCCCCGCGAGGACGCACAGGGCCTCATACGCCACGGTCCGGTACGCCGTAGTGGTCCTGACCAACGCCGTCTTCTGGGCCCTCCGCAGGGACAGCTGGTTGACCTTGGTGGCCAACGCATCTGCCCACACGGGGGCCGCGTACAGGACCACCGACTCCCAGACCGTGTAATACAGGCGTCTCGCGCTCACCGAAGGGCCTCTCGTGTTCGGCAGAAGGGACGATAACGCCCCCACCACTCCGTCACCACGGGCCGTGGCCCGCTCAATATGGGCCTTAAAACGCCTCCGGCAGTCCATCGTGATGCCGAGATAGGAGAGTGATCTCACAGACGTGATGGATTTCCCCATCACATCGTATTCGAGGATCTTACTGCTCCTAAGCCCGGCCAACACGATGACCTCGGATTTGTCAGTGGCGACCTCTAGACCCGTGGCAGCGAACCAGCGGCGCACCTTCTCCATGGTCACCTTCATCATGCCCTCTAATTGGGGGGGGGGGGGGGGTCCCTGGCGGAGAACAGGATGGCCAGGTCATCGGCATATGCTACCGCCCGGACAAACCTGTTCCCGTCCAGTGACCGCAGGAGGCCGTCATACACAATGTTCCAGAGGAACGGCCCCAGAACCGATCCCTGCGGAACCCCTGCACCGATCTTGTAGTCAACCTGCGCGGACTGCGTGTGGACCGTAATCCACCGGTCGGAAAAGTAATCGTAGATTACCCTCCTTACCGCTCCAGAGACCCCCCTCTTTTCGAGCTCCTCCATAATGATGTGCCATGACAGGGAGTTAAACGCGTTCTTAACGTCTATGGTGACCATGACGCACAACCTCCTCTTGGTTGTGGTGGTGCACCGCTCGGCGAACCTCACCACCACCATAGCAGCCTCGGTAGTACCCGATTGCTTCCGGAAGCCAAACTGCGACGGGTGGAAGGGGTCCTGTCCCGTTTGCCTCTCGATTATCGATTTGATAGCGTGCTCCCATACCTTACTAAGGGCAGGGAGGACGCTAATCGGTCGATAGGCGCCCGGAGACAGGGGGTCCTTACCCGGCTTCGGGATAAGGACTACCCTAGCCCTCTTCCAGACCGTCGGGATGGCTCCTCTCACTATGGTGTCCCTAAACGCGTTTAGAAGCTCCGTCTGAAAGGTGGTGGCCACGCACGCCACGACCTCTGATGGGACGGAATCAATCCCCGGAGCCTTCTTGGGCCTGATCCGCTTGATCGCCTCCTGGATAAGGTCGCTGTCGATGAGGTCTAATGTTGCGTTAAGGTCCCCGTCCGATACACGGCAACCCGCGGGTACCAACCCGATCGGGGTGCGAGGGGGAAGGGACGACGGGGCAGTAGGGGGGAAAGGCACAAAAAGGTGTCGAATAATCCCCCTAATCTGGGCCGTGGTGGGCGCCATCTTATGGGGTCGGCCTTTTAATCTAGCCATAACCACCTTATACGGCTTCCGCCACGGGTCCAGGTCAACGAGGGAGTACAACTCCCTCTACTGATTCTCCTTGGCCCTCCAGATCATAATCTGGACCGTTTTGCGGGCCGTGGAGTAGGCCTCCCCTGCTGCCAGGGCATCTGGGGCCCCTCTTTTCCTGCGTCTCTGCGCCCATCTTCTCGCCCGAAATGCGGCCTTTCTAGCCCCGGCAATCTCCTCGCTCCACCAGCCATTGGGCTTCCGGGAGCCACCGGGAGGGGATTTCTTAGGGAGAACCGCACAGGTCACCTCCTGAAGCAACCTCTGTAGCTTATCCGCCATGGGCTCCTCCCCCATCGGGTAAGCCGGAGGGGGGAGGGCGGACTGTGAGGGGTCGTCAGCAGCCCGGCGAGCAAACTCCCTGCACACAGCCTCGGTGTCCATGCCTTTGGCTTTAAACTGCGGCCACAGCGGGGGGATCGAGAAACGCCCGATCCTCCCCAACTTGTGGCTCACATAGAGGTGGTCCGAAAAGGTATCCATCCTTAGGACCTCGCTTTTGCAGGTCTTTGCGGAAACGAGGTCCGTAGACATGATGTCTATAAAGGACCTCCGGTTGTTCCGGCTGAACGTGTATGGATACCTTTCCGGGACCTTAGTTGGGACAAGGCCACGTCTGCCCAACAGCTCCAGGAGGGCACCCCCCTTCTTGTCCACCTTGGTCCCCCCCCAGGCAGGAGATCTCGCGTTGAAATCACCCGCGAGGATAACTCCAGACCCGGGGGTCCAAGCTTCGGCAAGAACTCCCTCAACGGTGTCCAGGTAAGTGGCAAACTGGGTCAGTGTGTTCCTAGGGGAACAGTAACAGCTGACGACCAGCCTACCCTCCCAGATCACCGCCGCAATCCCGTCCGCACTAATTGGGCGTGACAAAGTAGCAAAGTGTCCGTTAAACCCGGTCACCCATATCGAGGCATCCCCGGCCGCATCGTTAAACCAATACCCCAATTGGCGATACGGCTCGGAGATGAGGACGACATCCACGTTTAGGCGGGCCATATCGTGCTCCATATTGTTCTGGGCCAGCCGACACCTATTCAGGTTTATTTGGACCACTCTAAGCATTGGGGACAGCTTCGACTACTTCACCTGATCCCCGAGGCTCCGTCCTGGGTTTTTGCCTGCTATTAACCTTCGGGGTGCCTGCCCTATTGTACGGGCATGCCAGAGAGGCCGTGACGTGTGCCGTCCTGGGGCCCACCGCTCCCCCTCCGGCACAAATGCCACATTTCGGGGGGTTGGGGCATCGCCCAATAAGGTGATCTGCCTCCCCACACCTCCTACAGAGCTCCGCTCCCTCCCCCAAGGCCTTACAGTCCTTGGCCATGTGACCGAGGAGGTGGCAGCGGAAACATCTTGTAAGCCTGGGGAGGATCCTGGCTCTCACCCATGTTAGGCCGCATCTAAACCTAATTCCCTCAAGTGGGTTTTTAAGCCCGCTAGAGGGGACCTCCACCACCGCGGTCTGGGTACCCCCCTGGCCCATTCTGAGCATCCTTACCCTAAGGTGCTCAGGGGGGACCTTAATCGCGGCACCCAGGTCTCCCAGAAGCTCTGGGGTCTCGACGGTGGGGTCCAAGTCTCTGATTTCCAGGGACCTCCTGTCCTGGAGGGAGGAGCACTCTAGTCCAGCGCCAATCTTCTCTCGGATAGTCAGAGCAAGTGCCTCCGAGGTGGTGCCCTTCTCCAGTTCAAGGAGGACATGCCCCATCCTAGTCCTCCTCACCCCCTTAACCCCCGCCAAGGTCTCTCTCCCCTTAGAGAGGAGTACCTTGTAAGTCTCGATGTACGAGGAGGAGGGGGGGACCCTCACCAGCACCGCCTCCGGGCGCTTCCTTACCAGTGGCGGGGGCTTCGAGGGGGTCTTCCGACCCACCAGCCCCACCGAGGGAATACCTGAGATAGCCCTATGGGACCTAAGTAAAACGCATTTCCCTGTATTTAGCCGCATCCTATTGACGGTACCCCATTGTTCAAACCTCGTGAGATCAGCCTGTAACAGTTCCACATCCGAAGCTCCCCCAATCGTTCGAAAATTTTTTAAATCGTCCGCATACATGAGGAACCTGCTATGTAGAAAAACCTCACTAAGGTCGTTAATAAAGATGAGGAACAAGAGAGGACCTAGGTGTGATCCCTGCGGGACACCAGAGGTCACATTAACCGGATGAGATAACCTATCCTGGACCTTGATAACCTGCACATGTCCCTGAAGGTAGCTAACGATCCAAGCTAGAAGTGATCCACTAAACCCAGTTGAGGCTAACTTTATTTGCAGGATTGAATGGTCCACCGAGTCAAAGGCTTTCCTGAAATCCGTATATACGGTATCAACCTGAAACCCTGCATCAAGTGCTGAGATGGCAAAACAGTGGTATATCGCCAGATTTGTTGTCGTCGACCGACCAGGCACAAATCCATGTTGCTCGTCGCAAATGACATTAGTGAGATAGGGCGTTAAATGCTGTGTTATTAAATCCTCGAAGATCTTAGGCATTACCGATAACTTACAAATTGGACGATAGTTTCTAACGTCAGAGCGGTCACCTGCCTTGAACACCGGGGTAACCAATGAGGTTTTCCAGGCTTCTGGGAAAGTCCCCTTAGCTAGTGATGAATTAAAAATATGCCAGAGAGGCCTTGCCAGTATGAAACTACATTCCTTTAAAAACAGGGCGGGATACCGTCAAATCCAGGGCCCTTTGACGTATCGAGTGACTCTAGCTTGGAGTAGATTTGACCGATAGAGATGGAAATCGTATGTAAGTTTACATCATTGCACGAGGCCGGAATAGGAATCAAAGCAGGCGATCCTCCATTATTAGGGCTATAAACAGATCCAAAGAAATCCGCAAAGAGATTAACACCTGTCACATGCGACGAGGCAGAAACGCCGTCAAGATGTACCATACTGGGAACTCCCTGCACACCACGCTTAGTGTTTACAAATTTCCAAAAGCTTGAAACATTGTCACACACAGCCATCTCTACGCTGTCAATATAAGAACGGTGCTCACGCGCCAATGCATACTTACACCTTGAGCGGAGATTGGAAAATATTATGTAATCACAGTAATTACCAGAACGCTTAAAGATCTTGTGAGCACCTTTCTTTTGACGGATCAGGGACTTTAGGCTTGGTGAGAACCACCGCGGAAACGAGGATCGAACAACCGCCCGGACTGGAATATATGTTTCAATTGCAAGGTTGATATGGTTATATAAACGACCTGTGGCAACCCCAGGGTCTGTGTCCCCAGTCTCTTTATCCCAATCCACTGAGTTAAAATAATCTAACACACTAGGGAAATCACCACGCTTAAAGTCCCTAAATACATGGTTTCCCCCAGCGAGGTCAGGACTCAAGGTCAATCCTCTGAACATTGCATACAAGGGCGGATGGTAGGTGTCGGGTTCAATTAAGGCATCGATGACTCGGTCAACAGTACTATTAGGACAGTTGACAAAGATTAGATCTAACATAACGTCAAAGCAATTAAATACAGTGTTCACTTGGGTAAGGTTACAGTACCCCGCGCAGCCTAGGAGGAGATCGATGGCTGCTAATTCATTAGGTGAGACGCCTGACCTTCTGAAGCAAGCTTGACCCGAGTCATCAAACCATACCGCATGGGGGAGATTAAAATCCCCATAGAGGCAAAAGGAATCTTCGCTATACTTATGAAATAAATCAATGACTGTGTCAACGTGACTAGCGTATATAGATGTGTTGGACGTAGGTGGTATATAAACGGCACCCAGCAGTATGTACTTATTATTATAAAGGTGGACTCTAACAAACAGTTGTTCGACCTCGGTACAGTTGATTAAAACAGGGCGAGAGGACAATGTATTCTTGACCGCGATAAGAACACCACCACCCCTCGAATAACAGCTCGTATGTTGGGATCTATCGCACCTGTACACGTGGTAATCGCGTAGGCCAAGCTCGTTAGTAGATATCGCAGAGGTGAGCCAGGTCTCAACAAAAATAATTACATCGTATGATACTGTTGACGTAAGAACAGAATTACTAAGCGAATTACTAATTTAGTGCGCAGACCTCGGACGTTCTGGAAATAAACTAAAGGGTTCGAAACTAGTTTTTTTGGGCGGTGTCTTTATGCGGTCTTCCAGATACAATCTTCGGGAATCAACGTATATATCGAATAGTCATATGGGTTTCCCCTTGATCGTGAAGATCCCGTAGCCGTTCCCTGAGCTGCAAGAGGGTCGCCCGTTGTTGCCTCGTCTTGTCGTCACAAATTTTGTATGGACCTTTGTACCGCTGTTTGCCCAGGAGGATCGACTTAACATCAGCAGCGGAGTCGAGGCGGACACAGAGAGGCCTGCTGGTCGAGTTGCCCGGCTTCCCCAGACGATGGACTGTGGGGGCATTGTTGATTTGGGGGCATATCTCACGCAAGACCCCATAAGCTGCTTTAACGTCTGCGGATTTCGCCAACTCGGACGAGGAAACACGAGGCTCTGCCATATCAAAAATTATGATATTCTTGGACCTCTCTTCTCTCTCCTTCAATTCCTCCAAGACTTCATCAGCCGAGGATGAAGGCAGCTGTTCATGAGAGACGGGAGACTTATCCTCGATCGCCTTGACACGATCGGCTAGTGAGTCTATGTCCTTCCTCATAGCGCTCAACTCGGCTCGAATAGCTGTTAAGAAATCATCGCGAAATGCTGTCAGCTTCGCGGTCAGTTTCGCATCAACAACCTCAGCCACAATATACCTGATCGTTTCGGCTGAGGGTAAGGAGGAAATCGACTGGATTGTTGCAGCCGGTAAAGCAGATAGCGGCTGCACCGGTGTAGCGATGGCCTGGCTAACGGCCGATTGAGTCTTCGGGGAACCAGAATGACAATTAATGAAACTCCTGTCAAACCAAGGATGTCCAGAACTTCAAGACAAGAAGATCCTGGATGACTGATTACCCCACATCCAGGACAGGAGACTGGGTTGGCCACTGAGGATCCACAACCCTTGCATTTCTTAGACCCAACTGGCATTTTAAACAGACGAGATGCACAGTCCTCACAGAAATAAACCAGTAACAATAATGTTACTAATAAATAGAATTGAATAATTCCAACAGAAGGATGACGAGAGAGTGGAGATAGTCCAATGGATTAACACTCAGAGCGCAAATAGCACACCAAAAATAACGGTTACACGAACAAAAACAGAGTCACTGGGTCACCGGCAGCGTGCTAAACACTCTCACAAACAAAGCAAACGACCTGTCACCTCGGCGGCTGAAGACAGACTGCTTTGACTGAAGTTGCTTTGATGTCGTCCTTCCAGGCAGCTCGAATACCTGAGAGAACAACAGGCAGTGAATCTGCCCATCCCGTGTCGGCGTGGCAAATGATCGCGGATTTTAATTGCCGATGGAATCGTTCCACCATACCGTTCGCTGCGGGATGGTACGCGGTCCAGCGCAGATGCTGTGTGCCGGTTAGACGTGACAACTGTTGAAACAGCGTGGATTCAAACTGTCGGCCCTGATCGGTCGTGAGTCGTCGAGGTGTACCGAACCTCGAAATCCACCCGGAGAACAACGCGTACGCCACCGTTTCGGCGGTGATATCCTCGACGGGGAAAGCCTCCGGCCATCGCGTAAAACGGTCGACGCATGTTACGCAATATCGGTAACCCTTCGAAATCGGCAACGGACCGACGATATCCACGTGTAAATGTTCGAAACGGGACGAGGGTGCTTGGAATTGGCCGACCGGAGTAGACACGTGTCTGCTTGTCTTCGCTCGCTGGCACGGTACGCACGTTCGTGCCCAGGTTTTACTATCCTTTTGGATACCCGGCCACACGAAACGCTGTGTTACCAGTCTCGCTGTCGCCTTAATTCCGGGATGCGCGAGGTTATGCAATGACGCGAACGCTCGACGGCGGAATGGTTTCGTTACAAACGGACGCAACGAGGGTGTCGCGGTGTCGCAATACAGTTCGACATTCGTTCCCGGCAACGCGACCTTCTTTAAGGCAAGGGAAGAATCTGAGCGTAGGAGCGCGCGAAGCTCCTCGTCCACCCGCTGCGATTCGGCTAGTTTCGTATAGTCTAGCGCCGGCGATATCTCCGCGATCCGCGATAACGCATCGGCAACGACGTTTTCCTTTCCTGACACGTGTCGGATATCGGTGGAAAATTGCCCGATCAAATCTAGATAGCGGAACTGACGCGGAGTGTGCTTTTCCGGTTTCTGCGCGAACGCGAAGGTTAACGGCTTGTGATCCGCTGTCCATTCGACGGGAGTTCGACCCTTGACGTTCCCCTGCAGGGCTGCGTTGAGAGGTGCCTGGATTCCGGCTGCCGCCGGCACGAATCGTCGGTAGAAATTCACCATGCCTAAGAACTGTCGCAGCTGTTTCACTGTTTCCGGGCGCAGGAAGGTCCTAATCGCTTCGACCTTTTGCGGAAGCGGTCGGGTGCCCTGCGCAGACACCGCGTACCCCAGGAAAGTCACTTCTGAAGCACCGAAAACGCACTTCCGCGAGTTCACCAATACTCCGTACGCGGTTAGACGGTCGAACAATTCTCGCAAATGTCGCTCGTGTTCATCTTCGGAACTGGACGCCACGAGAATGTCGTCGATGTACACGTAGCACCAATCGAAGCCACGGAACACATCGTCCATAAAGCGCTGGAAAGTCTGGGCCGCGTTTCGTAGCCCGAATGACATGTATGGGAACTCGAACAGTCCGAAGGGTGTCGTGATCGCGGTCTTCGGAATGTCCTCCGGATGCACCGGAATCTGATTATATGCGCGCACCAGACCGACCGTCGAAAATATTGTCTTGCCGGGCAACCGTTGCGTGAAGTCCTCGATATGCGGCACAGGATACTTGTCGGGTATCGTTCTCGCGTTCACACCACGATAATCACCGCACGGTCACCATTCCTCCGGTTCGTCATCGCTAGTTTTCTTCTTGCGAACCATGTGCAGGCCCGATAACCAGCAACTCTGGGATCGGCGCGCCGTTCCATCCTTTACCATCATCTCGAATTCGGCTTTTGCGATTTTTAGTCTGTCGGGGGCTAGTCGTCGGGGTTTACACGACACCGGCGGACCAGGCGTGGTCCGGATGTGGTGGCAGGTCGCATGTTTAATCGTGCGATGTCCCTCCGACGGCCGCGTGACGTGCGGGAAATCTGAGAGAATCGTGTGGTACTGTTACGTGGTCCCTTCGGGTCCATCCGTCCTCGTTGTCCTCGCGTATTTTTCCGGCGGCGATTCAGCGGAATCGCCTCGCGCGTGCCGGTCACGTTGTCGAAGAACGTGAAGCGACACGCGGAGCGTCAACGTGACCGTCGCCGGTCCGGGCCAAGAACCTTCGCGAGCGAAACAACTGCCGACGGGGCAGTTTCCCCCATCGTACGAAATCGCCCGAGGTGCGGCCCGCGTTGCGTGGAGTCAGGAGTCAATTTTTGGATTCGGTTGAGAACGGACTAGCGAACGTGCTACGCAGGGAGAACTTCGAATCGCGCTCGGCCGATCAGGTTAGGCGAAGTGTGCCTCCATCCGACGTACCGAGGAACGGCCTAGCCGGGAGGGCACTTACGCGCCGATACGGACCACCGCGATTCGGGGGAAACTCCGTAGTATCGAAGTAGGCGTTTTCAAGAATCCATCGTAATAAATCGAGGGAAACCGTCCCTATCAAAGAACCGCGTCTTCGACTTTACGAAATTACAAACACAGAATCGCGTTCGGCCGCGATCATCCGCCGTGGCGTAACTCCATCCGACATACAGCGAACGGCATAGCCGGGAGAGCAACCACGCGCGTGTACGTGTAAACGCGACAGATTGTAACGCGAGCGACCGACGATAGACGCGCGAGTTCGTCAAACCCCGAGTGCCAGCGAAGAGGACGACCGCGACCTACGGCGTTCGAGCGGCACGCGAGCGAGGCGATAACGACGAGGCGAATCACCCCGTAAGCTAAGACCTGCGAGCGACAGCTGAGACGAAGCGCCGTCTCAAGGTAGGATAATCCAGAATCTTCTATGTAACAATATATTTTTCTCTATTGTTTTTCCTTTATCCCTATTGTATTCTTTGGTTTAACCCCTTATCACCATCCTCTTCCCCCCACGAGTATAGTCAAGGCGTGCTTTAGCACCTTGATAGAGCAAGAACCCGGTGAGTCACCCTAACCGCTCGGGGTGGTTCACAAAAGTCCCTTCAGGACGTAACAAACTGGTGTCAGAAGTGGGATCTTATTCCCTTATTTTATACTTATTATATATGTAAAAGAGAGCGTGCCGTCGCTATCTTCCGCGACCAGCCGCAATTTTATCTGCTCGTAACTTGACTATACTTCCTGCTATTTAAAGTCTTGCAAAGCATTGCTTAACAATGCCTGGTGGTATCCTGAGATCACCTCCAAATAATAACTCTAATTCCCAAATACCTGATACAGCTCCTCCTACAATTCCTCCTCCCCTGTCAACTTTGCCGAACAATCGACTATCGTTCGGTTCACGGACGAACGACCTAGAAATGTCTGCACTAGACGTATGGCGTTCCCGAGAAGATGAGGAGAGAGCGTCGTTCTTTGTTTTATGGTTAGAACTAGGGCGGTATCTGATCGCCTTCGAACCTCTAACTTTCGTTCTTGATTAATGAAAACATTTTTGGCAAATGCTTTCGCTTCTGTCCGTCTTGCGACGATCCAAGAATTTCACCTCTAACGTCGCAATACGAATGCCCCCATCTGTCCCTATTAATCATTACCTCGGGGTTCCGAAAACCAACAAAATAGAACCGAGGTCCTATTCCATTATTCCATGCACACAGTATTCAGGCGAAGGTAGCCTGCTTTGAGCACTCTAATTTGTTCAAAGTAAACGTACCGGCCCACCTCGACACTCAGTGAAGAGCACCGCGATGGGATATTAGTTGGACCGCCCCGTGAAGAGCTAAGCCCACCGGTAGGACGTACCACATAATGCCAGTTAAACACCGCGAGCGGTGAACCGACACTGTGACACACAGATTCAACTACGAGCTTTTTAACCGCAACAACTTTAATATACGCTATTGGAGCTGGAATTACCGCGGCTGCTGGCACCAGACTTGCCCTCCAATGGATCCTTGTTAAAGGATTTAAAGTGTACTCATTCCGATTACGGGGCCTCGGATGAGTCCCGTATCGTTATTTTTCGTCACTACCTCCCCGTGCCGGGAGTGGGTAATTTGCGCGCCTGCTGCCTTCCTTGGATGTGGTAGCCGTTTCTCAGGCTCCCTCTCCGGAATCGAACCCTGATTCCCCGTTACCCGTTACAACCATGGTAGGCGCAGAACCTACCATCGACAGTTGATAAGGCAGACATTTGAAAGATGCGTCGCCGGTGCTAGATGACCATGCGATCAGCACAAAGTTATTCAGAGTCACCAAAGCAAACGATGGGACGGACGGCGAACCATCCGCCACCGATTGGTTTTGATCTAATAAAAGCGTTCCTTCCATCTCTGGTCGGAACTCTGTTTTGCATGTATTAGCTCTAGAATTACCACAGTTATCCAAGTAAATGTGGGTACGATCTAAGGAACCATAACTGATTTAATGAGCCATTCGCGGTTTCACCTTAATACGGTATGTACTGAGACATGCATGGCTTAATCTTTGAGACAAGCATATGACTACTGGCAGGATCAACCAGGGAGCTTCGCGAAGCTTCCCTCTATTCGAATTCACCACACTTTCGTGTTCTTTCTGTTCTCATCGCGTCGTCCGCTCTTTTAGAGACGGATCGACGATGCCCCACGTTTATAACTTTATAAAACTTGCACACGTCAGCGTGCAGTTTTAGAGAGACATCATATCCTCGAATCGTTCCACTAATTCTATCTCGGATATGTGCCGCATACACACACTCTCCTTTATATAATACTTCTTCTAGACACCATATATATATATATCCTAGGATTTTCCACGGACTAACTCCATCAGATATAATATACGTGCCCTTTCTCTTCACTCGCCTTTATTATATACTTCGACATCATATCTTTTCGATTTTTCCACGGACTAATATCGGATATGTGCCTTTTATATATACGTTCACAGAAAGATCGCAGATTCAGACAAAATTCATTATATTTCCCTTATAAATAAGGGATGGCATCGGATGCTCGATAAAGCGCGTATCACGCGTGCCGCTGCATCCATCGGGAAGCACGGAGTACACGCACGCAATCATCAACCGTAGAAGCACGGATCACTACACGCTGGACATATCGACAAAGCGCGTAACATTCACGCTGGTCATGTACGTAATAGCGCGGACAAGTGCATGCTGAGCAAACGGGAAAGCGCGGACCGTGCCATGCTGGTCATAACGAGTTGGCACGTAATGTGCGCGCTAGGCATATCGAGATCTGACACCTCTTGGGTTTGTATCTACTTTCTCCCTCTTTCAAAGTTCGAACGTTTATAGTTCGATACTTTATATGTACCCGACGCTAGCCTTCCTTAGCGTTTTGTTAAGTTTACATCGTCCATCTGCGTGGATAAAGAGTTGAATGCGTGAGGTAGTACAAGCATACACAGAATTGCATATGTGTCACCAACGTCACTTATGGACGCTCACCACATAAGGGCCATTCGGTCTTAGACACCGACCCGTGGTAATGCTGTGTGGAGAAATCCGAAACGCAACACGGTAAGAACAGTCGAGACAGAATCTCGAGGAGCGGTGACTGCTTCTCAACCGAGGTCATAGAATAGCCACGCGCCCAAAACGCTGCTCCGACCGAGACGCTCGGACCGTCGCTCTCCCTTATAGATACCGAACGGCCGGCCGGAACGCCGGCGCCGCCGTACCTTACGCACGGGCGCTTATGGGTGTAAACCGCTGCTACAACAGGCCGTTCGAACGGCACGTTGGGACTTAGCCGCTGGGAGAGCGTCGGAGACAAGAGTAAACCGACTAAACGAATAATTATAATACATTCGCCGCGAACATTACCACGCTAAATACACGCTCCCAAACGACATTGGAAAATAATTTCTCGAAACTTTGAAATATTTCGAAGCATTTGGGGTTTTTCGCGATTTTCTCGGAAAACCAGCGCGACGACCGAGGACGAACCATCAGAGTAATACGTTCGCAACGGAACGAGGAACGAGGATCCAATGGTTGGTTGTTTGGACGATTTTCGCTGTCGACGGATGATGGTCCCGCAGAACACCACTGAAGTCCGTCGGGACTTTGAAATATTTCGGAGCAATTGGAGTATTTCGGGATTTTCTCGAAAACCAACGCGTCGACCGGGGTCGAACCATCAGAGTAATACGTTCGCAACGGAACGAGGAACGAGGATCAATGGTTTTTCGGACGATTCGGACCAGCTTGTGCTCGGACGATGGTCCCGCAGAACACCACTGGAGTCCGTCGGGACATTGAAATATTTCGGAGCAATTGGAGTATTTCGGGATTTTCTCGTAAACCAGCGCGACGACCGGGGTCGAACCATCAGAGTAATACGTTCGCAACGGAACGAGGAACGAGGATCCAATGGTTGGTTGTTCGGACGATTCGGACCAGCTTGCGCTCGTACGATGGTCCCGCAGAACACCACTGTAGTCAGTCGGGACTTTGAAATATTTCGGAGCAATTGGAGTATTTCGGGATTTTCTCGAAAACCAACGCGTCGACCGGGGTCGAACCATCAGAGTAATACGTTCGCAACGGAACGAGGAACGAGGCTCAATGGTTGTTCGGACGATTCGGACCAGCTTGCGCTCGGACGATGGTCCCGCAGAACACCACTGGAGTCCGTCGGGACATTGAAATATTTCGGAGCAATTGGAGTATTTCGGGATTTTCTCGTAAACCAGCGCGACGACCGGGGTCGAACCATCAGAGTAATACGTTCGCAACGGAACGAGGAACGAGGATCCAATGGTTGGTTGTTCGGACGATTCGGACCAGCTTGCGCTCGTACGATGGTCCCGCAGAACACCACTGTAGTCAGTCGGGACTTTGAAATATTTCGGAGCAATTGGAGTATTTCGGGATTTTCTCGAAAACCAACGCGTCGACCGGGGTCGAACCATCAGAGTAATACGTTCGCAACGGAACGAGGAACGAGGATCCAATGGTTGGTTGTTCGGACGATTCGGACCAGCTTGCGCTCGTACGATGGTCCCGCAGAACACCACTGTAGTCAGTCGGGACTTTGAAATATTTCGGAGCAATTGGAGTATTTCGGGATTTTCTCGAAAACCAACGCGTCGACCGGGGTCGAACCATCAGAGTAATACGTTCGCAACGGAACGAGGAACGAGGCTCAATGGTTGTTCGGACGATTCGGACCAGCTTGCGCTCGGACGATGGTCCCGCAGAACACCACTG
Source organism: Andrena dorsata (assembly GCA_929108735.1). Taxonomy (NCBI): domain Eukaryota; kingdom Metazoa; phylum Arthropoda; class Insecta; order Hymenoptera; family Andrenidae; genus Andrena; species Andrena dorsata. The sequence goes on along the minus strand of OV815488.1, from coordinate 3,525,243 downwards.
GAGTCCGTCGGGACATTGAAATATTTCGGAGCAATTGGAGTATTTCGGGATTTTCTCGTAAACCAGCGCGTCGACCGGGGTCGAACCATCAGAGTAATACGTTCGCAACGGAACGAGGAACGAGGCTCAATGGTTGTTCGGACGATTCGGACCAGCTTGCGCTCGGACGATGGTCCCGCAGAACACCACTGGAGTCCGTCGGGACATTGAAATATTTCGGAGCAATTGGAGTATTTCGGGATTTTCTCGTAAACCAACGCGACGACCGGGGTCGAACCATCAGAGTAATACGTTCGCAACGGAAGGAGGAACGAGGATCCAATGGTTGGTTGTTCGGACGATTCGGACCAGCTTGCGCTCGTACGATGGTCCCGCAGAACACCACTGTAGTCAGTCGGGACTTTGAAATATTTCGGAGCAATTGGAGTATTTCGGGATTTTCTCGAAAACCAACGCGTCGACCGGGGTCGAACCATCAGAGTAATACGTTCGCAACGGAACGAGGAACGAGGCTCAATGGTTGTTCGGACGATTCGGACCAGCTTGCGCTCGGACGATGGTCCCGCAGAACACCACTGGAGTCCGTCGGGACATTGAAATATTTCGGAGCAATTGGAGTATTTCGGGATTTTCTCGTAAACCAACGCGACGACCGGGGTCGAACCATCAGAGTAATACGTTCGCAACGGAAGGAGGAACGAGGATCCAATGGTTGGTTGTTCGGACGATTCGGACCAGCTTGCGCTCGTACGATGGTCCCGCAGAACACCACTGTAGTCAGTCGGGACTTTGAAATATTTCGGAGCAATTGGAGTATTTCGGGATTTTCTCGAAAACCAACGCGTCGACCGGGGTCGAACCATCAGAGTAATACGTTCGCAACGGAACGAGGAACGAGGCTCAATGGTTGTTCGGACGATTCGGACCAGCTTGCGCTCGGACGATGGTCCCGCAGAACACCACTGGAGTCCGTCGGGACATTGAAATATTTCGGAGCAATTGGAGTATTTCGGGATTTTCTCGTAAACCAGCGCGACGACCGGGGTCGAACCATCAGAGTAATACGTTCGCAACGGAACGAGGAACGAGGATCCAATGGTTGGTTGTTCGGACGATTCGGACCAGCTTGCGCTCGTACGATGGTCCCGCAGAACACCACTGTAGTCAGTCGGGACTTTGAAATATTTCGGAGCAATTGGAGTATTTCGGGATTTTCTCGAAAACCAACGCGTCGACCGGGGTGGAACCATCAGAGTAATACGTTCGCAACGGAACGAGGAACGAGGATCCAATGGTTGGTTGTTCGGACGATTCGGACCAGCTTGTGCTCGGACGATGGTCCCGCAGAACACCACTGGAGTCCGTCGGGACATTGAAATATTTCGGAGCAATTGGAGTATTTCGGGATTTTCTCGTAAACCAGCGCGACGACCGGGGTCGAACCATCAGAGTAATACGTTCGCAACGGAACGAGGAACGAGGATCCAATGGTTGTTCGGACGATTCGGATCAGTTTGTGTTCGGACGATGGCCCCGGGACTTGGTAACATTGCTTCGCCGCCGAGACATTCAAATTTCCAGCGGCGTATCGCTTCGCCGCCGTGGGATTCAACGTTCCAGCGGCGTATCGCTTCGCCGCCGTGAGATTCAACGTTCCAGCGGCGTATCGCTTCGCCGCCGTGAGATTCAACGTTCCAGCGGCGTATCGCTTCGCCGCCGTGAGATTCAATGTTCCAGCGGCGTATCGCTTCGCCGCCGTGGGATTCAATGTTCCAGCTGCGTATCGCTAAGCCGCCGTGGGATTCAACGTTCCAGCGGCGTGTCGCTTCGCCGCCGAGATATTCAAATTTCCAGCGGCGTATCGCTTCGCCGCCGTGGGATTCAACGTT